>VDFB02105785.1:384729934-384813523 GCA_007258455.2 Sequoia sempervirens | reverse complement strand
TAACTTGGGTATATAGTGTCAAAATCAGGAAAACAAGATATCATCCAAAATTTGGTTCCATGTAATTTCTATTGGTGTGGGTTTAATCACCATATTTTTATGTTGGTTCATTTTATTGCCTATTCAAGTTAGATGTGTGATTGCAAGAAGTTGGACCCCATCATCCCACAAAATTTATACTTATCCAAATTGAAGTTTTGAAATCTCACGTAGAAGAAAGAACCCCAAGTGCACCTACTGAAAAAGTCAACATAAAGCACACAAAATAAGTCTTGATCAAATGCAATAACCCACAAGTGTAGATGCACACATTTGAATCACAAAGGTTTTGATGGACCAAAAAATTTTACATGGCCATAACATTTATTTTTCATCAAAACCTAGATCAAATCAGATATGCAAGTACCTGTTAAAGCCCTCTTCAAGATGTACAAGTTTTTGCAATTCCATACTTAGCTAAATTTTGGATTTCTAATGTGGCTACAAGGGAACTTTCTGAATGACACGTAAAAATTTCCCTTTAGGACCTATTTCAACTTAAATTTTCCCCATAACTTAGTTAATATGTCAAAACTTGTTTATGATTACATAGAAAATGAGGGCACAATGTTACTATGGATTTTTGAATCCCATTTGCACCATGCAAAAAAATCCATACAAACTAGTTGGAACACACATCAATTTCAATAGATAAAGCCTAAAAACTAATAGATGACCAAATCCTTGCAAAAAACTTTAAAAAATAAGGTCCAAGTGCACTCGCAGAATCCTGCTCTTCATTCGCCCCACATAGAAAATTTTATTTGAGCCAATTGAATTATACATGACAAAGTGAAGTTCACTTGGGTAGGCCCATAAAACCTAATGACATAATCACCATGTGGAGATGGGCCTCAACTACTCGCAACACCTTTTAACTTAGTCAATTTCTTGGAATACCTTTGGAGGAAAATAGTGTGCAAGTAGATGAGTGAAAGAAACACTAGCAAATAAACATACAACCTTATTTGGTTTGTACCAAAAATTCTGTAATGGAAGATGGACCTATCTAACTTGCATTGGGGGAAAAGGCACGTGAACGGAATGAAGAGCATGAAAATTAAGTTCACTTGACCCATACAAGCTTGTAAATCCAACAATTAATTTTTTTAACATTTCAAACCATGGTGAGGAAAAATTGGAGTGAGCTACATCATTGTGGAAAAATATGTTTGAACTACACCTTGGCAGGGAAGTGGCTCCATTTGAATGGAAGACCAAAACATGCATGGGCATAAATTTTTTCCCTTAGAAAATTTCAAAAAAGTTAAAAAGACAACTAGACCTAATTTTTTATTCTCTACCCATTGGTGCAAAAAACACTAGCCCTAATAAATATCTTAGACTAGATATAATTTTGGGTAAATTTGGTTAAGGCATGAAACAAGACAAAAATTTTGGGGTTCCAATAATGGCTCTAGTTGGGGATGTGTGTCTCTTTTAGTTATAGTGAGAATCCAAATCTTTGGGAAAACCAAAAAGACACAACAAAATAGGACTAACTCTTAGAAGGTACAAACATATATACACGACAAGACACAATATCTGCAAATGGAATATAACTCATAACCAATGACATGAAGGCATATACTTCTAGAGATATGGTTACACAAAACTTATCACTTTATTTTTCAAGTTAGACACTGCATGAATAACCATGGGCCATGGACATGGATAAGGTGTTGTATTCACTTGCTTTTGTCAAAGACAAACCTGTTGAAGGAAATGGTTTCCCTCAACTCACAATTGTTTCTATCACACAATTGCAACAATTGCAACCTTCTTTGATCAAGCATTACTTTGTGACTTCCATTGAACAAGTGAAGACATGCTTCACCACTTGCCTTGCCATTGTATGGCGACTGTAGAACATAGGCCACCAAAATTCTTTGAACATCATTTTTGCAATAATTGGGGGAAAAATTGAAAACTTAGATCAAGACCATAAGGAACCATGGAATTTTCATACTTTTTGACCTCCACAAGTGAATTGAGGCAAGATATAACACCTCCAATTTACATTGCGAAGAACAATATACATCTTCATCATGCTAACTTGTAGAAGGAAACTCATCTTCTAGCAGATCAAACTAATTTTTTGAATCTCTAGCATATATGAAACTTGAGAAGCAATTTTATCATCAACTTGGGGAATATGTTGTTTCTCAACACCATCACAAGATGCATGTTGGGACCAAGAGAAACACTCAAACTTGGGCACATTTTCATCCATACTATAAAAGGCTATACTTTCATCACAAAGGAAAGCCCCATATTCAATTTCACTTAGGTCTCTAGGACAACAGGAGGCTATCATATCTTGGAATCACTTATATTGATGAAAAATTCATTAGCACCATCATTAGAACCATTAGAAACTTTGGGTAAATAATTGAATTCTTCAAATTTTCTTGTTGTTTTAGTCTTGGCAATTTTTTGCAAAAAAAAGGCGACAATAAAATGAATCAATATTTTTTTCTTGCAAATCAACAATTTGATTCACCTAAGAAATACAAATTTAGTATTTTCATGCTCAACCAAAGATCTTAAAAACATGTCCTCAATACAATATACCTCATCAAAAGAAAAATATTGAAACCTATATCCAAATAAGTTCCCAATTCAAAATTCCTATGGCTAGAAGCAATTGATTCACACAAACCTCGGCAATCCATTTTCTCAATTTCATTGTTTGCATTCATATTGCAACAAAAAATAGTAGGGTCATAATCCTTATTCTCAAGTTGGATATCATTATTGATTTCGTGAATATCCTTTTACATAGAGGACTGATCAAATTGAAGGTAAGTGAAAACACTATAATCTCCATCTATATTGTTTTCATGCATTACACAAAAAAATCTTTTGCTTTATCCATACATTACATTTCCAATGACTGGGGCATAAATAATTGTGCCTCATCATTAAAATTTTCTTCTTTTGGAACTTCCTGTCTATGAGGTACTGGAATTTCCTTCTTCTTTACTACCCATTGCTGCATTGTATCCTTCCTTTTTTTGCCACTTTCACACATTTATTGTTTACAATAACATGCTCATTATCAACACACCCTGCTTTTGAGCATAACGACTTTGCAATCATGTGCCTTCTCATGCCATCAATGAATCTAAGGCACTAATAGGCCTATTTTGTGTTCACTAAATTAAATTCTTCCCATATTGAACTTAGATAAGCTTCATAAGCCTCAAGGAACATGTTGATCTGTAGGAATGTATGTTAGGTATGCAACATGTTGGGATCTTAGAAGGAGCAACAACAAACTTGTGGCTAAAATCCTTGCTTGAATCTCTGTCTTTCCATTTGATATTTGATAATTCTTGGACAAGAACGATAAGGTCAACATGCAATGTAAAATTTTCTTCAAATGTAGCCACAAGTTGATTCCATAAAGAAAAATAATTCTTAGGGAAACTAGCATACCAAGTGCTTTCCTTTCTGTCTAGTGACTTAACAAAAACTATTATCCACATATCATATTCAAACTGAAAAATTTCCAAAAATTCTAAAAAATGCACCTTGACATGTGTTTCTCCTTCACTGATATCATACCCATAAAATCTAGGCATACTTTCATTTCATAATCAACCTAAGACATGTCTAATTGTTATAAAGAGTATTTAAAAGAATTATAAGGGACTGTGTAACCTAATCATTCATAGAAGCAAGAAGGAAATTGGAAAATGATGCCTTAGTTCCCTCTTCATATGGTATCTTAGACTATAGGGGTGGTTGGGTGAGTTCTTTGAAGTGTTGTGTATTGTGAGAAAACAACTCATATTGTTCTTCATAAATATTATGCATATTGTGAAAACTCAAATCAGCTGCATCATGGTCACTATATTTATCCTTTCCATCCATAGAGATATATCTTGATGTACTATATTGATCATCCTCATCTTCATAGCATTGAGAAAAATCCTATGGAAGATCTTCCTCTTTATTTATTTAAAGGATATTTGGATTGCTAAGCACAACAATTTGATATTCTTGCAACTAGATTTTTGTAAGAAGTTATTTTTTTTCTTGCTTATGGTTATATAGCACCTTCTTATGTTCAACTTCTTTATTGCATGACCTCTTGGGAGGATAGGAATACTGGCCAGTAACATATGATTCTTCACTCAAATAACTCGTGCCAAAATTTTATCTATTATAATGTTTATCCATATTCATCATATGAAGAAGCATATTGTTTCTTTCTAATTCACCCTCTTTATACTCAAAAAATTTCATTTGTGTATATGCCTCCTCTTTGAGTTGATCTAGTAATTCATCTACTTTTTCATTATCATCATATTATATGTTGGAAGAAGGGAAAGACTAGTAAATAGGGTTTGAAATAAAATATCTATCCTTGTCCCTTCTTCCAACAATCATATTATTTATTTAACCATAATTAGTCATAGAATTTTTCCTATGTTTCCTAATTATGCTGATACTTGAATCTTGTATACAAGTTTTGATTTATAAAATTCATACATGATTTATCTTTACCTGTACAACTAACTTCTGAGAAAGGATAGGTAGGTTTGAACGACTTACCATTACTATGAGCTTTCCATGATGGGTGCCTTTGTGCACTAGTGGAAGCTTCATCTTCTTCTTATTGATATCTTGGCTGCTTTCTTCTCTCTACCACCAAATATTTTGATTTGATTATTATTTTTGGGTTAATTGAAACAAATTTGACACCCTTCACTCGGAAGAAACAAAAAAATTTCTAGCAGCTAAAATTTTTAAATACCAAACAAGAAAACTTTTATGTTTTAAGTTACAGAGGGTCTTCAAAATAAAACTATAAATTCATCCTCAATAACGACCCCAATTTGTTGGTGTAAGTTGGCAAGATGCAAAAATTACCCAAAAAAATGCATATTTGCAAACTATCTACCATTGGAAATAGTAGCAAACCACCATTAGGTTCTCCCTAGAAACAACACTAATTTGTTGGTGTAAGTTGACAAGATACTGCACATACCCAAACAAAATCCACTAGCTAAAACTATCAATCAAGTTGCAAAGGAGTTTCAAATATGCACTAGGCTCACACTTCACCAAGAATGGCCAAAGTAAATTTATTCCCTAGAAAAGACACCAATTTGATGGTGATATGAGTTGTAAGCCCCAAATCTGAAAGGTTTGATAATCTTCCAGGTGTTAGGGGTTTCAAACTTGGGAAGATCACCACAAACCTATATTCAGATTGGGAAACTAAGGACCAATGCTTGAGGTGAGTAATACCTCCACTTCTAGCTCTGCAAGACCAAGGGAAGTTTTCTCTTAAGATTTTAAATGAATGGTAGATTCACTAAGAAGTTACCTTACAACAAAGCATACCAATTGACACTATATCCCAATATTGGTGTCACTATATACCTATGTGCTAGCTTGGAGATGTAAGGTTAAGCATCTATTTAATAGATAATTTTCCATAAAACTATCTAAATTTGTGTTGTATGATAACCCTTTAGATGTTATAACATTCAAACATGGCATTAGAAAACACACACTAAATAAAACATAAATATGTTTGAATTGATTGGTTTTGAGTGTGTTGATGATGATGGGGAGAGAAAGAAAATAGCAAATTGATGCCTTTATCTAGTTGGAAAATAGAGTCTCTTTGTTCATAGAAAACATGTAACTGAAACCAAGGTGATGTATTAATCAATACACCACAAAACAATAGGTTTTCTAGAATGCACAAGCAATTCAGGATCTACACATACATTTAAAAACATCACAAATAGTTACAAAATATTAAAAGAGACTACTTAGTAATCCATAAGCATGAACATACATTTATTTTATTATGTTGGAAGATACCTTACAAAGGCTTTGCAAGGTTTTATAGTCACTTGATTGGCCAACCAAGAAACACACATACATGAATGCAAAACACACAAATTGAGACACTCAATGAAGTTTTATTTTTCTAGTAATCATACAATCTGCAAAGGTTACAAATGTTATTACATATTTTGGGACGAACCCAAATCATTACAATACAAAAAAACTATACCTAGAGCTGGAAACTACGAACCTTTTGGTTATGCTGCACAAGTTCTCTTTTATGCTATGCTCTGTTAGAATTTAGTACTTGACATATATAGTTAAATAAATAAATTAACATGCTATTGTTAATTTAATAAATAAATTTGGTTTTGGTAGTTATATTCTCGTAATTAGTTTCATATAGGATAATGGCCTTTTAAAGCCAATTCTATGTAATAGATTTTTGAGTAATGTGAGTGACGGATTTTTAATTTGAGAAAAATCTCATTTTTTCTCTCATTTCAATATGGTATCAGAGTGGGTTTCTTCTTGGACCTCTCTTTGATCTCTCTCCATTCATTTATTTTTCATAGCGGTGTTTACAATGGTACTGCAGTGAAGACCACGTGCAACTACTATTGTTTTCTACCATTCTTGCATTCATCAACAGGTGAGCAATGTAGACCATGCGCAAAAACCTTTTTGACTCCATCATTCATTTGCATTTCTTCTCTTTCTCTCTGCCGTGTCCATTCTTGCCATTGTTTATCACTTCACTCTGTTCACTGTTGTCATTCCAAAAAAAATAAATTTTTTAAAAAAGGAGAAACTAAATGGGCCGCCCACTTCATTTGGCATTCAATTTTTCACACAACAGGCCGCCCAATTGATTTGGCATTCGAATATGGACACAACAGGCATGGGGTGGAGAGGAGAGAGTGTGCAGGGAGGAGAGAGTGGATGCTGCAAAGAGGAAAGGCAACAATATCATTTTTTCAGTCTTCCACCCAAGGCAATGATATCATTTTGTTAGTCTTTGACCCGTGTGGTTTTCTTTCAAGGCTATAACTAATATTTGGTTTGTTTCCTAAGCTAATACCCAACACATGAAACAATTTTTCAGTTGAATTTTGTTTGAAATTTTTGTTAAGGCATTCTGAAAAGAGGCACTTTGTTTAGGGTTTCTTTATGAGTTTTTCTTCTTATTTTTGAAAAATAAAGGTGTGGGGAATATTGGAGATACAAGTTTTTTTTAAGAACACTTTTTATTCAACACAAAATGGATAAATTAAGCCTTTATGAAAAGTTTGATGGAAATAATTTTCACAGTTGGAAAATATAGATACAATTATTGTTAATTGAAAGAGATCTCTAGGAAATTGTTGATAGTACAGTGACAAAGCCAACATATGTAGATGAACTTCAAAAATGGAAGGTAAAAGATAAGAAAGCATTAGCTATAATTGGTCTTGGTTTATCTAAACCTTATTTACATCATGTAGATTTTAAAAAATCTTCTAAGGATATTTGGGAAACATTGAATACTTTGTTTGGATCAAAAGCTGATAGTGCAGAAATAACTATAAAACAAAAGTTGTATGGTTTGAAAATGGAAGAAGGTGAAGATATAGTGTCTCACATCAATAAATTCCATTCCTTGATAAATTAGTTGGCTAGTATAAATGAAGAAATAAAGGAAAATGACATGCAAAAGCCATACTTTTAAATAGTATGCCAAATAGTATGTCTCACAAGGTATTCACCTTAAGCAAAATCAATCCAGGTCTAGAAAGTATTATATCCACATTGCTTGATGAAAGAAACACACATGTTTCAGAAGAAGAAGTTGCAACATTGATTGCACAAAACAAAGCTAGTACTTATTACAAAAAATCAAAACATATGACGAAGTTCAAACATGCAAGTGGCACATGTTTCTATTGTAAAAAGACAGGGCATGTAGTATTGAATTGCAAACAAAGAGCACAAGATCTGCTTGATGGAACGCTGCAAGATAATGCTTTGATAATTGAAGGAAAGGATCACACTTCAAGTGATGAAGAAATTCCACATCAAAGTGACAAAGAATATTTGTACTAGTTTCTAGTTTTTCTCTATATCAGTACTAAGGGGGGATGTTAAAATTTAGTACTTGACATATATAGTTAAATAAATAAATTAACATGTTATTGTTAATTTAATAAATAAATTAACATGTTATTGTTAATTTAATAAATAAATTAACATGTTATTGTTAATTTAATAAATAAATTAACATGTTATTGTTAATTTAATAAATAAATTAACATGTTATTGTTAATTTAATAAATTTGGTTTTGGTAGTTATATTCCCATAATTAGTTTCATATGGGATAATGGCCTTTTAAAGCCAATTATATGTAATAGATTTATGAGTAATGTGAATGAAGGATTTTTAATTTGAGAGAAATCTCATTTTTTCTCTCATTCCAATATGCTTCTCTCTTGAAAAAATATATCCTATTTTAAAAATGTATACCTAGTTGAATATACCCATGACCACGTCATCAATAGAATGTCAAAGGGTTGTCCCAAATGGGAAACCCTAGCTACAACATCATCTAGAATCTAGATGACATATGTCCATTGCAAACATGATTTGATCACAAAGAGGCATGCAAAACATTCTTCTAACATACACCATGCCCCTGCATCAAATGATCAGCATGGTTGAGTGCAAGTAAACAACAAAAATGCCCATGAAATCCACTAGAAATGACAAGTTGAAAGTTTATTTTCCTAAGAAAAGGTCATGTAAACATTAAAAGAAACATGGACACCACATACTCCATCAGGTTAGCATCAAAATTTCTTAAATTTCCTTATGGAAGACTCTTGAATCGAGCTCAAAGAGTTGCAGAAGTGGGTGAGCCTTGAGGAGGGTAGTTGAAATTTATTTTCAACTTCTTTTTCTATTGTAGGATTATGACCCCTATTTTCTTACAGTAAAGAAAAAACCTTGTGAACATGGCATGGAAGAGTATGCCTTCTAGGAACATTTCCCATCACTAACTTATGAAGAAATTAGGCTAGAAGGCCACTATAAAAATTTGACCCCTATTGGATCACAAGAAAACAACAATCTTTCTAATATAATTATTTTTTTTGAAAAAGAACCTCTTGTGAAAAAATGTGCCTTATGTGGATGGTGTAGATGCAGCCTCCACCTCCATGATGGTTTAGGTGGCCTCAAAATTCCCGCAAACTCCTTCTATGGAATTTCAACACATTTCAATGCAAAAGAACAAGTTACATCCACCTAATCAAAACAATCTTGGGAAATTTTGATGCACACCAAAGTTTTGCAAACTCCCTTGCAAAATTTTGACCCCTATCAAGTCAAACTTACTTTAGGCATTAAGTCTTGTTCACCTTTGCACCTCTGCACTTATTTTTGACCGACTTAAACCCTTAGTATGAGGCTTGGAATTTAATGGCCACCTTTATATGTCATAATTTTTTTTGACGGTTTGATTATTTAAATACCTTTCATTTGACGTTTTATGAAAAATATAAATTGTCAAAAATTATTTAATTTATGATTATTTTTTTATAAAATCTTCTATATTAAAACATTATTATTGATTTTATGAATCATACATATTAAATATGGAAAAAAATATAAATTTCTATTTTTAATGTAATGCAAGTAATTTGGTTATTTTTTAAAATATATTATTATGTATCATATAAATTAATTAAGTATTTTTTATAGGAATCATAATTCTTAAAAATAACAACAAACAATAAAAAACATAATAATCGAATATCAATATATATATATTAGTAAAATAATGTAAAATTAAAAAACAGTAATAATTAGTAATAAATCTAAAAATCATAAATTTGTTAAGAAGTTTCTAAATTCATATTAAAAATAAATCTTGTTAAAAATATGTTAAAAGTTAAAAAGAAATTATATTCTATTTTGAAAATATTTTCAATTTAAATTCATATTAAGAATAATCAAAATCTTAAATTTATTGTTAAAAATATTTTAAAATTTAGAAAGAATTATATTCTATATTTGAAAATATTTTAAAGTAATTTATATTTTTATAATAATCATTATATAGAATATTGTCTATAATAATTTTTTACGGTTTAATAATAATTTAAAGTGTCATATATACGGTTATATAAAAATATTCCAAGTCAACTTATATGGTCTAATAAATTTTAAAGTTGTAATATACAGTCCAAAATGCAAAAAACAACCAAATAGACCATCAAATTCTAGGTCTGCTTGGTAGAAAATTGAGCCTTATTTGTCCACTATGGAAATTCAACTTCCAAATGCACATGCGGGAAAAGCTCGCCATTCACTCCTTGTGTAAAAGCCATGTGCAACTAAATATAGCCACTTGTAAAAATTCTTGTTTAGATAAAAATTATCATAGATGATAACATGGTGTCATTGGCAGACCTAGAGACCTTTGGATAAGATGATGTCATCATGACATCACCATGTACAGTTGTAGGAAGTTGGACTCCATCAACCAACAAACTTCAAACTTAGTTGATTTGAAGTTTTGAAATCTCGTGCAGAAGAACGATCCCCAAGTGCACTTGCAAAAAAGTCAATGGCAAGTGCACAAAAGAAGTTCCAATTAGATGAAAAATCCCACAAGTACAGATAGATGCATTCGAATCACAAAGGTTCTAATGGACCGGGAAATTTTGCATGTTCATAACTTATTCATTTTTCATCAAACCTTAGATCAATTTAGATCTACAAGTACCCATTAAAGCCATCTTCAAGATGTACAAGTTCTTGCAATTCCATAACTATTTGAATTCTAGATTTTTGATGTGGATCCAAGGGAAATATCTAAATGACATGTGGTAGGTAAAAAATAGCCTTCAAGACTTGGTTCATGTGAAATTTTCCCCAAAACTCAGTCAATTCATCAAAAAATGTTGATGATTGCATAGCAAATGAGGCAATAGTGTTACCGTGTGTTGTTTACTCCCACCTACACTAGGCTAAAAAACCATCTGAATTAGTCAAAACACACATCTGGTTCAACAGATAAAACTCACAAGCCAGTAGCCAATCAAATTCTTGTAAAAATAAACCTGTGGAAAAATGAGGTCCAAGTGCACTCGCAAAATCTTGCTCTTCATCCACCCCACATGGAAAGGTCTATTTGAACCAATTGAGTTGCACATGACAAAGTGAAGTTCACTTGGGTAGGCCCACAAAACTTGATGACATCATCATAATGAGAAAATGGGTCTCAATTGTCTGCAACACCTTTTAAGTTAGACACTTTCTTGGAATATCTTTGTGGGAAAATAGTGTGCAAGTGGATGAGTGGAAGAAAATCTAGCAAATGCATATACAACCTTATATGGTTCAAACTAAAAAGACTGTAATGGAAGATGGACTTGTCTAACCGAAATTATGGGAAAAGACATGTGAACTAAATTAATACTAGAAAAATGAAGTTCACTTAACCCATAGAAGCCTATAAATCCAACACAGTCTTTTTTTCAACATTTCAAACCTTGGTACGAAAAAATTGATTGAATTGCACCACTGTGGAAAAATCTGTTTGAACTGCACCTTAGCAGCAAAGATGGCACCATCAAATGGAAGACCAAAACTCACATGGGCATAATTTTTTCCCCTTAGAAAATTTTAGAAAATTTAAAAAGGAAATTAGATCTAATTTTTTATGCTTTGCCCATTAGTGCAAAGAAAACTAGTCCTAATAGATATCTCAGATTGGCTATAATTTTGGGAAATTTTGGCTAAGGCATGAAAGGAGACACAAAAATTTTGATGTGCCAACACCACCTCAAGACCATGATGATGATAATGGTAGTATCCACAACCATAGAAAATATGGAGATGATATAGTCGAGTTTTCCAAAACAATGCAAGTCCAAACTTACATTGAAATACATCAATTTCACATCATTTAAGAGCTAATATAGTCAAGATCTTGATTACCACTTAGTGATTTCAATATTGAAAATTAAGAAAACAAGAAACCCCTCCTACAAAATTTATGAATACCATGAAGCACATGAAAATGACATTACACATGAGAATGTTAGAACTAAATAAGAGAACAAAGGGATAGACTTTGGTGAAAATTTGATGCAGAGCAGGGAGGAAAATATCCAGCAATCACAACTTTATAATATTCAAACACTCTTTCAACCATCAAACTCTCATCTTGGTGTTCAACTCACCATTCACTTGCAATTCCTTGTAGAAATCCAACTGGAGAAAAAGAAGCATATCTTTCAAAAGACTCTTCAAACCCACAAACCAAATAGCATTCCAGATACCCAGTTTCCCCTACTTTAACATATCTCAAAATCTCATACTTTTTTTGGAACATATTCTCCTAAATTGATTGGTACACTAGATAGAGCCCCAATTAGCCCTCTTTTCCAAAGCATCATCAATTTAAAACTCTTTTCCAACCCCAAAACTCCATGGAAAGAACTTTACTAGGAAAAAAACACTCAAAATCCACAACTTTTATCAGGAGGAGGGCCTACAAAATCACCAAACCATAAAACCCTTGTTTTGACTAGTTACAAGGGGTTTATTGAAAATATGGTCTCCAAGTCTTCTCTCTAAAAACTAACACCACAAACATCTCACATTAGGCCTAAAAATGCTTAATCAACCTTTAGAAATCACTGCCCCATGATTTTTCAACCATTCCTAACCTTTAACCACCAAATTAGGCCAAAAACACATGAAATTGACAACTAGGGCATCATTGCAAACCCTTTATTCTGCCTTCCTTGCTCATGCTAACTACACTAAATCAAAACCTACATCCAAGAGTGACATTCCACCAATTTTGAACCAATTACACTAGGTGGAATGGCTATATCCTCTTATATAGGCAAGAACAATAACTTGTAACAACTTTTTCATGAACACACAAAAAGAGAAAGTTTCTTATTGATTTATTCAACAAAAACTTTAAGAGAGCTTTTACATCGAGATCTTCAAGCATATTAAAAAATTTCCCTCCTAAAACAAACTAACACAACCAACAAAACTAACTTTTGAGTTGCATGACCGTTGGTCTTCCAAATATGACACAAAATACAATATTGCAACACAACTTTTTACCATATTTGCAAAATATGACCACACTTCCTAGAACCGACCCAAAAATGATCTAAAACATTTGAAATGGTCTATTATGACCTTATTGAACAAAATAAGACTCAACACCCTAGAAACCTATCATTAGACCTCATTTGACAAAACTTGCAAAGTGAACTTGGTGCCCCTGCACCAAAATTCTCATCATGATTCCCATGCAAAGAATTATAAATATACTAACCATATTTTTGATGGCCTCCTTGGCTCATCTAAACAATTCCAATCATCTAAAACTCTCATCAATAAATAATTAAAGGATATAAAGGACACCTTTAAAATTCTTCGATTGGGTTCATCTTCAACTACATGATATAATTTTAAGGAACTATGTCCCTATCCCTTTGAAATTTGAATTACACAAACAAATTTTCCTCCACACTTTGAAATAGCCAAATTCGACAAGTACAAAGGAAAAGGCTACCCAAAGTGACATATCCATGAATTTTACGTTCCACCCATGAGGTGTCCTATTATAATGATTTTCTATGTTGCATCTTTCCTCCTAGCTTAAGGGGACAAGCTAGGGATAACTTTAAGAACCCCTCCGCCCCTTAGCGAAGGTGTAAAATCCTAGTGAATCTTGTATACTTCCCGAAAAAATAATGATTTTATTGGTGATTTTTTTCATTTTTCGAGAAAAAAATCTCGATTGACGATGTTTTTGTAATCTCTAGAAGTCTATGGAAAATCTTGGTGAATTGCAATTTTTTTAAAACCAATAAAATATTTTCATTCACGATTAAAACCTATTTTCAAACCAATAAAATATTTCCATTGGAAAATTAAACATGTTTTCAAACCAATAAAATATTTCCATTGGAAAATTAAACATGTTTTCAAACCAACAAAATATTTCTATTGGTGAATTAAAGTTGCGCTCAAACGAATAAAATATTTTTGTTGGCGATTCAAAAATGTTTTCAAACCAAAAAAAATATTTTCATTGGCGAATTAAACACAATCTCAAACCAAAAAAAAATCATTGGCGAAATAAACTGGTATTCCAATAATAAATCATAGTGTGGGTGGAAAAAATATCAAATGCTACATATTGTTCTATTCTAGGACAAATTTTCCACACATCCAAATTCCTTCATAAAGTGTCTGAAATGGGGACAAGTATCAACATATTCATTATGTTTGAAGCTAGATGTCAGTGCAAATTAATATAATCCACGACCATTCGATGAATTTTCGATGAACAATTGTAGTTGCATTCTGGAAGAAAATGTTTGAAGCACTAGACTTGCAAATTCAAACCTTTGGAATAACACTAGAACCATTAGATTTCCAAAAATCAATGGTGGAAATTTTATTAGTTATTAAATCACTTAAAGTCATGACACCCAAAATAATATTTTATCATTGACTGGCTACCGACAGTTGAAGGTCGCTTAAGTTATGACTTAAGCCTTTGGAGTCATCGTGGTGATCGACCCCTCATCCTAGGTGATTACCAATTTACCTATTTCATGGAGTATCAAAGTCAGGTGACAAATATTTGCTCACAAAAATCAACGATTGAGATCAACGATTAACAATCGGGCAGCTCCCGCACGCTCGAACTGCTGAGAAGGTGATGTCATAATTTTTTGTGGTAATACGTGGGATTGTTACATCTTTCCTTGGTGGGATCGGGCTTTAGCTCAAGCTCGTGGTTAATGGTCTAAAAGGAATCAATGGTAAGCGCTAAGTTCATCAAAGATCAACAATTATCGCAAGATGGACGACTGTAGTTTCATTCTAGAAGCAAATGTTTGAAGCACTAGAATTGTGAATTCAAACCTCTGAAATAATGCCAGAACTATTAGATTTTAAAATATCAATAGTTAGCATTTTATTATTTTTTAAATCACTTAAAGTCATGACTCAAGTTTTTTGAAATAATATTGTCACATCAAGTGGTGCATTAAATGTTAAGTGTTGAGTATTTGATACATCATTGTCTTTATTCTAACTTCTATATATACTTCACCAAGTTGATGTTCTTCATATCATTTATAATATCTTTGTCTTTGTTTTCTTTCTTCTCTATTCTCAATTTAACTGTGATATGGAGTCTTCATGGCATGTCATGCTACCCAAATGTTTTTCGGAGAAAAGAAGTGATGATGCATACGACAAATGAAAGCTAGGTATGTTTTTTATAATTCCTTGTGTGTAGATTGAGGATGCTATAAGAATAATAATGGGTAGGGAATGACTTTAGAACAACCCTCGTGCTCTATTTTTTGAGGTAGCTTCAACTTTCTTGTCTAATTGCATGAACATTTTTCTTGATAAAGATTTGGTAAAGATGTTGGCATTACGTTATTTGCAACCTTTCATTTTCTCTATTTCTTCCTTGGAGTTGGTACTAGAGCATTACAATTTTGAAAGTGGGTGAGCGCCTGTTGGTGGAATCTTCTGCAAAGTGGAATTGCATGCTTCTATAGCACAGGCTCTTTCCCTGGTTAATATGAGGTGTGGTCTACTGTGTGATATGAAAAATGAATCATTAAAGAGTATAGACTTTTGGAGGAAGGATTTGGGTGATTCCCTTTTCTTCTCTGTTGTTACTTTGTTAATTTCGATTCACCTTCTACTCAAACACCCGGTTGAGGGTCGCTGCTATTGTTACATAATTGTTTAGTAATGAATTGTGTCTATATTTTATTGTACAGTGTAATAACTCTTGTAATTCGAAACAAGCGAAATGTTTGATTTAATCATATACTTTTGATCATAAGTGAGCAAAATTTATTATGACTTATTAGTGTACATTGATAATGATTAAGGTACAACAAGCCATTTAATTCTCTCTTTTCAATGCCTCAAAGTACTCTACCTTTCATTCAATTCTCAATATTTTTATCAATTTTCGCATATCTGTAGGATAGTCTTTCATTGAAGAAAATGTGTATGCAGTACTATGGATTAATGGCATATGTACTTGTAGAATTTTTAATTTGATAACTTGATATCAAAAATAGCATAAAGTATGGCATGTGGCATGTGGCATGTGCTTTCCTTTTATTGATTTCTATCTTTTTTTATCGATTTCCACATATCCATTGGATTGTCTTTCTTTGAAGAAAGTGTGGTTGCAGTATCATGAATTTATGTCATATGTACATCTGAAGCGATTGATTGGATAGCTTGATATTGAAAATTGCATGACGTACTATAGATGATGATGTCATTAATCTAGTGATCAATTGAAACAAGATTTGTAATGATTTCATATCGTTTGAGTGGCAATTTGACAACTTTTCAGCTTCAGGTACATTTTTCATGTAGCCAGACGTCAATCAAAATAAACATTGTAATTGTAAATGTAAGAAAGACTTAAGTTACATGATTAAGTTGGGTTTTTGGTTTGCGCGATTATCATTATACCCAACCTGGCACAACTCACGAGTAAACATGGATCAGGTTGGTAGTGGTACTGGTGTCCCATAAATAGGGATAGTGAGCACAACTGAAATCATTCGTAGAAGGATAAAGGCTTTACTATTGAGTGCAATGTTTTGAATTGTCATAATGGTTTCGATTTTGTAAGGTTAAGAAGGAAGAATATGTTGTGGTATTATTAGGGATACTCTAAATTATCTTGTCTCCAATTATGTAGTTACAAAGTAAAATACCAATTTCCTTCAAGTTCAGAATGGGTGGAATTGGAAAGATGTTGATTTGGTTAACCTAACTTCTCAAATAGGTTTTGAACCAGGATGAGGAGCTCTGATGGAGATAAGTTCTTTCACAAAGAGTACACCCACATAATTATTTTAATCTTGTTTGAATTCAAATCCGATGACTTCTCATACTCTATTTTGCAAAGGCCCTCGAAGAGGAACTGTGAACTTTCAGACTCCTCATGTACTATCCCAATGCATGGAAGCTGCAAGAAGAAGGTGGGAGTATATTTACTACCCCTCATATTTTGCATGACTCTAGTTCTCAAAGAGGATAAGTACATTTTGTATCTTCACAACTCCCATTTCCCCAACATGGTTGGCTAGGAAATCCCTATGGATAAGTCATTTGTTAGGTAATATGGTTTGGATCCCATAACTGCCACTACCAGCTTGAAATCAATTTTAGCATTTTGGGATGTTTTTGGTGCATCAAATTGAGGATATTATAAATGCAAAACTATTTTTGAGAATATGGTTTGTATTGTCCCCAACAACAGAAGCAACCAATGGCCCAATAGTTTGGAATCAATTGTGTCTGATGTAAAGTGACATGTGTCATTTATACAAAACAAGAGCTTGCATTCTCTACTCATCTTTAAAAATCTATGTAACAATGTAACATTGTAATTTAGTGGTAATAAAATAAATGGTTGTGTTATTCTTTGGTATTCATTTACAGTAAAGAATTATTTTGTGTTTATAGTGTATTCAAATTATACAAGTAATGTAAATGGAATAAAATAATGGAATGAAATATTTAATAAACTTAGAAAAAATAGTTTTTTTTTCCTTTAAGAGATTAAGTATTTTCTATTTATGAAATATTTGTATGCAAATTTAAAAAATAAAGTAATAGAAATGAAAAAAGAAAGTTGTCATCAAATTGACAAAAAAACACTACAAACACTAAAAGTTGTCACTAGATTGCTAGGGTTTGTTGAAATGTTATTGATTTCTAATTTGTTGTTGACTTGCTCCCCCAGTTCCCGATATCATTAGTCATTTTATTAATTTCTTTGAAAAGTTAAGTTATCGGCCCCTATTTAGTAACTTTGACTAAGCCAACTTTTTAGCTAATGCTATTCACAATCAGCTAGTGGACATTAAGAGAAGGAAAAGTGGTAAAGATCCGAAGGTGAATTTCATGTGGTATTCTCTCCTTTTCCATATGCTTTTGTACAAAGGGAAAGATCATTTCAACAGGTTTTTACAGCTGAACATAAAAGATAAAGAGGGCAACGATCTCCTAGTGCAATGTTGGACCCATATTTGGGACAAACATTGCAGTGAGTTTGAATATTATTTTTTTGAGATTTGCTTTGTAATACAAGTCATGGCAAGGTTGGGTTGACCTAGAATCATATTGCACAAGAAAAATTTGGATTTCCTTAGGCCCAAAGAGTGGAGGCCGGAGTTAGGATTACAACATAACTGGGGAGATTATTACCTCCATGGGAACTCAGTTGTTATTAGAGTATATGGTTGCCCTCAAGGCCCCCATGTGCTACCCAGATTTGTGTCACCTAGGTTGGCATTCATGGAAATTATGTGGAAATTGAATGAGACTGATCACTATCATTTAGGCAAACAAAAGAAAGAGTCTTTTTTCCCTTATGTTACTACCTTTTCAAGTTTCACTTTTACCAGAGAGGGCTTAGATAGGTTGAAAGAAATACTTAGGGAATATAGGTTATCTCAATTAAATGTCAGGGATTTTGACCCTGAAGGTTTCATACAGGAGGTCAGGAAAAGGTTCAGAAGGTTCGGTTTTTTCCATTAGGTTGATTTAGATGAAGATGTCATAAGAAATTGCAAGGATGAATCTGAGGTAAAAAAAAAAGGCAAAATGGATTGCATTCCACAAGGTAGAGGCAACAAGGATAAAGAATGATAAGGATTATCATGGAGCATTTTCTGATATTGTTGACCCAATTGCCAGGATTGAGGCACTATTGAATAATTTTGACAGAGTTGTAGGTAACGCCCCTATCCTAGAAGAGAAACCAACAAAGAGGCCTAGACTTGACCTTTCTATCAAAAGGCCCGAAGGGTCTATTATTAGAAAAAATGTGTAATTAGACCCACCACAGGTCACTCCCTCTCCTTCCCCTAAACATCAAACAATCAATGTGGTTTTGATTCTCTCCCAAGAGAGAAACCACATAAGAGGATGAAAGTTGAGCAACCGTAATTGTTGGTTGACAATCCCATTCCCATCAATCTAGATAAAAGTGAAGATGTCCATATCATCGTGGATGAAGTTCAGTGATATATGCCATCCCCTCCAAGACTAAAATTGTTGGCCTTCTTTAGGAAAGGTTCGGTTTGGACGTGGCTATGGGGAGAGATAGCCTCAATGATGTGAGGGAATTGGCCTCTACACAATTCATGTCTGATGATGATTTTATAAAATCCCTAGAGTTTAAAGAGTTTGTTTTGAGATCAAAGAGGGAGGAGTACCTTAAAAGAGTTTAGTTAGCACAAACAAATGTGCCTAGAGAAAAGTATGATGAGTAGCTGCAAAATTAATGATAGAAATGAATTTTGAGTGCAAAATCATTACGCTTGACGAAGGGAGAAGAATGGTGGAAGATAGTGGATTGCTACTGCTCCTTGAATGGGACATTGCTTCTATAATTGTCTTTGATACTATTAGGAAACAAGAAGGAGAAGTTTTCTCCATAGAAGAGGAAGCAGAGATGGTATTGTCAGGATTAGGGTTCGACAAACATTGGGAAGCCCTTGCAATCTAGGCCCTTGCCCCAAATACAAAAATCATTCGATTGTTGAAGCGTTGAAGGGTAAGGGTATGAAAGAGAGCTTGATTGTAAAGAGGGTGTCTGACACCTTTTCCCTTGAAGCTATTGCATTAGTGGTAGATGTTTCCAAGTTTAATGAAGATAGTGTTCGAAGGTTACAAGATAGACTTAATACAGTGACCAATGAACATAATGATCTCATGGAAGCTTACAACCAACTATAGGTATTATGTGCTAAACAAAGATCTCTTCTTGAAAGTGTGCAAGAAGTAGGCTCCTCTTCTATAGTCCCCCTTCTCATGTGATGATTGAAAACACATAGCTTAAAGAAAAGATTCAAATGTTGGAAGAGCAACTAAATAATGCTCAACAAAATCAACAAAAGGAGAATGTGTGCATTGCAATGTGCATCCTGGAGCACAGACTATCTAAAATCTTAAGAAGGCTAGAAAATACCTGTGTGTCATATCTAAATTTGAGAAATGCCAGTACCAAAGTAAGTGGGGATCAAGAGCAGCTCAAATGTATTTTTGAATAATGGATTCCTATATTTTCATCTTTGGAATCTATGTATAAGGGATCTAAACACACTTTTGATGCCCCATTTGGTATCTATCTTACTTTTGAGATTGTCAAGATGGCACAAAATCATAAAGTGTATTTGGAAGGTATAATTGAAGTTGCACAAGAAAAATGAACTCTTTCATAAATGTTGACAAAAGGGTTGTACCTCGACTGTTAGAAGATAATGGGGAATTGAAGACCCTAGAGGAATGAAAGGATAGTTTCAATATTCTAATCCCCACACTCCTCCCTGTGATTTGCAAAGATGATGATCTTTATTTAAATCAGCTTGATTCCTATTCAGACAAGATGGTCAATGAAGAAAAAAAGATGGAAACTTTTTGTAAAGAGGCCAGTGCTTTACTTGATGCCAAGTATCATCAAAATTTGGAGAATTCGAAAAAGCTCTTAGCTCATGACTGGCCTTTTGAGGGTGTGATTAAGGCATGGGATGAAAAGTATAATTTTTAACCCGGTCTTTGAGTGGATCCATGCTTTTATTCCTATTTCTCCTGTTTGAGAATTTGGTTGCCAGAAAATTTTGGGATGAGGTTCTTTGCTTGTTGCTTCCTTTTTTTGATCTTTCATCTCATTCTCTATAAGCTCTTTTTGTACAATTTAAGCTATTTGATAGCACATATAGGAAATGTTGTAATTTTCTCTATAATAACAAAATATGACTCAAATACTTAAGTGTATTTCTTTAATTTTGAATATCGACCTATATTTCTCTCTAGTATTGTATTCACTATCTTTTGACTCAAAATAATCAAGGGTTATTTATGAGTTGTCATATCACATCATGTGTTTATGTTATGAATGTTGAATTGTTAGCTTCTGTTGAAGGAATGAATTAATATTCCTTTTAGTTATTTATCAAATATTGTGTGGGGTGATCCCATAATACTGGTTTACAATTTTTGGCCAAACTGGACACAACTAATTTTTTCTAACTAAATCTTCACTTTCGGGCACCTATAGTGGCTAAACCGTGAGGAATTTGAAGATGATGTAAACTAGTGATTTGTGAAATTTTTTCTATAGATTCTAAATATATTTTTTCAAAATTTTTGGAATCAGATTGCACTTCTTTTTCCATCTTCGAAAACTAGTTTTTTTTTAGTAAACACCATTTTTAAGGAGTGACGCTCACCATATAACACAACTTTTTTTCCATGAAAGATAAAATTCTTTTTTTTTTAATTTAGATTTGTAACTACAATATCTAGTGCTTCCAATTGATTTCATAGTGTTTTATTGAATATTTTTTCCTTAATCAAGTTTCCAAGTCAAACCAATTACAATTCAAACATAGGTGGACTGTATAATACATAACTTTTTTTATATGTACCAAAATTCTTTTTTTTGTTGGATCAAGGACTTCAATATCTGGTGCACTAAAAAAAAAAAAAAAAATTTATAATCTTTTATTTTTCCACATGTGCAGAACAAAGAGCTTGATTTTCGGTGAAAAACCTACATTCACAAGAAATAAAAAATAAATATGATAATAAAATTAAATTTATTTAAAATTATACTTTTGGGAAGCTTATAATAAGGACTACATACTTACAAAAAAATAATTTTAAATGAATTCATTTGATCCCCTAAAAGGTAAATCAAAAGTGGTTTTTATTAGCATTTTGATAGGTGTAAAGGAGACTCGTTATAGGTATAGTTTAAAACTAGAGGGGTTATATCCAAGGTAGTTTGATCAAACCCTCTTCAATTGGAATGCTTTAAATGAAATTTTAAAGGCTTAAATCATCATATTTTCTAAAAATATGTGATTTCAGCAAAAATCAAAATCTCCCATAAATTGTAAACCAACTTTGTGGGATCACCCTGTGAATGGAAATGCAATAGGAATTTTTAAGTAGTGTGATAAGTGTTGTTCTTTAAAAATGATGCAGAATCACATATCAAATTCAATATCATGGAATACAATATAAAATATAAAATATCACAATTTCATGGAATACAATATAAATACCATCTATAGTTTGGAATATGATTCATGAAGTGCAATATAAAATAAAATATCATGAAGTGTAATGATTCACAATTTCATGGAATGTAATATAAAATATCATCAACTACTGTTTGCAATATGATTCATGAAGTGCAATATAAAATAAAATATCATGAAGTGCAATGATTCACCATTTCATGGAATACAATATAAAATATCATCAACTATAGTTTGGAAAATGATTCATAAAGTGCAGTATAAATACCTAAAAGTTGCTAATTCACTTCCATTTCCCACATCAAGTTAGGGTCCTCAAATTGAAATTCAACTTGAGAAAAAGTAAAAGAGTCATCTTGATTCTGAGTCTGGCCTTCATTTTCTTTGCCATGTGTCTCAAATTCAACATTTATTGTGTCATTGTCATTTGTCCCACTGTTAGTGCCACCAATACCAACATTTGGAGTGTTGCACAACCCTCTTCTTTCGCATATGGACCTCCAGATTGTGGGTGCCCTTTCAAAAGGAAAATTTTTGACATTATATGCAATTCCTTTCACCTTCAAGAAATTTTCCAAATTCTTGTCTAGTTTGTTTCTTTTCTTTGATTTCAAAAATGCTAATGAATTGAAAACTCTCTCATCCTCCACCGACCTCAATATCATTGTTTGACATAAATCAACAAGTTTGAAATATTTTGATATCGAACTATGCAATATTTCACCCTGACCTAAGTTTGTCCAAGCCTTTGTTATTGATCCTAGTTCAAAGGGATTCTCCATGGAATCAAACTGGTCCATCATACTTCTTTCAAAATGCTTACATTGTTTTCCAAGCATATCTCCATTTATAATTCCTTCTATTGTATTCTCATTGTATTTTACACTTTTCGAAAAGTGTTTGACCAATATTTTTACTTTATCATGAAAATAGGTTGTGTTGTCTCGGTTTATCCAAAATTGAGGATACACAATACCCATGGCTTCAAGTATTTCTTCTCGAGGGAATCTATTATAAATCTCTATGGAAAGAGATTTTACAATTTCCTTCAAATTATCACTAACAGATTTAACAATCTCGTTAAAAGCTTCCTTTGTAACAAGTACTTCTCTGATAGAGCACCTGACTATCATACAATGGTACATTGGTATCTCAAATCCACGTACATAGATACATAAGTACCTGCTTGCATTAAACTATAAATAATTATATGGCTGATTCAAATCTGTAATTTTCTAGCAGATGAAAAAAATTGGGCTTTTAGAAGTTAGATCTAGATATAGATGATTGAGGGCCATGCATGTATTTCTACATAGTTTGGAATATTCATTAATATACATCGTTCTATCTTGGGCTTTCTTCATATGATTGTTCATTTCATCCAACATGGGGAGAAGACTAGCTAAATTCAAGAGTGTCTCTATATCGCTTAACCAATGTAAGAGGCCAAGAGATTTGTCTACTGTGTTGTGATGCTAGCACATTACTCCAATCAAGGATTGATATTCTGAAAGAACTTGTTGCACTAGTCCATTCAAGGAGATCCATCTGGTATCAACATCCTTGAGAATCTTGTTTTATGCTATTATTCCCTCAGTAAAATTTTGAAATTATGTGAAATGTTTGGGACTTCGGCAGAATTATGCGTAGAGCTCGTGGACTAGATTTTCAATTTTTGATATTGTAGGAAACTTGTTTACAATTCTAAATGCTAAATTCATTATGTGGGCCATGAAGTAAATTCCAAGCATGTATGGTGCACAAGTAGTTTGTAACTTTGTGCAAACACCGGTCCTATGACCTTGCATTACTGCAACTTCATCAACTTCTACACACACCAACAATTTGGAAATTGTCAAGTCATCCATACCTGCAATTTCGTTCAAAGCTTTCTTGACTAGTTCAAATAGATTTTGTGATGTTGAATTTTCCTTCATTTTATGAACACAGAGAAGATGAGCTTAGTGGACATGTTTTTTTTATGGTATACACATGCATACAAAACCAAGAAGTATTATCTACTGTAGTAACTTCATCTAAAGATAATGCAATAAAGTTTGACTCTTTTACTTTCTCCTTTAAATATTTATTTTCTACTGCAACAAGATAGTTTTCCCATTCCCATCCAATGTTTACTGACCAATGTGCGCTAGGAAAGTGAGGAACACCCAAAAAAGATAATAAATTAAAATATTCTAGGTAGTCTGTCATAGGATGCCTTTTGGACAAAATATGAAAAACAACACTCATCTGAATAGTTTTTGTCAGTTGTACTCCTTCCATTACTTTTCCAAATTGAGCCTCAATTGTACCTTCACATGCAACAAGCTTCGACGTTATTTTCTTATGCTCTTCATATTCCATGACATACTTAACTTGAAGACATTCTTCCTTTGATTTCCATTGTACTACTAATTGTTCCTTTTTGTCTATGATTTGTTTTAAATAAACTTTACCGATATTCTTTTCTATAGTTTCAAGCTTTAGATGCATCTTCTTGTCTCTTTTACATTTCCAACTACAAATCAAACACTTGCATTCTATTGGAGTTTCATCTTTGTTTGCTTTCTCCACTGCTACAATGAATGGGTACTTTGACACCTAATCAAGCTGAAAAATTCCTTGACATTTCCCACTCACACCCCACTTTTGATTTTCCTTTTCTTTTCTTGCTACCAACATTATCCAAGTCAATTATCTCATTCTGGCTAACCAAGGTATCCCTTGGAACATCTTATGTGGTATTACCATCCTCATTTGACTCATTTAACTCAATGACAATCTCACCTTGACCTTCCGGTGGCGGTGAGGTATTGTGAATGTCTTCTTCATTAATATTTGGTGGAAGAGTTGATGATGTATCTCCATCTTGATCTAATGGATTAGAAGCATTTCCAATTCCAAAGTAAGATTGTATGGTAACTCTACGTTTTGGGAATTTTGATGGCCTCCCAATCCCTTCACCACCATGAGGAGTCTTACCCTTGTTACACTTGTTGCTCGACATATTGATCTCTCACTTCGAATAAAAGTTGGAAAAAAATGTCTTCTTGTTTAAGAAGGACAGAAAATATAGATCCCATTCCCTACTCAATATCATCTTTAAGATTGAAGCAAGAATGGAAAAAAGATAAATAAATCTTATAACACTGAAGAAATGATCACTTGCCTTTAAGTTTAGGTTTTCACTGACTTGCTATTCATTAATGCAGGAATGCCTATGTTGTAAATTTGTAACTTTCCTACGATCAACTTCAAGCTTCCAATTCCAACTTCTGAATCGAGAGCTCACAAGTTCAAAACTAAACAAAATGTGTAAGAACAAATGATAGTTTTGATTGTATTTATATCAATCCATATTTGGAAAATTTCGTGAGATTTTTAAATGGTATATTAAAAATTTGGCAAATCCCGCATGATTATTGATCCGGGGGACAATTTTTCAGTGAAAATTGAAGTGTTCCCAATGCTCTATATTTTAGCTTCATCAGAAAAAGAACGACGTCCTGGTTCCAACGCAACTTGAACGGGTCGAAAAGGACTCCATTTGTGCAAGTTACGGCCAGTCAAACTTCCAGTCAAACTGGCTTCAGGGGCGTCCAGTAGGTGGAAAAAATAATCATCTTAGAAATTGACGGAATCAAAGTCATCGCAAAGAGCTCATCGAGACGATTTCGACGGCGTTCGTTTCATCGAAATCCGACGTCGTATGCTCGAGTTACAAGCAGTCAAACTTCAGTCAACTTGAAGGTACAGAGGATGACATCAGCAGATTGTCCGTACTGTACGGATTCTACATGGTCAAATTTCAACAAAACACGTGGCATATGAGTCATCTGTACGGACCAATCATTGGCTGACACGTGTCCGTCCGTACAGGTGACGTGGCTCTCCGTACTCCGGCATGGCAGCATACGTGGCAGATTCCGGCGAGTTAGAACACGACACGTGGCACCCAGTCGGTGACACGTCATCAGATGAGTCAGCAGTTTTGGCGAATCAGGGCTCGACACGTCAGCGTCCTTGTCAGCGTACGATTGGTCCTTATCAGCAGACAGCGTGGCGGGATCAGACCAATAGTGGATTGACACGTGGCACCTTCTCAGCCCGATGGCGGACGAGTTTGTTTCAACTAAAAATTTGTTAAGAATTTGGCTCGAACCGCCGACCTCCACTAAGCCCGCAACAATCGGTGGCCGTTGCACCCACCAGGAAGTGCTCACCCACATATAGCCACCGGTTGGTTTTGTTGTTTTTCGGTTTGGATATTGAGTGTAAAGCGAGGCCGGCGGGGTTGGAACCGCCGACCCCGCGGCTAACAAAAACATTATCCACCGTTGAGCCCGCGTGGCTTTTCTAAATATGTATAGGGTTCGGTTGATTTTGATGTGTGTTTAAAGCCGAATCCCTTAGAAATGGCTTTTAAGCCACAAAAATGTAAAACTAACTCCAACAACCTGAACCTTAAGCCCAAAATGGAGATACCAGAAGAGTGATACGACATGATAGAGGAGGATATGCAATTAATTCTTTGGTTAAGCCTAATTAGGCAAATTTCATGTATAAAAAGAGGGGTTGAGATGGGTTTTACAAGTCCAGGTAGAGATAGTGAGAGAATGCTCGAGAGTTCTTGAAGACATTTCTGCATATCAGAGTACTGTCATGCTGCTGAATGCTTGAAGGAGATAGTCTTGAAGCCATTGTAATTGAATTTGGAGCTAATCGGATCGGTCCTCCATTGGAGAGGGACCCGGAGACGTAGTCCTTAGGGATGAACTCCGTTATCAACTTTGGTTTCGTCTCTCTATTCTTCTCTCTTTTCTTTCTCAGTTTATCTTGGCATTTATTTAATTATTTTATGTTCATTATTTCATTTGAGCATTTAATTTGTAATCATTTAAATTAAACGTTGTAATAATTGATCTTTTACGTTTAAGAATTATGTAAGCAATAAGTCCTAGATCCCTAAATAGATCAATTATACAACGATACATTGTAATTTTCAAGGCGATTATGGCCCTACGATTAGCATGGAGGTGTCATGAAAATTGGCGAAATATGTCCTCAAATGTAATTATTTTTTAATGTTATTGGTGAAATGGGTCCTCATAAGCAACTATTTGTAAATTTTAATTGGCGAAATAGGTCCTCACAAGCAACTATTTATAAATTTTAATTGGCCAAATGGGTCCTAATGCACAATGTTGTTTTAATAGTATTAGCGAATATGTAGGTGATTTATTACATGATTCCAAGATTCCAAGTAAATATATTAATCGGTCCATTTGAAACATGTTTTTTATGGTGAATTGGTTACTTAAATATGCATCATAAAATAAATCGATGGTGAATGGACATGCATTGGACTTATAATTCGTAAATTCTGAGTGATTTGGCCACCCTATTGGGTGCAATTAATTTGCCAATTTGGACTTGTCTGATATCTAATATCTACCAATTGGCGAAGATTTTCCACTAATTTTTTTCCTGGGACAAGATTTGGATTGGTTTACTCATCTACCTAAATGGAGAAGAAACGCATTTCCTGAGCTCACATAGCATTTTGTAGAACACTTTTCATACAATATAGAGCATGAATTGACAATGCTTGATCTTTGAAATGCAAAAAAAGATATGGTGAGATTTTCCACTTTCCTTCCATGATGGAAAAGCCTAGATAGTAGGTTTTCATGGCCTATACCAAAGAAACAACTTGTACATAATTTTGTTACAAAAATTACCTTTCATTTATAAGTACAATGTGTATCCATCTTTGATCAAGAAGGTATTAATTGTAAAAGGGTTAGTCTAAAATTTTACCAAGGATCACAACAATAATAACCAAAATGAGAAGCCCAAAGTCTTTGCAAAAATTAAAAATGTATTCAATGACAATATCACTATTACCAAACATGTACAAATAGTTCAAAACACAAATAATCTTGTCTTGCCTACAAGGACATCTAAAAATGCTTGAACAAAAAATCTCAATACACAAACTTGTTTGAGCCCTTGGAGAATGTATTCAAGAATATATTACAATAAAACATGATCAATCCCCAACTTCTTAAGTTTTATGATGATGATAAACCAAAACCTGTTTGGTATAAAGACCATGAATACTATGAATACCACTAACTCAAAGGTAATACAAATAATAAATGCATAAAATTTAAAGATTTCATCAATGATTTGATAGACCAAGGTGACATTGAGTTTTAAGGCGTATCATCATCTCTTCCTAACACAAACCTAGGCATATACCATAACCCCTTTCCAAAGCACGATCAAGGTCAACCCTCTACCAAAAAAAATTGAGGACAAGATAACCACACATACAATATCCACTACCACAAATCCTCTCATGACTACAATTCTATCATAAGATACATTAAAGAATCCCCATTTTATATAAACACAATCATCATAAAAAACCTTGTGTTGTAATGACACAACAAGGCATGGTCATTATCTTAGGAGCCCCTCCACCTACTCCCACAAACATATATGATCTTATTAAACAACTTGATAAGACTCTAGAAAAAATTTCTCTCTTGGATCTTCTCAAATCATCATGTTTTCACCAATACATATTGGATAAAGTATTGGAAGATAATGGTTTCAAATGACATTGACCCCTCTCATTTCTTGTCTCTCATCGTGCACACCTTACTTTTGATCAGTATATCACATTCCTAAATACATAGAATCTCTTGACCCCTTCAATAATCATTCACTTCATATTTAAGCCTTCATTTCCAAATATAAGATCAAACAAATACTTATAGATAATAACTCTAGACTCAACCTCTACACCTTGTGTCTTGTTAAAATATTGTGATACATAGAGGAGGATTTGGAGCCCCATACAATCAAATTAAAATCCTATGAAAATGTAGAAAGAGAGATTGATGACAACATTAATCTTCCCCTCTAGGTTGGATGTGATGTCCACAACACTCTCTATCATGTTTTTGATCTTGACCTTCCATACAATATCCTCCTTAACTACCCATGGATACATGCCATGCATGTTGTTCCATCCACATTTCACCAATGCCTCAAATTCTTTCATGAAGGCATTGAATCCATTGGTTAGAAGATTAGAATACCCTCCAATACTACAAAATTTTGGATGGTTGATTCCAAAAATAAAACTATTGTCCTATCATTGAAGTTGTTGAGCCACCATCTCAACCACATGCCTATTATATCAATCCAGATGATATATCATCCACCTCATCTAACCCACCCCTTCTACTAAGGTCAATATCATTAATAAAGGGTGTGGTGAGTATGAAATCTAATAGACCTTCCATATTAGGAATATTTCATTATCACCTAAATCTTATGGTCATCCTAACATGGAAAAATAGCAAAAGTGAGAGACCTTGTAATATGGCTCTACAAATTTTGTCTAGCATGGTTTTTTCTCTAAAAAAAAAAACTCCTCAAATGTGTTATGGCTACACACTAAAGAGGAATAAACCTATTTTTTCAAGCATAATGACTATCCAGTGGCTAGTGGGTAAAAGCACAAAGTTGTGTCACACTTTATAAAGGAAACAACCAACATTGATCCAACTTTTAAACTTGAATCACTAAAAAGTGACATATATGTTTTGAATTTTAAAATTATGTAAACTAGTAAAATATGTATTTTTTAGTATATTTTATGTTTGTATTTTAAAAAAAAATTAAAAATTATTTTAAACTAGTTTTTAATAAATTAACACTATAATTTAGTTGCTCATAAAATGTTGAAAAATGAAGTTGCATGAGACGTTAAACTTTTATACTAATTTTTTTTTTTTTCTTTCAATTATTTTGTGTGTATTTATAACTTGAAACTTTAGTGCATGGATATATTTTTTTCCAATTTTGATAAATATATATTCTTAAATAAATATTAAAATGTAATCAAAAAATAGTTGTTTCCATGGGACGTCAACTTTCATATTAAATATTTATCTAAAATGGAAAAAAAATATACCATCTCGAAATATATTCTTTTATCTAGTGCATCATATTTTTTTCAATTTTTTTAAATAAGTTTTAGTATTTTTCCTTGGCATGCTAATCAATCTAATATTTTGTGCTAGTAACCTACTTTTAGTAAAAATAAATAAATAATAATTAAACTAATAAAATAAATATATTTTTGAAAACTACACTTATGGATCTACAAAAGCGTATTTTTATATTTTAAAAAAAATGTTATTTACATTAGTAGGAGTTATTGAAACTTCTAGTTTTTCAAATAATTTTATTTTTTTGGTAAATTGGACTCAAAGTGGTGCTTCATATATTTTTAGCCAACAATTTTAGTTGAAAAAGTTGTGGAAGTATCTAACTTAACTAGAATGAATCTTTCTAAATCATATGTTTGACCAAAATTGTTTTTTTGTTAGAAATACTTAAATTTAGATGTGCTGATAAGTTGGCTGAAAGTGTGACACAACTTTATGATTTTACCCTAGTAAAATCTATGAGAATATGAACTACAAAAATAAAGGCCTAGGGGCACATGGACGAGTAATCTATGTTCATATATCCACTTTCTTTAGACTACAACTAAGCAGGGATTAGGTTAAATACTTTGGGATGAATCTCCCAATGACCTTAGTGGCTTCAAAAATTATTGATTGTTGCATTCAATGTTAATCATATTAAAAATGTCACTCATAATGAACCTTGTGAAGAACTAGCTAATTTCAACCTCTTCTAAGATAATTCCATTTTCACCATAATCCTTGACTTGAAATATCCTGACCTCCTTGACTGAAACCAAAGATACCACATACCATTAGATGAAATCTAAAATGATGAGGCTCTCCTTGAACTACTAGGTTCTAGAGATCATCTTCCTCCAAAAGACCACAAAAAGGCATTTAATTTTTACCTTCATAATCCAACACATTTTGGGGAATAAATGAATTCCTTTCTCCACATAATAGATAGAAATCTAAGAAATTATAAAAGAAATAAAAAAGGAAGTACCCATTCAAGACTTGAGGGACACATTGTTTGATGAGGAACTCCACCTTCCTTTGCTCCATAAAGGCTATAGGATGAATCAAATCTCTTAGTAGAAGATGCCATTGACATAAACCTAGGCACTGACCAAGATCAAAAGTTAACACAAATTGTTATTAGCATAAACTCAGAAGAACAATTGGTTCATCATGATAGAGATATGGTGTGTGACGTGATTGGCCTCTCTTCCCCCTAGTATCACAATTACATAGTTACCTCACTACCCAAACTCTCCCATATAAGTTATCCCATAACCAAAAACGTGCATTCATCCAACATGCTACCTGCTTCACAGTTTTTGGTGGTAATCCCCATATAGGGGTTATGATGATACATTGTTGCGATTCTTTAGCTTGGTTGAAGCTAATTTAGCATTTGTGAAAGTAAACAACGTTATTTGTAGATTTAACATTAAAAATATCACCCATGCAAATAAATTACTAAAAAATAGTTACTATTGGCCAACCATGAAGCATGACAATTGCTAATATGACAAGAAATGCCTCACTTGTTAGAAGCATGGGGCTATGATTGATACACCTTCATATTCTTTACAACCTATAATACTCCTTGGATTTCCTACAAGTTATATACACCACATGACCAAGATTTGGATGAACCCATGAACATCATTCATCTTAAATGTGCCCATGCATGAGCTTCCATCATTGTCCATCAAAAATATCAAAAAAAGTAACAAAGAATGTAAAACAATTGAATAGAAAAAATAACAAAAAAATAAATAAATAAAAAATTTAAGTAGTACAAGAAAATCATTCTTTGGTTAAAACCATTTCTATGTGCCTTGGTTCAGTCGCCATGATGAAAACATATGCATAGGCATCCTATCCGACAACCAAAAAATAGAAATATCACAAAAGAAAAAAAAACAAAACAATAAGTGAGAAAAAATTGGCCTCTGGCCAAAACTTTTTTTATGGCTCCTTGCACAAGCATCATGATGAAAACATGTTCATAGGCATCATGTATGATATTCCATATCCCTGTCATCTATAATTACTCTACACACTTAGGGGCAATGACTTTAGCCATCAATCCACTTAGCACATCCTTATCCATGGACCCCTATGGACCATGCTTGATTGTATCTTGATCATTGGTTTAGAAAACTCTTTGGAACAACACCTATATTTGCTATGGTGTTATGATCTATACCTTTTGACACCACTTTGTTCCTTCAAGTATAAAGATATCATTGCCTCTATTATGATAATGTGCCTTCATATGTCACACTCTTGGTATCAAACCAAAAAACAATGCTCACACATTGGTCCCTATATATTACTCTAGTTTGGACAACCCAACTATTAGTATCAGTATCATGAAAACTTGGGGATGAGAAACTACTTGGTTTTTTTCATTTTATCATGTTTGGTTTGATTCCCATGAAATACTTCTCCAAAGATATAATATTTTCTTATACTACGACCGTCTCTTGAGGTCATGTTTAATTGGGCATTTGGGTCTTGTCTTTTATCTTTGATTTATCGTTTCTTTGATTCTTTTGTCTTTGCTTTATTGTTTTGAGTTATTCATTTATGTATAGTGTGCATCATCATCATGATCGCTTATATCATGATGTATAAGGCCTCTGCACAATAAAAACTATTTCTGAAACACACAAAAATCTCCTCGTAGATTCTCAGCAAATACCTAAGATTGAATGTTTTGAGAAGATTTCATAATCATCCATATCCATCTCCATCATCCTAAAATCCAATCTATCCATCATTATCCTATCCTGATATTCCATCCCACTCCAATCTTCCCATTCTCTCATATCTACCATCCACTAATTTCTTGTCATCATCCTTACTTTTCTCCTCCTAGTATCCATCTCTACATCATCCCACTTCTCTTAATCTTCTTCAACCTTCATAATATATTTTTCCATCCCATTCAATCATTTATTTTTCATTACCATCATATCAATTAACCTCCATTCATCCCTCCCATCTTTGCTAATATTGTTTCATTTATTTCAAGAGCACATTTGTGTTCTTTCAACTTAGTTGTCCTCTTGAGGGGACATCATCATCTCATCATTCAATTCAATCCCAAAAAATAAATTGACTTTTTAAATCCAAAATCTATCTAAACATCGAAACATCCTTCAAATCCAATCATCCAATCAATCCAACCAATCATTCCTTAACCTTTGATGCTTGCGGCATTTTCTCTCATCAATGTCAACACAACCTACGTCCATATCTGCTTTCTTTGAAATGACATTGCTTCTTCTAGTCACATTGTCAATTCAAAGAGGGACAAAATCTAGACACTGAAATCACATATGCACTAATTTTTATTATATCATTTCATGTTAACATAATGCACTTACCACCCCTTAATCCATTAATATAATTAATCATTCTCTAAGTCCATTACTTCATCACAATTAAATTCATTAAATAATATTTATAGTTTAATTAATTTAATTTGAATTTAAATCTAAATAAATCCACAATTAAGTTAATTTAAATCCTAAGTTACACCACATGGGTTAACTATCCAATCAAAATAGTTAACTAAATAATCAATTTACTAAACTTATAATCAAATCCATTGACATACTCTAGTCAATTTGGCTAACTCAATATAACAAATTAATTAATAAATTAAATAATTATCAACTCACCAATCAAATGAGTTGACTACCTAGTCATCTCCATCCAATTAGCAAACTGATTGCTACCTCTCCCCATCACATCCACCATTTGTGGATCCAACTCATGATCCAAGATGAAATCTCTATCATTCAATTTCCTCTAAAAAATTCTATAAATTGGAGCTTAATCTTCCATGTTCATCATCCAGAATCGAGCAAGTACACTAAGAAACTAACATCCCAAATCATTTGAGCACATTCACTTCATCTACAATGATGATTTGCACAAATTTAGCATTTGTTATTTCATTCATTTTGTTTTGATGCAAATTGTTGTTGAGCTCAATCAAAAGGTGAGTTGTGATTTCATTTAGAGTTTGATTCTTATTATTTTATTCTCCTTTTAATGTCATTTCATTTCAACTCTCACACAAGTTTGTAGTGGAATGATATGATGCTTCTTTTTCTTTAGTCATTCTTACAACCAGAGGGATAGTTATAATTCTAGGGCCATATTCCATATTTTTGTTTTGTTGATGATAGGATTTGTTAAAAGAGGAGTTTTCTTAGCCAGTGACAGTCACACCTTGGGATTCTTGGTTTTTGAAAAGGACGTGGAGCTCTTGGTTAGTTAGTTGGCTTTTGCTGGCTATTGTAAAAAATAAAGAATATAGAATAGGAAAAGGGGATTAACATGTTATTTTTCAGAGATGGGTTTACTAAGAAACCACAATGTTAGATAAAAGATAGGTTGTAGGAAGTGTCTAGAGTTGATATAGCACTATATAATTTTGTAAGCAGATAGTATTGAGCTATTGATGGTTTATAAATTCACTTCTTCCATATTCACATGAATATGTTGATTAATTATGGGGTTGCTAGATTAGATTATTTTTCATCAAATTCCTTGATCTAGGAAGTGTCTAGAGTTGCAAAGCATTGCTATAGCATTTTATAGTTTTGTAAGCAAATAGTATTGAGCTATAGATGGTTTATACAGATGGTTTATAAATTTACTTCTTCCATATTGCACATGAATATATCCATATTGCACATGAATATGTTGATTAATTATGGGGTTGCTAAATTAGATTATTTTTCATGAGTTGCTATAGCATTACATAGTTTTGTGAGGAAGTATTGAGCTATAGATGGTTTATAAATTCAGTATCATTCAATTGTTTTTCTTCCATATTGCACATGAATATGTTGATTAATTATGGGGTTGCTAGATTAGATCATTTTTCATGAAATTCCTTGATCTAGGCAGATAGCATTGAGCTATAAATGGTTCAGAAATTTACTATCATTCAATTTTTTTGTGATTGTGGTGATCAATATATATACAAAAGGTGGCAAGGAACAAAAGCATGCAATTTTTTTTGACTAAATGTATCAACATAATGTGGCCTCTTGGATCATGATGATTTCGTCTTATTCAAAATGGTGTTTTTTTTCACGGCTATATTGCCTTTTAAACTAAATGCTTATAAGTTCAATACTTTCTTGGACTACACTCATTTCAGGATAAGCTCAAATTGAGGTTGTGGGAGGAGCATAGTGGGGTGCAAAAAGGCCCATGCTACTGGAGCTAAAAGTTCTATACTGATATTGTTCTTTATCCTGCTTCAAGAGATCCTTCACACTAGACCAAAAGCGGCTTTCTTGTGATCCAAAAAAATGCCTTTTTAGACAACCTATTGGTCAATAATTGTTTGTAGATGTGAATATGTCAAGATTTTTATCTGACTTTGAGATTCTTAAACGATTGCTTTTTGGCAGGTGTAGCAAGAGATTCATCCCTATCTAGCATCCACCCAGTTTGTGTTTATCAATATTTTTTGTGTCTTGGTTGCAAAATGTGGTTGTATGAATGTGTGTGTCTTGCAGAAAGCGGTCTTATTGAATGTGATGTGGTAGGATATACACAAATATTGTGGTGGCAAAAGCCTTGAGTATCATTTAAGTTCTGAACAGAAGCAATGGGAAGCTATTAATTTAAAGGCAACATTCTTCATCTACCTTTGGAACACAGATAAGAGAGTGGATTCTGTCCAGAGAGTCTCTCTGTCCATCAACTGATTGACTTTCACTGGAAACCAAATATGTAGTTTCAAATGATCCTCCAGACTTGGAATCAAACCAAACTCCCTTCCAAATGATTAACCTATACCTGATGAAGCTTCAGCTAAGTGATGATCTTTGTTATCTACAATTCAGTTGATTGATTATCTTTTGGCATTAAATTGACAGTTTATAAGTAAAGTCAAATATTGTTACAGAGGTTGATTTCAGCAATGAAATGGGAAAGGCAGAGTAAATGCAAACCAAATAGTGCAGGGTTAAGCCAAATTTAACCACCCTGCTTACATCCACCCAAATTAGCCAAAAGAAGTTTTCAAGACTAGTTTTGTGAAGAGTTGCAGTTGGTATTGCCCGGATTGCAATATATGCAAAAGGCATGTCAACTTGACAAATTGCTGCAACTAAATGTGGTCTCATGGAATGTGATGTTGACAGGATGTACAGTACTTGCCTTGTGGTATCCATAGACTGAAATGTTGTTTTATATGCACATGTTGGGCTTGTTGCTTAGATATTTATTTGAACAAATGTGTTTGGTAGATGTAAAACCAATCTCTTCTTTTGCAAAAATCCTCCCATCTTGTGCCATCATAGAAGTTTGGAATGGAGTATCTAGATCCACTAGATTTTCAATGAAAACAGATCTGGAAGATGTGATTGTGACTGCACTGAAGACATATATGCATAACATGGAAATATATGTAAGGCACACCAATTATTTGTGAAAATGCTTCAATGAGTTTCAGTTTCATCTAATACAGTCATTGTTGCATATGGACAAAATGGATCTGCTGATTAGGTATTGGGTGCGGTGATATTGTTTTGCCCAAATTTTATTCCATCTTGTCATTTGGGGAGTACTTGTAATAGTGATGGCATGGATACACCAAGTCGTCAATGGACATAGCACTGTAGATTTTTTTCTGTATACCGGGTGAGAGGATCCCACATAAGATCCATTATTTACCTATCAATTATTTCTCTTATTGTTGATGCATACTTTATGATAAATTGATAATGGAAAATCGCACCTTTCACCATGTGAACAAATAAAATATGATCTCTAATAGCTTTAATCTTCCTTAGGGCAAAGTTGTCTTCTGAAACATCCATAGTTCAAACTTAAAACCAATTCAGTTGCAGGGTCAGAGAATATCAGTGTTCCACAGGCCTGGGGGACGAGGAAATGGGGGGACATCCGGGACACATTTCGGGGACGGGGGACAAAGGGCCTAAGTTTGGGGACAGCGGCGGGAGGGTGGCGGGTTGGTGGTGTTGATACAGTTATACATATACTTATAGTACTTGAAAAACTAGTTTTATGTATAACAGTATAATAGTATAAGAATTACATTTCAAATGAAACTATAAGAAATTAGTAAAATTATAACATTTAAAGTATATCTTGATTCCTTGAATGCTAATTGCTAAATAAAATTTGACAAATGAAATTGTCAAATTGGAGATTTCTATTATATCAAAAATATGAATATCTGATGTCATATGAGATATCATAAAGTCTATAAAGATGATTACATGATTAATCATTACAATGAGTAGCAAATGCCAAATGACAAATAGTAAAACTAAATACAAATACTAATAGCAATAGCATTACAAAAGACAAAATGCCAAAATGTCAAAACTCAAAATGTAGTGAATGGAGGCCCCTAATCATCTGCAAACTCCTCATCACTAGATCTGCTGGAATCCACAAGGTCAAGATCCCTCAAGCTCACACCAACCAACCCTGCATTTGAAGTGGTAGGATCATCCTCATCAATCTATGAAGGCTCCTCTGGCTCCACATCCCATCGTGCCACTGGACTCTCCTTGTACCCAAGTGTCTTGTAGTCCATGAGACGCAAAGAATTGTGTACAACCACAAGCTTCTTTACTCTCTTAGAGGTAAGTTTGTTCCTCTTAAGAGAGTGGGTGAAGCTATATGTAGACCAGTTCCTCTTAGCAGTTGAAGAATTGGAAACCTGGGATAGTAGACGGATAGCTAGAGTGGTGGTCAAAGATTTTGAACCATGACAATTCAACCACAAAAGTGGGTCATCATGTGCCATAGATTCTATATCCATCTTTGTTGCATCTGAATAGCCTCTAAGAGTGGCAAATTTGGTCCACTCAGTGCAAATTGTGTCGACATCTCTAGAATCATACATCTTCTCTATGCACCTAAAGAAACCCACTTTCACCTCATCATCCTGAATCAGTGTCACTCTACTCGATCTAGCCTTGTACCACTTAGGATTCAAGGAAAAGGCAGCCATATGCAAAGGAGTGTTCAACTTGTCCCATCTACGCTAAATGATTGGCCGGATGTGCTCATTGTAGAATGTTAGAGAGGGGTCCTTCACTCACACAGTAGCCCTCATTTGGTCAAGCATAGAGTCGATGCACTCATACACCTTTCCAAGGTTAGGTGCATCCCCATCCCCATATCTAATAACCTAGAATACTGGAGAAATGACAAAGACAATATATTTCACATCAGTCCAAAACACATCACTTTTCACTATCTCCTTCACCCTTCTCCCCTGCGCTGTCTTGGCCTCAGCCCACCTATTCCACTCATTAGTCATAACCATGAGTTGCAATGCCTCTTGCAACTCAATCATTCTCTCCAAAAGAATGGAATATGATGCATATCGGGTCTCCATTGGTTTCAAGAACTCCTTCACGAAGGTCCTGAAGAGTGCATGTGAAGTGTGGTGGTTGCAGATAAACATTTGCACATCTCTCACATCAGTGACCACTCCTCTAATCCAGTCAATCTTCCCCATGTCCTTGAGTGCATTTTTCATGGCATGCACACAACATGGGGTCCACCAAATATGTCTATAGGCTACCTCAATGAGTCTCCCTGTTGCTCTACATACATGGGTTGCATATGTGACTACTTGGACCACATTTTGTGGTCCAACCTCCTCAATAGCCTCCCTGAGGACATGAAACTAAAAATCAACATCTTTGTGATGCCCTATACAATCAAATTCTCTAAGGAAGTATGGGCCCTCTTCACATGTGACCATGATGTTGATGAGTGGACGATGGCTAATGTCCGTCCACCCATCCATAACTATGTTACACCCAAATGCCACCCAACATGCCTTCATCTTCTCCATCAAAATATTGATCTTGGAATAGCACTTATCCAAGATCGAGGTCCTCATTTTTGTCTCACCTGGTGGCACATATGATGTTCCTCCCTTCACCACCATAGCCATCATCTGCCTATAATAAGGAGACCATGTAACATGAAATGGAATGCCATTGGAAAAGAAGAACTTGCCAATGAATTCATCTATCTCATCTCTCAGATGCACATTAAACATATCAGCTATGGGGTTACTCTGTGATGTCTACAACTTGTGTTTCCTTGTGGTTGTCCCCCTAGCGGCACTAGAAGTGGAAGTGGATGAAGATCCAAACATCATTCCTCCCATCTGCGAAGCATGAAGAGAAGTATGTGGCACATGATGGATTTGCTGAAGGGCTGACCTAGCAGTCAAAGTAGTAGGGACTGAAATATTTGTGTCCTCTAGAATGCCCCAAAGCTTGTTAAACTCCATTCTATAATGTATATTTTTAGGATCCTTCAAAAACCTACAACGCTCCACACATTTTCCTGTCCAAAAAATAAAGTGTGTATTCACTCCAATTTGGCTACCAAACCATTCAGTCCCACGAATGTTGCATTCCACTTCCTTGTTCCCCCACCGGAATGTGATGTGCCTTGTATTCTTGAAGCAAACTATTTGAGAGGAGCCTTAGGATCAAAAGCACCCCTAGCATACTCTGCCAACAACTCTGAAGGGCAACCTGTACTAGTTGGTGCACTCCCCATGGAACTAGATTGGGCTGCAAGATCAGCCCCATGGTCATCCCCCTCATTCTCAAGTTCAAAATCTGAATCATTTTCACTATGAGAGTGGATTTCCATGTCATCCCCACTCATGTCTTGGGTGCTCGTTGTGAATGTGACACTACATTTCACAAAATTAAAATAAAATCAGCCTAGTTTAACAAATTGAAATACAAATTTGAAATTTTAATTTTGAAAACAAAATTTACAATTTATAATTTAAAATTTTTATATTATTTAAAAATTAAAATAAAGATATTAAATAATAAAATTTGATGTTGAATCTTGAGGGAAAAATGATGAAGATGAATGAATCATTCATCATTTTTCCCTCAAGATTCAACATCAAATCTGATTTTGAGATGAATAAGGAAAAAAAAAACAAGTTTAATATTAAATTTTTAAAATAAAAAATTTGATGTTGAATCTTGAGGGAAAAATGATGAATGATTCATTCATCTTCATCATTTTTCCCTCAATATTCAACATCAAATCTGATTTTGAGTCTTTGAGATGAATAAGATAAAAAAAAAGTTTAAACTCAGAAAATAAAACAAAAACAACAAGAAATCTGAAAAAACTTCAAAAACCCTACCCTGTGCTTGAAAAATATCTCCAAAATGAAGTAGAATCCTCCTCCTCCTCTTCTTCTTGCTCCTTCTCACTCCTATCACACTTGCAATCACTTTTTTCACTCCTTCAATCAGACTTCTTCACTGTTTTTCCTCCTCTTCAGCTAGCCGCAAAAATAACCAGTCTTTGAAAATGTGATTGAAATGATAAAACTACATGGTTTTGTGTTGTTTTGGAGGAAGGGGTGGGGCCCACGCCAAATTAGGGTTACCACAAAACATTTAAAAATTAAAATTTATTTTTAATTTTGAAGTTAAATCGACATAGACGTGGGGCTTGACGGGAGATGGCTAGGCATCTCCCAGCCTCTCGAGAAACGCCTAGGTGTCTCCCAAGGAGACTTGGAGACGTCTCTCAAGGAAACTTGAAGACGTCTCCACGTCTCCAAGTCTCCTTGGGAGACGCAAAGACATTTCCCCATCTTTGGCGGAGCACCGGTGGCAGTGGTGGGACGACAGGAAACGTCAAGTACCTGTTTCCCCGTCTTCAAAACGTCCCAGTTTCTGAAACGCAGCCAGATAGGGGGGAAACGCATTTTTCTAGAACACTGGAGAATATACACCTTTGCATTGGCATATGCTTGTTGCAATGAGTTCCATGCATGGAAGGGAAGGGATTGCCTGAATATTCCAATCAACTTACCTACATTTGTTTAAAACATAATAGAAAAAATGCCTTAAGAATTAGAAGACAACTCATTCAAGATTTATAGTTGATGACGACCCTCTCAAAGTGTAGGCATACTTATAGGAAAGACACTACACAATACTATGAAGAAATAATGTATCTCAATGCACCTAGAATTTGGAAATGTAGGTCATTAAGGTATCTTGTTGTCACTTGTTTTTCACCTTCATGCAAGTTAGTTTGAATCTACAATTTCCTTTGCTGAGCCTTACAATATTCCATTCACAAGACCTTTTATTTCAAATTCTAAAGATGCATAAAAAACACTTTGAACTTCGATGATAAGATGAAAGAAGTTTGACCTTAAAATGCTTAAGCATCTATTTCTAGAGTTTAATATTCTTATTGGCATATTTGATCTAGTTCTTTTACAAGTTTTTCCAGTTTAAAACTGCATGTATTTTATCTTTAAAACTACAAATTTCATCCTTCTTGAATCATCTTCAACAAACTCTCTACCTCGTAAAACTTGTATGTTACCTAACCTAATCTAGGAATACATCTAGATTTTGATCTCAAAACTCAAAACGCTTAAGCTTTGTTGGTTCCTTGTCTCAACATTGCTTTTATAAGCCTTTCCAAAAGTGTAACATACTTCAGTGAGAAGTTACCAATTCTCAAGATAGATCAAGGTCAATCTTGGTTTACTCTCAAAAATCCTAGATTTTCCTATAAAGGACTTCATCCACATTTACTCGACAAGCTCTAGACATCTGTCTAGACCTCTCCACCAACCAAATGACAATCCTCTTTGAGGTATGTTTTTTGCTCTAGTATGTCATGTCCCCAATCTCCCTTAGGCCCTAAATTCATTTTGGGCAGGAGAATAGTGTTTCTCAACACTGATTAAATATATTTAAATTAATATTAAATAATATAATAATAATTTTTAAATAATAATAATATTTCAAATTTTTTGGGTCGATCCTCTTTTGGCGCCTAGCAGCTGGTATATATCTAAGTAGTTTGGTTTGTTTTGATTATCATGGTTTTGGACAATATAGTCATGGTGATCCGACAGGGACGAAACCCTCTGCTGTTCAACATCAGGGTGAGATAGCAACCTCACTTTGCAAATCGTTATTACCTTACCAACAACATTTCGCTAGTCTTTTATGTGCTAGGATCGATCAGTTTGTGGATATCTGTTGGAGGAGTTGGGCGATTATGGGAGCGATATTATGGTAGAGCCTTTGGCTTGTGCCATGAGCTTATTTGGAGCGTCTGACCTACGCGTACGAGCCGAGCCAACCTGACATCGCATAAGGATCTTCTTCATGGCTCTCATCGCATCCGTGTTGAGTGGAGGCACCACTCTTGGGCGCCGACCCAACTGTCCAAATCGCCCCATAACCACTAGTTGGGCATATGATCGCACAGGCGGGGAGTGTATCGCTATTTCCAGATCTCAGTCATTCGACCACACTCAGGCGCCATCATAGAGTAACCTGGCAAGTCAACTAGTCACTACTAGTTTGAATTGGAATTGAATCTTTATTGTCAGATGCATATGTAATTCGCCTTTGTATTTGACAAATCAAGTATTTATCAATGTAAGTCTCTGGTTGCATGGCATGAATCAGTCTGTATTAATACTTTTAGTTGTGACCAATTCTGTGACGGATATTTATATCAGTTTCATTTTCCATTGTTGTGTGAGATGAATCTGACTAGGTGTCTCTCAGTTATCAATTTGTGATATTAGCCATTATTACTATGAATCTATTGTTGAATGGAAATCTAATTAGATCTGAGTGCAAGTATTGTATATTACCATCTACTGTTGCTATGTATGTTCAATGTGGGGTATCTTACATTGGTATCAAACTAGTAGTCCTGCCAGCCTGTTGGGTAGACTTTTTGCATGCAGTATAGTCAAAGAGATCTATCTAAGAGCCTTAGAAAGAGAAAGGAAGAAAAGTGAGGCAGCCACTCAAAGAATCGTCAATGGAATAGGAGGCAGAGGTAAGAAGAAAATAGTCGAATAGTCTGATGATATAAAGGTGTTCCTGCAAAGGCAAGAACAAATGAACCAAATGTTGATGCAGATGATGCAAAACTTAACCAACACAATCACTAATGACAGATCAATACCCAACCATGCTGAAGGGAGCAACTCAAATCAATGGAGCAGGAAATCAAAACAAAACACCAATTGGGTCAACTCTCAGACCCTTCCAACTCACTTTCTTGCTTAGGGTGGAGATACCATAGGAAGAAGAAGCGCAAAATTAGGCTGCAAATGATTTCACAAATGTGATAGAGGAGTATATGAGGCTAGGTCACATCACTAGAAGGAAAATTTCCCTTCAACAATAAAGAATACCAGATTGAAGAGTGGACTGAGAAATGACGGAAGGCAACCTATGTAGCGATTTAATAGAGACCTCCAACACAAAGTAAGTTGTCACTTCCTACATTTGATGGGTCTAGAAATGCTACAGCATGAGCTTGGGTTCAAAAATTAAACACATACTTTTCACTCAACCCTATGACTGAAGATAAAGCAATCAAGTTTGCCATTCTACATTTGGAGGGCGTGGCTCACAAATGGTGGCATCATGGTATCATAACATGAGGATTTTACCTGGTGACTACATATGCTGATTTCATACAAAGGCTCAAAGAGATTCAATACAAGAGATCTAGAGGTGTATTTCAAGGAGTTGACATGGTTAGCGCAACATGGGTCAATGGAAGATTATGTCACAAAATTTCAAAGACTTGTGTTATGGTTTCAGATGTTACAGATAGGAAATTTATCTTCTTATTCATTGAGGTGTTATCAAAGTCATTCCAGGGGCTAGTGAGGGCTTTTGAGCCGATGTCCTTGGAGGATGCCATTTGAAGGGCCTTAAACCTAGAGGACTCCACCGTGAAGAATAAACCTATTTCCAAAATTGCACCAATAGGGCAGCAGAGGAAGCCACTTCACAAGACTGTTCCCCAATCGAAGACCTTACCTCCAAAGCCTAGCGGGATGGATGAGTCTGAGAATGAGCTCTGAAGGAAAAAAATGTGTTTTACTTGTTGATAGCCTTGGGTACCAAGTCACAGGTGTTTGGGGAAAGGAAAAATCCACTATTTTTAGGTAGTTTCTGACAATGATGTGGAGGATGGGGAAGGTGAGCCTGAGCGTGTTATAAATGAGGACGAGCACAAGGAGATGATAGAGGGAAAGCATTCAGGGGGAACTCTTGTAGCACTTTCAGGAGCGCCAAGATATCACTCTTTTCGTATTAGAGGGGTCCTACAAGGGCAAAGGGTGACAGTCTTAATAAATAGTGGAGCCACCCATAATTTGATTTATGAAGGGCTAGTGGCCAAGATGGGTCTAAGGACTGAAGACTTTGAGGGATTTAATGTAATAGTTGTAGATGGATATATCATTCCATGCACCAATCAGATTCAACATTTGGAGTTGGTCCTAGGACATAAGATGCAAGATGATTTCTACATAATTGTCATTGGTGAGACATATGTGGTTTTGGGAGTGCAATGGTTGCACTCGCTTGGGAAATACACACAAAACTATCAAACCATGGAGTTGAAGTTCAAATCTAAGGGGAAGGAGGTCATCCTTTGAGGCTTATCCAAGGGAGACCCCATGGTAGTTTCAGCCAAGAGGATCTGGAGAGATCCTTTGTAGGGATAAAGTGGTTTGGGTAGCCAAGTGTTTGATCACAAATACTAGTCCAACGAAGGAGGGGAGATCTTACCCCATTGACATCCAATCCATCCTAGACAAGAGATGTAAGGTTTTCAGTGAAATTCCTCTCAGACTACCACCAGACAGAGGGTTTTAGCATGTGATTGAGCTTGAGGGAGCAAAACCCATCATGACCACTCCTTATTGACATCCTAGGATGTATAAGGAAGAGATTGCAAAGGCAATCAAGGAGCTATTGGACATGGGGCACATCCATATGAGCTCTAGCCCTTTTGTTTCATCCGTGTTGTTGGTCAAGAAGAAGGATGCGACATTGATGGTGTGCATTGACTGTAGAGCACTCAATAAGAAGATGATAAAAAATTGCTATCCCATTCTTAGGATTGATGAGTTGATAGATGAGCTTCATGGTGCAGTATACTTCTCTAAGATTGACTTGCCTTCGAGGTACTATAAAATAAAAGAGAGAGGAGGATGTGCATAAAATGACTTTCAAATGACCTATGGGCATTATGAGTTTTTGGTCATGCCATTTGGATTGACCAATGCCCCTACTACCTTCCAGTCATGTATGAACCAGGTATTCATTCGAGAATTGAGGATTTTTTTGGGTTTTCATTGATGACATCTTGATCTATAGTAGGACATGGGAAGATCACTTGAAGCACATAGATGAGGTGCTTGACATACTTGAACATCATTCATTCTACACCAAGGTATTAAAATTTGATTTTGGTTTGACTAAAATTTTGTATTTGGGGCATAGGATTAGTGCTCAAGGGGTTAGTGTTGACGAGGAGAAGATCAAGGCAATCTAGGATTGGCCTAGATCAAGGAATTTGTCACAATTGAGAAGATTTTTGGGCTTATGCATATACTATAGGAGGTTTATGAAAGGGTTTTCACAACTTGCAGCTCCACTGAATAATTTGGCGAAGGGGGAATTCTCTTGGAGCCCTACAACGCAACAAGATTTTGATAAGCTTAAGGAAGTAATGAGTTCGTGTCCTATTTTGGCTATTCCATATTTTTCACTTCCTTTTGTACTTGAGTGTGATGCTTTAGGAGAGGGTATCGGAGCGGTTTTGATGCAGAATAGACATCCTATAGCATTTGAGAGTAGGAAGCTCAGGGATTCAAAGAGCCTAAGTTTCTCTATTTATGACAAGAAGATGCTAGCTATCATGCATGCACTTGCCAAATTTAGACAATATTGTGTGTGGGAAGTTTTTGGTCAAAACAGATCATAATAGCCTCAAATTCTTCCTCAATCAACATGACTTGAACAATAGGCAACAAAAATGGGTAAGTAAACTTCAAGCCTATGATTTTGATATTGAGTATGTGAAAGGGAAAAACAATGTGGTGGTTGTGCACTCTCTAGGAAGCCTTATATTTGTTCTATTTCTAATATATTTGTTGACTGAAAGGCCGCCATAATATCTAAATATGCCAAAGATTCATTTGTTATTGACACTTTAGATGGAAGGTTGCACAATGATAGATACAATGTGGTTGAAGACCTCATCGTTTACAAAGATTGTGTGTATCTTGTACCAAAATCTAAGGTGAAGAAGAGGATTTTGAGAGCTTGTCATGACACGCCACTTTCTAGTCATCCAGGTTTCTACAAGACATATAAGTAAGTTTGAGAGATTTTTTCATGGAAGGGACTAAAGAATGATGTGTTGCAACATATGTTATCGAATCACTCAAAAATTAGTTTGATTCCAAATATGAAATGTGTTGAAATTGGGTTCTACATGGAATTGAAACATAATCATATAGGGTTAAAAAAATTTGTCTCCAAATTTTGTTGGCCTTCGATCTCTGAAAAACCATAAAAAAAAAATCTTTACTCTCAAAAATTAAAAATCCTAAGCATCTGCATTACGCATAAAACCTCATTTTTATTTCAAACGAATCCATGAATCGAAAAGCGTAACCTTGGTCTACATTACACATAAAACCCCGTTTATGTTTCAGACGAATCTATAAATCAAAAAATAATATTTTAGTTGTCAGCATTTCACTGATATTTATGTAAGTCTGAGAAAGCTAGTCAGTCGAGCATCTAATCCAATGATTTTGGCAGATATCGTCGGTTGCTTTGCTGGATCGAGAGGGATGACCAACAGTTGGTGGATTTGTACTTGATTGGCAATCATAATTCCCCCCCAACCCTTATAGTTTCATTTATATTTAATATATAGTTTTAAATAATTTAATAATTAATATTATAAAATAGTTTTAAAATTTAAATCATTATGTTCTATATTAGCCTATTGTTTATTAAACTATATATTAATAATTATATAATAAAATTAAAAATTATGAATAATATTAAATTTTAAAATTATAATTAAAAAATAAAATTATATATATAGAGAGCTAATTGTATACATCCAAAATTGGTCTGGAGAAGATTAATTAAATATTGGTTATTTAATTAATAATTTTTTTTACTTCCTCTACTTATAAATAAATTGCAAAGTTTATTTATATAGTTCATATTTCTTAATTCTTCCTATCTAAACCACTTTCTTCATGATTTAATTAAATAAACAAATTTAACTAATTTGTTTTATTTGATTAATTCCAGGTCTCATTAAATTTGAATTTTTAATTCAAATTTTGTCACATTTCTCCATTTTTTTTTCTAACCTCCTTCCACCACATCTTCCATCTCCTAATTTCTAAAATGGGTATTTATCCTCAATAATCTCAACAAACTCAGACACACATAGCTTCTCCTTTCCATTTATTCTCTTCTACACTTGGCAAGCTTGTTTTATTAAAGGGGACAACTTCCTTATTTCTCTTTCACCTCCTCGTTTCTCACCGTCAATCTCTCCATACTGAATCTTGATCATCCATTGCTACCAACTCACTTGATGCCTTGTTGAAATTTATAAATAGAGGTTCATTTACAACTTTTGGCATAGAGATCATTGCATGCAACTACTCTGCAAAAATCATCTTAGCATTATAGAGCTTAGCATTGGCATTTTAGTTTAGAGTTTAGCATTTGCTTCCAAGTAGTGTTATAATGGCAATTTCATTTTTAGCAGCTTAATTGCTGCATTATTATTATATCATTTTCATAACATCTCCATTAGCTTAGCACTTTAGCATTACATCATTTTTCATATCATTTTGTATACAACAACATATCATTTAGTTCATCATCCAACAAATTCATCAAATCATGTAGGTGTAGGCATAGTTTCTACATTCTAGAATTAATGGCTTCTCATTTCTTAGGTGTCATCCCAGTAATTCAGTGCATACTTAAAATCTGAGAGCACTAGTACAGGATCCTTAAGAATAGAGGAAGATGGAATGTCTTTAAAGAATCATTTTATCAATTGTGTTGTTAATTTAGATTTCCTTAATATAATACATTGCATTTGTTGTGTGTTTTGATTATTCTAATTCACATATTTTCTCACACACATAAATTGGTGCCCATCGTGGGGTATAGCCCCTATTATTTTAATATTTTTCTGGAAAGTATGCTTTACAGGTTTAGACGTGAATTCCTTTGGCACAACTGCTAATTCTTTCGGCGCACCCAAAAAATTCTTCGACGCATTCATTGACTGTTCCGACGCAACAACTGGTTTCTTAGGCACATTCACGCCATTATGTGGCACATAAGGGGGTTTCTATAGCACATATACTACTTTCTATAGCGCATTTACTGTTTTCTATGGCGCATTCACTTCTTTCTACAGCGCATATACATTTTTAGCTCAATAGCTTACTATAATGACACATTTGATATTCGTTGCAAATTTCTCCCGAGTCTGAAAACTAATAAATGTTTTTCTATTGTGCAGGCTTCATAAACGTTGTCAGAGACTTCGCTCAAACTCTTGAATGTTTTCAAAGAACATTTATTGCAAACTACTGATGAATTTGATGTAGGGGCTGGAGTGATTTATTTCCTTTTGGCTTAATTTAGGAATCTAGATTAATTAGGAAGGAAAGAACACCATGTCTGTTATGTTTGATGAATGGTAGGCATATGCTCTCCCCCTAACTGAGTGACCAAAAAGCCAGACCTATTCATTTTTTTATTTTTTTATCCATAGAGGGCCTACCTTGTGGGAAAAAGTAATCAACCAAGGGAACGACCCAACCGATAACATGCTAAAGCCAAGTGACTTCCAACTGGGATATAAATGTGGGTACTTGAGGAAAGTTCAAGTATCACAAGAATTGTTCCAACAAAAAGGGAAACAATGGTCTCTTTCCGCATGGATGATCCCCCACGAACGAAATTCCCATACTATAACCCTTGTTGTAGAAAGGCCAAAATCCATAATCTATTTGTTGGCACAGAAGGTCTAACCTTTGAAGCCGTCCGACATTTTTGCGGCTTTTAGTAGAGATGAGAAGTATGCCATGGGAGATTCATGGGTACTGATGCTTGGCTGCCCCGTAGAAGTGAGTTCCCTAGAGGGGAGCCAGTGGGGTCAAGCATCTAATCATTCGCTAAAAGTAGGCGCAGCTGGAGTAAAATCCAAGTGGGAATCCAACAAATCCAATCTTACACAACCTTAGGATTGTACATGCTTGATGTGTTTACCAAAGTGTTTTTAAATAAACTTCAAACAAAATCTTACATGTTGGAAGTGTAAAACCGTGATTCAAAAAACATCATTTGAAACAAACCATTCTTTGACTGAAAACTAGAAAAATCAAATAAACTAGCAAGAAATTGTTATATTCCCTAGTTCAACACATGCACTGCTTATTTTGGTGCATTTACTATTTTTTCTAGCGCATCCACCTTCTGTTACAACGCATTCACCACTCTTGCCAGCGCATTCACCTGCTATTATAGCACATTCCCAACATTTGCTAGCGCATGAACCTTACATTTTGTGGCACATTTACCAAATTATGTAGCGCATCCACCTGAAGATTTGGTGCATTTAAGCTATTCTATAGTGCATACACCTAATTCTACAGCACATTCAAACCTTTATGTGGCACATCCAAGCCATGTTATAGCGCATCTACCTTTCAGCGCATACACTGACTGTTACAGCACATCCACCAAATTTATAACTAGAGAGCTGAATTTGACTCCTATCCGACATTTTGAAACCAGAGTTAGGAATCTTTTCCATAGAGAATTTCTTTCCTCATCCCAACATTGTTGTAAACTTGAAAAAATAGCATTTACAAGTGAAATCCTTTACCTAAACTTTGATCAACATCTAAAAGTGCCCAACCATCATCAAAATTCAAATTTGATCATCAAGTTGAGTTTCCCCATCAGGATTTACCATCCTTCATCTAGAAACAACACACTTTACATAAAAATTTATTACCTTAGTCCCATCAATAGGATTCATTATTCTATTCAACCTAGGTACATCTTTGGCACCTCTAAACAACGATCAAAATTTAGCAAACCTTCATCACTTGCATGCCCATTTTAACAAGGTCCCAAAAGAAAAAAATTAAGGATAAGGAATTTGAACCTTAAAATACCATGGGTGAACCAAAATAAAATCCCTTTCACAAAATTCCTCAAAATGAAATAGAATAAATAACAGAGGAGGAAATAGAACAAGCAAACCAAGATCCCAAATTTCACAAATTGCTAGAAAGAATCTTTGAAAAGGATGGAGAAAAATACCTTCTAATATTAGCAAACCAAGGGGTCAAATTACCAAGTGATTTTGATGTCAACAAATTGAAGGGAACTCCCAAGAAAACTAAAATTGAAACACCACATATAGATCAATTAGCTGCTCTAACACATCAAATCAAGAACCTTCAACAACAATTGCAAGACATGCAAAGAGGGACTACCAAAGATACTTGTTGCAAGATATTTGTCCCTACCCTTTTGATATGAATTTAAACATGATACCATTTCCCCCAAATTGCGACCTACCAAAATACGACAAATACAATGGAAAATTTGACCCCATAGACCATGTGCGAGAATTTTGAACCATGAGTCTTGAGTTTGCTCATGAAGACACATACTTGATGAGACATTTTCCTCATAGCTTGGAAGGCCATTGTATGGAATGTTTATCAAAACTACAACCAGACATAAGGTCCTTTGAAGAACTTGTTAACAAATTTATCACTCAATACTCATAACATTTCACATGAGATAACCATGAAGGATCTTTGTAACACCAAACATAAATAGGGAGAATCCTTTCTCATATTCTTACAAAGGTGGAGAAGATTATTTGCTCGATAAGCTCATCCCATACTCGAACAAGAAAATATGGAGATCTTTATTGATAACCTTAACAGGGAAATGAGCTATAGGTTGCAATTGCAATGTCCCCCTAGCTTTGAGAAGATGGTAGAAAATGGTGTCAAAATTGAAGAAGCTTTACACAAAATAGGGGTATTAAAAATTCATAATGAAGGATCAAACAATACTACCTCTTCTAACCATCATAACAACAATGAGAAATCCAAATTTTGGACAAGGAACAAGAATGCCAAAGATGGTGCCGCCGAAACACATAATGCTAAACCATTCTTTAATCTTTCAAGAACCACAACCAAGACCAATCAAAACATCAATCAAGGCACTAATAAAAATGTCAACCAACCCAACAATCAAAATGGCCACAATCAAAGTAATACCACGTCCAAACCTCCACCTTATCAAACACAATCAAACTGCAAAAAATTCACACCTTTGGGTCAATCACACGAATCTGCATTGAGGGAACTTCTTGCAAATAACCTCATAACACTACCTAACACTCGAGGCTTTGAACCAAAAGTAAAATCGTCATGGTGGAATGATGCTTACTATTGTGAATTTCATCGGTGCAAAGGTCATCAAACAAATAGCTGCATGCAATTGAAACATAAGATACAAGATTTAATAGATGACAAAGTCATACGAATAGAAGGACCCCAAACAAATTCGGATCACATAGCATTTAAAAATCCTTTATCAGATTATGAAAAAGGGATTCCTCTATAACAAACAACAAGGGGAAGAATGTAAACTATGTCCATGATACTATCATAAAGCATATCTCAGTAGTAGAGGATCAAATGAATAACATTGAAACCAATGACAATCAAGACAGAACAAGACATCATTATCCTTGAAAATCAAATTAATGACATGAAACCAGATATAGCTGCAATTGGTACTCAAGTCAATGTCATTAAAATCAATGGGAAACAAGACAACATGCCAGTAAATGTGACCACGAGAGCACATGCCAAATATGTCCAGAAGGAATTTCATCTAAAACACCCACTGCCTCATCCAATCAATATAACATAGTAGACCAGTTACAAAAGATCACTGCACAAATATCGATATTGGAACTGCTCAAGATTTCACCCGCCCACAAAGAGATTTTGGAAAAATTCCTAATAGACACAACAATACCAACAAATTTGGAAGTTTGTAAATTTGAAGCCATGGTGGCACATTTGACCGCACTGCATTGCTTATCATTTTTAGAAAACGATGGCGCATCTATTTCTCATCCCCACAATGCCACACTTCATATTGAAGTCCTAATTCATAAACATCATTTCAAACACGTCCTAATAGATGGAGGAGCTAGCTTGAATATATGTACTTTAAAGCTTGTTTGTGCATTAGGATTTTCTGAGAATGCAATTGATTCAAATAAAAAGATTGCAATAAAAGCATATGATGATGAGGAAAGATCTTCACAGGGATTGATTGTCTTACCTATTCAAGTAGAACCGATTCAAAAAGATGTAATCTTCCAAGTCTTGGACAAGGATTTGACCTACAACATACTATTGGGTGGCCCATGGATCCATGAAATGCAAGTGGTTTCGTCAACATACCACCAATGTTTGAAATTACCTTGTGGTGGCCAAGAAATCACCATCTCGGCTGATTCTAATAGTCCTCAGTAGTGCAACACCCTAAAATTTTTCTAAGATATATTTGTGCCTCATAATAGAGAAGCTTCCACTTCCATCCCTTCCAATGATCAAAGCCAATCAAGTTCCTCATCCAAACTGTTGGTCATTTCCTCAAATCATGAAGGTCAATCTAGTTCCATGTCTAAACAGTTTGAGAAAAGAGAAGAAGTTGCTCCTTCCACATCCTCAAATCATGAAGCCAAATTAAATGCTTTGTCAAAACAATTTGAGAAAAAAATTCAATTCAAAGATAAAGGTGTGGGTGAATATTTCATTGAACGATCTATATGTCTTTCACAATTCCCTTCCCCAAAGTCATATGGGCAACCCTCAACATCAACACAACAGACATCACAACTAGTTACACTCTTTGATGGTTAGTTTGTAAAAGTGGACACCATATTTGACAAAGAAAAAGACAAGGATGTTCTAAACTGGCTTTATAAGGATGAAGAAGAGTCTCAAACAACAACTGCGAATGTACAAACAACACAATATGGAAAAGGCTTCACTATTTTGGAAAATATGGGATACAGGGGAAAAGTCCCTATAGGAAAAAGAAAAGAAGGAATTGTAGAACCAATTCAACCCCTCTTAATCAATCCAAAAGACAAGACTAGGCTGGGTTATAAAGAGGAGACAAAAGAAGATATGACTCGGAGAGTGGTTGAAAGAATCTTGCAATTACAAGCTAGTGATGATCATGAAACTGATTCCAATGAATATGAGTGGGATTCATTATCAGAAGAGTCTTGTCATGACAAGGACATTGATGTGGTACACAAGTATACACCCCTACTCGAGGAGGGACAAGGTTCATGTTCTAGACCACTTGAACTAGGATCGCAACACATTGATGATTCCAGCGAAGATGATTCGACTCAAAGTGAAATAGATAATTTGAAGGAAAGTTACCTTATAGACCTCAATTTTGCTATTGGACAAATCGAAGACACCTCCATCATGAATTGTACCATCTCTGACCTTAACCAGTCTGGTGATTTCTTACCCCTAGTACATCCTGAACTCATAGACTGGGACCAAATTGAGCCATTTGATATCCCTACCTTTTCAAACGATGATTCCATCATCAATTTCCTTTGTGCCAACAATCCTGAAATAGATTCCACCATTGAACCTTGTCACGAAGTTTCCAAATAGGGGAGTATCAGATCTTCCAGCTGCAAAATGAATAATACAGGAAATAGATCTGATGGTGAAAACCATTCAATGGCAGTATCATATCTAGAAAAAGTAAAAACAAAGAGCGCATCCAATGGAGAAAACCTCTCTGAGGCATTGAAGGATGGAAAATTTGATACTCTCCCAGAACACTTTCAAAAAATATCAAAGGTATTGATTGAACCCACACAGTCTATCAGTATCGACAGTGTAGAGATAGTGAAGACTATCCATCTAGCGACATCTTTGACAAACCAAGAAAAACCATGCTTCCTCAAATTCTTCACAAAAAAACAAATCAACTTTGCTTGGTCATATGCTGACATGCCAGGGATTGATCCAGAACTCATCATGCATCACCTATCCTTACCACCAGGAGTAAAACCAATCAAGCAGAAACTAAGGAAAATGCATCCACATATTTCCCTATTGGTAAAAGTAGAGCTGAGAAGTTGTTAGATGCAGGATTCATCAAACCCATTGACTATGTCGAGTGGATCTCTAATATTGTGCTAGTATCAAATTCTGATAACAACATTCATATTTGCATGGATTTTTGAGATCTTAATAAGGCTTGTCCCAAAGATGATTTTCCTCTACCTAACAGAGACATCATAGTGGACTTAACGATAGGACACGGCATATTTTCACTTATGGACAGTTTTTTTGGTTATAATCAAATCAAGATAGTTCTAGAGGATCAAGATAAGACAACCTTCACATGTCCATGGGGAAAATTTTGTTGGAACGTCATGCCATTTGGATTGAAGAACGTAGGAGCTACTTATCAGTGTGCCATGACAACCATTTTTCATGATATGATGCATACCTTCATGGAAGAATATGTGGATGATCTATTAGCTAAATAATATACCAAAGAAGGACACTTAGAGATCTTGGATAAAATCTTCACTAGACTAGAGAAATTCAATGTACGATTGAATCCAAAGAAACGTGTGTTTGGGGTGACTTCAGCCAAGCTTTTGGGATACATGGTTTCAGAAAAAGGCATTGAGGTAGACCCAACAAAAGTTAAAGCTATCATGGAGATGCCACCACCCAAAAATATTAGTCAGCTACGATCTCTACAAGGAAGGTTCCAATCAATTCAAATATTTATTTCATAATTGGCAGACAAGACCCATCCTTTTACCCAGTTGAGCTACACAAAAATGTTTCTTTCCCATGGGATGAGAAATGTGAAGGAGCCTTCAACCAATTGATATGATACCTAATGATTCCACCTGTCTTAGTACCACCACTAGAAGGAAATCCACTCTTGTAATACATTGCAACAACTGAGATATCATTGGGAGCCCTGTTAGCACAAGAGGATTCAACAAGAAAAGAAAGGGAAATTTATTACATCAACATGATGCTAAATGGCTATGAGATCAGCTATACATCCATTGAAAAGGCTTTCTTGGCAGTAGTGTTCACCACCCAACAACTACGACATTACATGCTAATTCATACCATCAAGTTAATAGCCAAAATAGATCCACTAAAATACCTCCTCAACAAAGCTAACCTAACTGGAAGATTGGCCAAGTGGGTTATGATACTAAGTGAATTTGACATCCAATATGTAGATAGGAAAGCAATAAAAGGAAAAGCAATCACCGACCAGTTAGCTGAGGCACCTCTACCAAATGATCATCCTTTACACATTGAATTTCCATACGTTGATGTCCTCACCTTGACTGCAAAATAGTGGACATTATACTTTGATGGATCACACACCCAACATAGATCAGGAGCTGAAATCCTATTTGTCACTCCACAAGGACATACCATACCAAAATCATACAGATTGATGTTCCCTTGTACCAACAACATGGAAGAGTATGAAGCATTAATCATTGGCATCAAAATAACTGTAGAATGGAAAATTATAGAGTTGCAAGTCTACAGAGATTTTCAATTGGTCATTAACCAAGTCAGTGATGATTATCAAACAAAGGATGACAAACTGATGCCCTACAAAAGAATGGTTGATGATTTCAAGAAATACTTTTTGGATATCAAATTTGAACAGATTTCAAGAGTGGACAATAAATTTGTCGATGCCATGGCTACTATTGCTTCTTTGTTACAAATTTCAGAGAAAAGAAGTCATTACGAGTTAATGGTGGACCAATTTTTTTCCCATGCTTATGACAATACCGATTCCCAAGTTATATGTCACCTAGTTGATGCTAATACCTCAATCTATGCCAAAATTTATACCTACCTAAAAGATAACACCCTTCCACTCAACCTGTCTCGAAATCAAAAATGAAATTTCATTTGTCGAGGTGCCCAACATACTCTTATCATGGATGTACTATACCGATAAGGTCTTGATGGAACTCTCCTCTGATGTTTGGAACGCGATGAGTCTAAAACAGCTTTACAGGAAGTTCATGGGGGTGTCTGCAGAACTCATTCAAGCAGTTTAACCTTAGCAAAGAGACTCCTTCGTTTAGGGTATTACTGGACCAACATGGAGGAGTCTTTTTAGTTCGTAAAGAAATTCCAAAAGTGTCAGATTCATGGCAACCTCATTCATACACCAGCACAAGAACTTCAGCCATTTGCATTCACGTGGCCCTTTTGTCAATGGGGATTGGATCTTGTTGATAAAATTCATCCATCTTTGTCAAATGGACACAAGTTTATCATCACAACTACAAAATACTTCATGAATTGGATTGAAGTCGTTCCTCTAATCACCATCATAGGAAAGCAAATTTCATCATTCATCCTCAATTACATCATTTTTTGGTACGACATCCCTCAATCCATTATCACTGACAATGGAAGACCATTCAAAAATCAAGAGATGCAAGAATTGTGTGAGAAGTTCAATATACAACATCGCTTCTCTACACCATATTACCCTTAGGGAAACGGTCAAGCAGAGGCCTCCAATAAAACTATTCTAAAAATCTTGAAGAAAACGGTCAACAACATTGGACGCGATTGGCACATCCAATTAAACCCTGCTCTGTGGGTGTACCACACCATTATTCACACACCAACATGAGCCACACCATATGCTATTGTGTATGGATCTAATGCCATTGTACCCATTGAGGTTGAATTACCATCACTCTGAGTTTCATTGAAGGGTATCATCTCTGATGAGGAGTACAGGGTATCTAGATTGCAAGAACTGGAACTATTGGATGAACAACACCAACATGCAGTGAACCACCTGAAATCCTACCAACAATGAATGTCCAAAAGTTATAATCATAAAGTCAAACCCAGAATATTTCAAGTTCGTGACTTGGTATTGAAGGAAAACCCGCGCAACCAGCAGGTTAGGGAAAATAAAGGAAAGTTTGAACCAAATTGGTTGCGCTCCTTTGTCATTGTGCCAGTCTATGGATCAGGAGCATACCAGCTATCCATGCCAGAAGGGGACCTATTTGAAGAGCCCATGAACAACCTCCATCTCAAGAAATTCTACACATGATTCATCCACTGCATCGGTAAAAGTCCTGAAAAAAGTTCAAAAAGAAAATCAAAAAAGAGAAAAATACAAAAAAAAAAGAGAAAAAGAGAAAAACACAAAAAAAATCAAAAAAGAGAAATACAAAAAAATCAAAAAAGAGAAAAATACAAAAAAAATTCAAAAAAGAGAAGAATACAAAAAAATCATAAAATCTGAAAAAAGTGCAATAAAAGCAAGTAGTGAAAACCTAGCAATAGGTGCTATTTGTGATGGGTTGGCTTCTTCCTCTATTGGAACATGTGTCAACCATTAGCTCTTTGCTATCACTATCCACATCCTTCATTTGAGCCTCATGTACATTTTCTGGTGTGACGGTTGTATCTCACTTTGGTTTGTCGATCATTGTACATATCCATAATAAATTGGTTTGTTTCCACTAGGGTAAAAATCTTGAACTCGCCATGGGCAATCTATCTTTGAGCTTAAAAGCAATGGACAAACAACAGTATGACAACATAGTAAAAACACAACAATCAAGCGAGCTACAACATTGAACATCAATCAAAATCACAAACAACCATCTGAACCAACAATCAATCAAAAACAAATTTCATTTGGTGATGATCCTCTAAATCACAGTTTTATAACTTTAACACAAATGTTCAAATTATTCGCATTATGATTGTTGTTATCATTTCTTGGAAGCAACTCAAGGATGTCAAAGACTAGAGAAGCTATGATCGAGAATGATATTTTTCTTTGTCTGTTGTTTGTGAGTTGATCATTAATACTATATGAATCATCATGGGACGTGCTCTACAAAAATGACATTCTAGATTTGCATAGGAAAACAATTAACTCTTGTCTGTTTATGCAAGAAACACTTAGGTCATCTCAGTCCAATTATACCTAGATTCTTGTGTTAACTTGCACTATCAAACATCATGAAAGTAGTGCTCAAGTAATCATGGTCAAATTATACCATTGATGTTTGTACTCACTTTCAACATTTCAAAAGCTCAATGATGATACCAAGCACAATAAATTAGTTACTGGGATGACAACATTGCATTGTTAGGTTTGCATGTTTAGGCTACATGCATACTAGGTGTTGCGGTGGTATTTATAGATTTCTCCAAGGCGGGTACAATTTTACAAGTGATGTTATTTCTATCATTAATAGATTGAGTACATTTGACATTACCAAAAAGATCATTTACATTTATATGCATAGGCATTAGGACATTATCATATCATTTTCGTCATTCATTTTCCATTAGGTCATATATTTGCATCATGAAAAAAAAATTCAAAAATAAAACATTACCATGTCATTTTCTAAGCATTCATTTTCCATTATGACATATATTTGCATTATGAAAATCCAAAACAAAGCATTGATCATATCATTTTCATACACATTTAGTCATACATTTGTATCACAAAAACATTCACAGTGAAACATTTCCATTCATCCATTTCATACATGCATTTATACATTTGCATCAAAAATATGAAAACAAAGACTACCATGCATATCATAGATCACAATCCATAAGAACACATAGAATTATGCATCATTAACTAATCATTCTATCCATTCATTTCGACATCAACATTATCATCCATTCATCCATTTCATCTTTTGCATAATATATTTGCATCAGAAAAGTACAAAACATAGCATTTAGCACATTCCATTCACATAATAAGATTCATCGTATAGGGCATATAGACATCATTCATAAAAGCATCATAAAATCATAACACATGTTGCATCCATAACATATCATATCACCATCATATAAAACATCACATAACATACATGATAAGAAATTAAATACATCCATCATGATCAACACACATAAGCACATAGGTCAACCAATGTCATCGCTGCATATATATCTCAAAATAAGGTCAAGTGTACAAGGATATCTGAGTATGAAGAGGTACATCATCAAAAATGGTAGTAAATCATCAAGTATCAATGTATACATGTCCAAATCACATAAACATCAAGTGTCAGAGCTATGTAGTGCTCCCCCCAGATGGTGTTGGCATCCCATGACCGGTACCTCCCCCTACGCCCGACGGACCCGCACCAAGATCTCTCTGACCTCTAGGAAATGGTTGCGTAACACCCACACTAACTGTCTAAGACTAAGACCTTCCAAACCGAGACTGTGCAAAGCTCTCCCACTGCTCTAGAGGAAACCACCTCATGATACCAACCTCTATAGAACTCAGCCTCCTAGGCAATGCAATGAATCTCTCTGAAATAATCCAATGTCCCAACAGCCGTTGCGGCTTGTTGTAGTCTCTCGGTGATGGCCTCGACCTACTCCACCCACCGTCTCAGGGCATCTCTCTCTACAGTCAACATGCTAACCTGACCCTACACCTATCCCTGGGTTTGTACCTGTGCAAGTTGGCCCTACACCTAATGCACCTACTGCCTAGCAACATCCCTCTTAGCCGTCAAAGTTTGTAGCTGCCCCTCGACCTATGAGAGTTGTGTTTGTACTTGTGTCAGCACTTGTGTTTGTTCCTGCAATTGCCCCTGAACCCGCGTCAGCTAGCCCTGAAATGTCTGGACTTGAGCCTATAAGGCTGCAATCTGTGACTGCTACTCCTGAGAAGGCAACTGTATTTGTACACAATGCCACTACTAAGGATTGCCTCCTGTGAGACACTCTAACATCTAGCATTGGATGGTCACACCCTCCTCCATCTTTGCCACCACCATCACCACCATCATCATCATCACCTCCTCCATCATCACCACCATCTCCCTCCTCATCTCCACCACCTCTAGCCCTCCTCCGTCTAGGTGGTATGTCCTCATCATCCTCTAGTGCTGGCACTGGTTCGTTAGGCCTCGAGATCCTTAGAAATGGATTCCCACTAAAATACTGTGAGTACTCCTTGGTCATGTATCCCTCCATAATCTCTGGATGGTAGTCCCAAATCACTGGTTGTAATTTGTGATACTCATCACACGCAACATCGTAAGATAAGGTGGGTCCCCACTCAGTAGCATCCTACTGTCTCTGTGCATACATGGCCAATCCCTGGGGTGTCCCCTACAATTTTTCGTACTGTCTGAGCACCCTCATCAATAGGAATCTCTCAATAATGAAGTGTTTTTGTCCAATGAGATACCTAGCTATGCAAACATAGGGAATCTCCAAGTGATCCTCGGCCCACTGCTCACAATCTACATATGGCCGCCATGTAACAAAATCTAGGTCATCCAACACATGTCTCCAATACTCCAATTTTCCCAGCCTATGTTGGATAATTGGGCTTGCATAACCATAAACATACAGTCTCCCAATCAGCCAAAATTTGTCTGTCTTTGGACGTGTCACCACTATATGCTCCTAAGCCCACGTTTGTAATAAAGTCACTCTTGTGAATAGACTAGCTCCTCCAAGGTAAACTACCTGATGCAAATCATGATACAATTGCACAAGCATGCATGAACCCCATGAGAATCAGGTCTCAAACTGAATCATCTGCTCTAATGTCTGATCCCAACCAACAGACAATCCCTTTTCCCTCTTGTCAGGACATAGGAATCCACTAACAAATCTCGCAAGCATGGAAGGAAAAGGGGCATACCTCTCAAAAATCTCTTGCCACGGCATCTCATACTTGCAAATCTGATCATCATGGAATATCCAACGTAAGGTATTTGTACCTCCCTACTCGGTGTGATCATATGTCACAATGTCACCCATCATGGGAATCCGCAAGATCCTATAGCCATCCTTTGGTGTCATAGTCATCTCTTCGGTGGCCAGATGAAAAGTGTTGTGGTCGCTATGCCAACTCTCTACCAGTGCAGTCAATAATCCCCGATTAATCCTAATCCGGGGCATGTCAATCAGCGAAGATAATCTACATTGCTCAATGATATCCCTGTCAGCCTATGATAGGTGTGGAATCAACTCCCAAGTCCGTGGGAATCGCTCTTGGGACTGAAGATTGTATAAATCACTCTCCTATCATTATGACACATCATAATCAACACATCAATCAATCAATTAACTCAACAAAGCAATCAAACATCACAAAATCACTTATCCTATCAATTCAAGTGATATTTTCATCAAATCTTGCACACATCTATTTTTGATCCTCGCTTATCATGAGGTCAAAAAAACATCATCATTATTGAATCTCACCTATCATGAGATCAATAAATCATCTAATCTATCAACAACAACAAATTATTGGCTGACGTGATTAAACATCATCCAAATCAAGGAGAAAAATACACAATCTTCAATTATGTCCTAGATGTGCCATAGCAGTGCTTCATTGTGCCAAAAAGGCAGATTTGTGCCACCAAATTAGCTTGATGCACCATAACATTCTTTCATTGCGCCACTTTACTCTATGCACCAAGTAATCTCTTCAATGCGCCACTACTTTGAGCAAATGCGCTAAAACTTTTAATCTATGCGCCAAAACGTAAATGCACCATTACATATCGTCTATGCGTTGAAACATCTATCCTATGTGATAAAACTCTATGTCAATGCGTTGAAAAATCTAGTCTATCCACCACAACAGATTTCGTATGCACTGAAACTATGAAAAATTAAATTTTGAAATTAAAACATGGGAAAAATTATTCAAAATTCATGAGGAATTTTTTTGAAATTCATACAGAAGGACCATATGCCGTTGGCTGGTTATGTTGCCGCACTCGCTCGAATTGATGAGTCTTGTAGGGGATCACCATCTTTGCTCAAACGCTCAAGGTTACTCTCGCACTCCACAATTTTCAAAATCACAAGTGCACAAATGAATCCTTTTTTCACATTTTACCTCTTAAAAAGGGTAATTAAGAGTGTGATTTTTGGTGGGATATTTTAAATTTTTTAAGGATTAATTAATCAAATGGCAGCTCATTTCTTCCATATCGGGAGATAAATCACTGGAATATCATCAACTCGGGATTTCATCATTGGCATCATTAGAAATCATCAAAAATCATCAAAAATTCCCCGATTTATCTCCCGAGGGGGCATACATCTGTTATTCTCTAAAAATCGCCATCTGGGGCATCGTTGAAATTTTAACAGCACTGGTAAATTTTTCTTTGAAGTAATGTGTAAACACATCACTTCAAAGAGGGGAAAAATGTATACATCCAAAATTGGTCTGGAGAAGATTAATTAAATATTAGTTATTTAATTAATATTTTTTTTTACTTCCTCTACTTATAAATAAATTGCAAAGTTTATTTATATAGTTCATATTTCTTAATTCTTCCTATCTAAACCACTTTCTTCATGATTGAACATTAAATAAAAAAATTTAACTAATTTGTTTTATTTGATTAATTCCCTCTCATTAAATTTGAATTTTTAATTCAAATTTTGTCACATTTCTCCATATTTTTTTCTAACCTCCTTCCACCTCATCTTCCATCTCACCATGTGTCACATGAAATAATTATTCCTAATTTCTAAAATGGGTATGTATCCTCAACAATATCAACAAACTCAGACACACATGGCTTCTCCTTTCCATTTATTCTCTTCTACACTTGGCAAGATTGTTCTATTAAAGGGGACAACTTCCTTATTTCTCGCTAACCTCATTTCTCACCGTCGATCTCTCTAGACTGAATCTTGATCATCCATTGCTTCCAACTCACTTGATGCCTTGTTGAAATCTATAAATAGAGGCTCATTTACAACTTTTGGCATAAAGAGCATTGCATACAATTAATCTACAGAAATCATCTTAGCATTTAAGAGCTTAGCATTGGCATTTTAGTTTAGAGTTTAGCTTTTCTTCCAAGTAGTGTTATAATGACAATTTCATTTTTAGGAGCTTAATTGTATCATTAGTATTATATCATTTTCATAACCTCTCCATTAGCTTAGCACTTTAGCATTACATCATTTTTCATATCATTTTGTATACAACAACATATCATTTAGTTCATCATCCAGCAAATTCATCAAATCATGGAGGTGTAGGCATAGTTTCTGCATTCTAGAATTAATGGCTTCTCATTTCTTAGGTGTCATCCCAGTAATTCAGTGCATACTTAAAATCTGAGAGCACTAATACAGGATCCTTAAGAATAGAGGAAGATGGAATGTCTTTAAGGAATATGTTTTTCCTTAGAAGCTACTAATGGTGAATATAGATAAATTTATAATCAAAATTCTTGTGTTCAGCCTTTTGAATGTAATGGTGAGGTCCATTTTTCTCCAACACGCACCAAAAAAAATTCCAAGTCCAAAACTTACAAACAATATGAAGATTCCAGATTTGATGCCCTTGTAACCCTAGTTGAAGAAAACCCTCAAAATTTGAGAAGGGGTTTTTTGAATCCATGCTTTGATACCATGTTGAAATTATGAAATATCCAAAAAATAAGATCAAACAACAAATTAGAACACCTTCCATGCATGAGAGTTGATTTCCTCAAAAAGAAAAACTTACATAATTGAATAATACAATGAAGGAGAAAGCTTATAAGAGAAAAACCTAAATGAAAAATGGATTAGATCATGAAAAGTGTTGATATCCTATGTAATGAGACATAATGATCTAACAATAGCTCAATCTAACAAAAGAATAAGCACTCCTAATTTTAGCTTATGTACATAAAGTGAAATTAGCCTAATAATTAATTAAATATTAACTAATAACTAATAAATGATTACTCTAACATAGGCCCCAAGTAGAAATGGCCATGGAGATGTTTGGGCACAAAGTGCCTATGCTAAAGAAAATATTAGATTACTATTTTTTTAACATCAAGAAATTTTCTTGGTAAAGGAAAAAGAGTCTTGTTTCATCATTTTCTAATAGTAGCACATGTGAAGAGGCTTTTGAGCTAGTGATCTACCACCAAAATGACCTCCACAAGAACTAAAATATGCTTCCCAAAAAGCAATTGGGATTTCATATTTTCTTAATTATGGAGGAGGTTGTTGTAACCTCACTAATACATTTGAAAGTAAAATATACCATGCTAAAATTTTGTGAATTCTAGTGGGTTCAATCTTACAATAATTATTTTGGAATTTTTCATCATGAAAATAATTAAATATATGTGAATTTCATTCCTTAGAATCAATATGCAACAAAAGGGACTATGTGAATTTCATTCCTTAGAATCAATATGCAACAAAAGGGACTATAAGAAGGACTATTGATGATATTAGGTAAAGACAATGTGTGAAATATAAAATCATAATATCCTTTCAAATAATCAAGAGGTACAAGGGAAGAAATACTATACATTACATGTACTTTATTAGTATATTTACATAGGATAGTCTCCATAAAGGAGGAAAATTAGAAATGATAAGGCAAGATTATGGTATCGAGAAAACTTATATTGCTTTTCTTGGTAAGAATTGGTGACTTGTCTTATAATTAGTTTAGAATCATAATATAAAAATCTAAAAAATATATATATATGTTAAGATTATAGATGTGAATATATTTAATGTTAAGTAATATCAAAACATGTAAACTATAAATGAGGACTTTAAATCTAGTGATATTATTAACATTGGAAATTAAGATGAAAGGAACATGAAATTATCTTTCTTGAATGAGGGACTAAGATAACATCAACCCTAGATCCAATTTAGCACCTCAATCCATAGAAGACCAATTCCTAAGGGTGATTAGTCTCTTCAAAAATAATATGATAATTATGGAGATCGCCAAGATTAGAAAAAGAGTATGGAGAGGGAGCATTGACCAAATTATCAATAGCAACTTGATCCTTGATTTATTTATGTGAAATAAATTTTAAGTCAAGTTCAATAAAGAACATGACCCACTTAGCCACATGTCTTGATAAGTTTTTTTAAGAGAAGATACATTTAAGAGAATCAAATTTTATTATAACATGGTTTTCCATATGGAGAAGGTAATGTTAGCCTATGAGTAGAAAATAATAAAGAAATGCATCGCTTCTCAAGCTTAGTATAATGAGTTTCAGAATGAAGTAATGCATGACCAATTTAATAAATAAAATGTTCCTTCCCTTCATCATCATTTTATGAGATAAAGAATAAGTGTAAAGAATAAAAGGATTCCCTGGAATAATAGGAATTAGGATAGGAGTATTATCCTTTTTAAGATGTGTGAAAGGAATGGTATAATATGCCAATTAAAAATAAAATGATGTATATTTTACTTTAAAGCAACACAATGTGTGAACTAATCAAATAATCAAGGGGTACAAGGGAAGAAACACTATACAAATTATTGTCCTTGATTAGTGTATTTGTGTAGGATAGTCTCCATAGAGGAGGAAAATTAGAAGTGATAAGGCAAGATTATTGTACTGAGAGATCTTATATTGCTTTTCTTGGTAAGAAATAGTGACTTGTCTTATAATTAGTTTAGAATCATAATATCAAAACCTATAATGTTCTTAAAAGATTAGTAAAATTTATATACAATGATCAAGGGGATTAATAATGATTTTTTTGCAATCCAATAAGCCATCTATAAAAGAAAGTAATACATGGCTTGTGGTTAAGTAAAAAATCATATCAATATTAGGAAGGGGGAAATCATCTTTCAATAAATATTTTTTAAGATCATGAAAGTTGAAACAAATACAAACACAACCATTAGATTGAGAAATAGCTCTAATATTAGAGACCCGAGGGGAATAGTCAATGGGGTTGATGAAACCAAGTTTTACGAGATTTTAAGTCTTATCCTTGACCATTAAGGCCACCTTAAGATGTATTTTGTGAAAAAAAAATTACCAATTTGAGCATTATGATATAATACTATATTATATATTACAACCTAAGAATCAATCCCTAGCATATCCTCATAGGTACAAACAAAGATGTTAGGAAAATCACATAAGATTTATGAATGTAAATATTATTATTCTGAAAAGAGACATCCCCCAATTTTAATTATTTTTTAGGATAATGAGGATCCATAGAAACGTCAATAGTATCTCCAACTAGGAGACTACTATGGCTGCAAGATTCAAGAATGATTGGAAGTTAAACATGAAGTTTAGAAGAAATAGTAGGATTATCAAATGATTTCCTATATTCATTGAAGTATGAATTTGTATTCAAACAATAAGGGAAACCAAAATCATGATGATACAAAGGTATTTGTGAATATACACCAAGGAATTTAGGTAAAGCTTATACATTGAATAATACATCTAGCATTAGTGTATGAAAGTTATATGTTTGTGTTATTAGATTGGGATGTATCAATGGTAAAGGGAGGAATATAATGATGCAAAAACCATGGCTACATTAGTGAAGTGTTGATATGAAGATATAGAAGGATAAGGATTTCAATAACCAACACTCACATTACAAAGATGTGGAGTAGGCTCTATATTGATATTGATGCCTTGTTCCTTGCAACCCATATTGATATTGATGCCTTGTTCCTTGCAACCCAATACATTACCTTTATATACATATCTTTATATGAATTTGAAATGTACAAAATAACATGATTCTAACAAAAAGAAATGAGGAAATCTATCAGTTTCATGTAATATATGTGTACTTTATAGTTAGGCAATTCAAAATAAGAAGATGGTTTTTTTTTTGCATGATTAAGAGGTTCTAATTTATAAGGTTTAGAATGAATATCCAAAATATCAAAGTGAGATATTAACCTTATAATCTTTAAGAAAAGGATTAAAGTTTAAGAATACCTAATCATCACCAAGACATGGGTTAGAAGGGGAAAAATTATTGGGTACTTCATTATTTATAATATGGGTAGATGGAATAATCAGTTTGGGTGAAGAATAAGGAATAATATTTTAAATATTAGATGATGTGGAAGGAAGATTTTTATGATCCAATTTAGTCTATTGACAATGCTAGAAGGGATTAGAACCAATGATAATTTTATGATTTATTATTGTAAATTAAATTAATAAATTGGTGAAGATTAGATGGGACTACACCTATAGCATGAATCAACAACCTACCTTATAGAAGATTACAAGAAAATTTCCCTAACATTACATGCACTAATGTAGAAATATAATAGGACCCAACTTAATAGGAAACATAACAATGCCTAGAGTTTGGTGACATATATTATCCAAGTCATTTATTGAAAGGTTTGTTGGAGTGATGTAAGAGGAATCAACATCCATGTGGTTCAATAATTCTAAACTATATATGTTAAGACTAGAACTATTTTTAATGAGAGTTCATGTAATGCTAACAAAAATTATGTCAACAAGAATAATAATAGGCTCATTTTGTTCTCAAACCTTAACATAAGGTGCCTCATACTTTTGGAAAAAAATATTAATTTTTTTTGTGTACAAATAAAATTGATTAAAGCAACTAATTCATTTGTCTTTACAGAAGGTGTAATAGAAACCTTCTATAAGGCCTCCTAAAGCATGCCATTATAAGAAGGTTAAGTTTGAGTCAAATACCAAAGGGAGATCTTTGCTTGAGTAGCTTGGATTTTCTTAATAAGATCATACTCAAAACCACCCTTATCAGGAAGGTGGGGAGTTGATGGAATAATAAAAGATGACAAAGGAAGAGAAATAGGTACATGGGTTACCTATTTCTTTCTTAAAGTGTTATAGGTATGAGATACCTCATGATAATCAATAGTTGAACATTGATATTTTATGAAACATGTAATATGATTGAAATAGTCAGAAGGTCAAGGGTTGCTTAGAATAATAAAAATCAATAGTAGGATGATGATATTTGGATACATTATGTACCCCATGCACTATGACGATCTTTTTTTAAATTTGTATTTGAGTTTTACTTAAAATTGTATTATATTAGTGTCATTCTAAAATGAAAAAGATGAGTTTTATTTTTTATTTTTAATGCTATGAGATTACTAAAGAAAATATTTGTTTGCCTCATAAAATCGATCAAAATTATATTGAGAGAATACCTAATTGAAGGTATTAAATGATTGAGGGAACAAACTGCACATTTTAGAAACAAAGAGAACTATGGTTTTACATATTTATGTAAACCAAAAATTTAGAAGTAGTATCGAGTTTACCAAAATGTAATATATGGAAAATTCAATTTAACTTAGAAAGCTTATATGTTTCTAAACTAAAAGGTTTTCCAAATATTGCCCTAGGTAGAATCTAGTTTTTGAGAATGAAATGTTTTGTTGTTGTAGATGTCTAAATTTGGACACTTAATTTATCCAAATTCATCCCCTTTCATCTTATTTTCATAATACTGCTATTATTTAATTAATAGCTTTAATTCTGCCAAATCCCTAAGGTATTTAATCAATAATACCTTATCTCTTTAATCCTCCTTTTATCAAATGAATTAAATAAATATGTCATTTATTTAATTTCCTTTATGTCACATCCTCCATCTTTTATTATCTAATCTTAATCCTTCTTCTAACCCCATCATTAGGATGTGCACATGCCTAATCCTTAACTAGGATGTGTCACATCCTCCAACTTTTGCAAGTTGGCCTCTAATCTCTCTTAGCCACCTAACCATCCTCTAATCCTTCACCAACTAGCCTAATCAACCTCTCAAGGAATTTTTAATTCCTTTTATTCTTTCAAGGAATATTAAATTCCTTTTCTCTTCCCCATGTCATTTATGACATGTGTCCTTGGTCAACCTTATTAAAGGCTTTCTCCTTTTTGACAAGGCATCTCCCTTCCCTATGTGAATTTTTAATTCATATTTAATCCCCCAATGCACCCTTTGGAATTTAAAATTCTTTCCCATCTCCCCATAAGGATATTTGAAGAATTTTTAATTCCTCACATGTCCTCTCACCCACATGGGGACAAGGACCTCCTTTATGAGGAGATTTTGTCCATTATGAGGAGATTTTGTCCAATCCCAAGGTACTTTGTACCCCCCTCCATGTCATGTACTTCTCCTTCCACCTCATGTCCACTTCACCTTTTGGGGCTATCTCACATGCCACATGTCAAGATGTGAGGGCTTGTGAGTTCTCAACTCACATTAGCCCTACATCTTGATATTTGGTGGCTCAATCTGGGCCATCCATCCCCTCTAGGAATTCTCAAAATTCCTATAAATACCCCCTCTTTTCCCTCATTTGGGGGAGATCATTTTGCTAGCCAAACTCTTGCAGTTTTGTTTCTCAATCTACACTTAGCCATTTTCATGCTTTCATCCACTTGCACTCATCCTCACAACACCACTTAGCTTGCATCTACTTGCCATCTAAGGAGCATACACATCAAAGATTGAAGGACCAACCAAAGGATCGATTCGACGCAAGGTATAGAGTTCCATTTTGTTGCTTTCATCTTGTGTTGTTTCCAACTTAGGCTAATCTTGAGGTGTAGGTTGTTTTGGTGTTTATTCGCACTCTTTTACTTGTTGCTCATTTTCTAACGCTCACATTTGACCTATCATAGTTGCTATTTTTGTCTTGAAAAGAGAAATGTTCATATTTTATTAAGATGTTTCAATTTTAAAAAAAAAAAAATTATTTGAACTAGAACAATGTGAGAAAATAAAAAGCGTATAAAAATATTGAATTTGGAAAATAATTTTAGAAAACTAATGCTAGAACAATTTAACAAATTAAAAAATAGAACTTGGAGTCAAAATACGAAGGTCAGTAACTAGGACACATGACACACAAAAATTTGTGTGATGCACTATAATCCATAGAGAACATGTTTTTTTAGAGGTTTGGTAAACTCACAAAAATGTTTAGATTATCTATATTCAACTACACATAAATGCATGCAAAAGAAATAATAGAACTCTAGGTAATAAGATATATATAAATAATTGTTTACATTTTAATGATAAAAATTGAAATGATAGAGATGAAGGATGTGATATAAAACCTCTATGTAGTTTATCTTTTTCCTAAAAACCTATTAACTAGACAAAGAGAATAATGTTTGGGATTGCATAGAAGCTTTCCAAGAGTGGTCAAGCCCCTATTTTTTTATTTCAACCTCCACAAGTAGATAATATGTATAAATTAATTAAATATACTAGTGAGTATATAAGATATCAGTAAAACAAAAGAGGTGATAAATCACTAATACATTACCAAGAATATATAAAGAAATAATGTAAAAAATAGTAGTTGGTAATATTAACAAAAATAAGAAAATATTAAGTGATATTACCAAGTTTAGATGTAGAAAATGAAGATAAAGGAGTGTCGAAGATGCCCACAAACCATTAGTAACTCCAACCCTTCCAAAAGCACAAAGAAAACCATTTTTTTTTAATTTGTAGCAATGGAGGAACAATAACTAGCAAATATCGACCAAGGAGAAAGAGAGAGAGATGAAAAATTAAAATGAATATGAAAATGTATTTGCATAATGAGAGAATTTGAGTGGAATTCCAAATGTCCTATTCAAACACATGAGGCATTTTTTGGATTGGTGGGAATTAACAGTGGTGAAAATAGGTAGTTAGGTGAGAGAAGCATTTTTTAAATCATGTGATTCTATCATCTACATGTCGTGTTGGTGTCTTGGAAAAATTAATAAAAATCAAACATGTGATCCCAATTCAACAAGTAAAACATGACTAGGATGTAGAAATTTGACAATCTAAATAGAGAAATTTTACTAAGGTGAGGGCCAAGTGATCTTTGAAACATTCAATGAGATTAGATGCCAAATCATGTTCAAAATGAAGCATAAAATTAGTAGGGTATGCAATCTTCTATGTTACACCTTGGAAAATCTATCAATATTCTACTTGACAAGGAATACATTAGTGATTTTCATAACCTCCCATATGAATACCCAAGTATTGTTGTCATCATTTAGATGTTTTCTTCCTAGTTGATATACTTGTAAAAAATAGAACAAAACCTAAATGGCTTCCCAAAGTCTATGTGAGGTAACTATTTGAGAATGAAGTAGGTAGGAAGTGAGAGTGATGATTAGGTTTAAGGTCATAATGTTAAAGGGTTGGAAATAAATGTTGTATTCAAATTTACCCAAAATTTATTAAAATGTAAGATATTATACTTTTAACAATAGTTTAAAAAATAAAATATGACAATATTTATGGGATCTCATCATTCATGTATGAATATAAGGTTTCCTTGCTTTTTTAGTGAGTGCATTGTATAATTATTGGGGCCATCCTTGCACATGCACCAATCATTTCTTTAAAATTACCACTTAAGGTCCACTCTCCATAGAATGAATTGTTTTAAATTTGTCTTTACCACCCAATACCTCAAACAATAACTTTAAGCTCATAACTCACATATGGAGACATGATAAAAAAATGTAATTTTTTTGTGTATACAATTTAGGAAATTAAGGGGGATGAAAAATTAGGTTAGATGGATAATGGGTTCTCTCCCCTCATGTTTCAGAAAATCCTTGCCATTTTATATTTACTATTTGGTAATTAATATTTTAAAATAGTTTAACTAGTTTTGTAAGATATGGACCCCCTCTTTTATAAAAAAAATCATAAACACAAGGAGATAAGAGCTACTATATATAGGGAAGAACAACCTAAAATTATTTTAGAGAGAACTTAAACAAAGTGAAAGTTTAATTGATAATATCATCACAACCACTCAATGGCTTGTTTATGAAAAATATTATATGAGAAATATTTTTAGGTGGAGGTCCCCCCTTGGTCAACAAATCAACAAAATTATCCACTGTATGGGAGGTTAAGGAAGGTATTAAGAATATTTGTGTAGGAAATAATTCTAACATGGCTAAGCTACAAGAAAAATATATAAATTGGGGGATGAAAACCCTTTCCCCTCGCCTTAATAAAATATTCAACATGGATTTCCAAAATATTGTATGACCAACCTAGTGCTAACACTTTTTAAGAGTGGAGGATGTCAAGAATCCTTCCAACTATAGGACCATCATGATCAATCCTTTATTTTTTTTAAATATTTGGAAGAATGTTTGGAATAGATATAGTAGGTGGGAAGAAGAAAAAGATAAGAGGGCTAAAGGGAAAGAAAGTTTTAGAAAAAAATACACAACAATGTATTATAGAATAGCTTTGAGGCATATCATTGGAAAAATTTAGAATGACAAAAAAATACTCTTATTATTGTTTTGTTTAACTTAAAGAAATATTTCAGTATAGTTCCCAATAATAATTTATGGTGTAAAATAAAGGATCTTCGTATCATAAATCAATATAGAGCAGTTTTTCATAGGATTTATGAATAGGTTCAAGTAAAATTTAGATATCATGCAAGCTTTTTAAAAAAATCATGAGTAAATTATAGTTAAGCAAGGATTTCCTTCATCCCCTACACTTTCTACCATATATATCAATAAACTTGAAGAAAGGGTAAATTTGTTAAGGTGGAGATGGTGTTCTTGTAGATGAGTATGTTGTGAGAATTATTTTGTAAGATAGTGATCTCATTTTAATTACCAAATCCACTCAAGGTTTGTGAGAGGACTTATATTACCTTGAAAACTTTTGCGAATAGGTATATATGCAAATTCATACCAAAAATACCAAGATTATGGTCTTCTCCATTAGAAAGAAAATAACAATTATTCTTTTATTTTGGTGGAAGTATTCTAGAATAATTAGCGAAGTAAAATTAGATTGGGATTAATTTCAATAAAAAACCTAATTTGGGAAACTTGTAGGAGGAAGATAAATTTGTGAGTTTGGAGAAAATTTATGATTTACAAAATAAGATGAAAAAAGGAAATTTTGTGGGATTAGAAAAATATCTAGATTATATTCTAATTGTTAGTATTCCAATGGTGATCTATCAATGTGAATAATGGGTTTTTTGAACACCCAGAATACTGAGAGGGGGGTGAATCGGTATTCTATTAAACCATTCAAACATTAGTCATCCAATTACCACAAGATCACATAACACATGAACAATAAGATTTTTATGCGGAAAACCCAAAATGGGAAAATCCACGATGAGGGTTAGCTCACAAGATATTATAATTGGTTATAGTATATTACAAAAATGCTCACTTCAAGTGGACTCACTATCCAAGTGGACTCATTATCAATAGAGAAAAATATAGAAGAGAGAGGGGTGGCTCACAACCTATTTTGAATTGTGACAAAAGCATCTACAATATGCAAGAATACAGTTCCAATGAAGTATAGTATCAATCTTCGCACTAATCTAGATCAATGCTCTGCTTTGCTCTACATTTGCACAATTTTGATCTCAAAATTCATAACTTATCTCTGCTCTAATCAAATTCACATCACACATCTCGCATACATCATCTCTACTCGCAAAACATCGAAAACAATCTAGCATATATATCGGCATCAAGTGTAACATCAATTAGGTTGGCCTGATTAGATGTAACACACAAAATTCAGCTAGTCAGCTCCAAACCTTATTATCCATAACACACACCACAATCCAAAATTCAAAACTCCTTTAGATAAGTTGAGATGGACCTGAAATAGATCTCATATAAAGGCGCAACACACATTGACCCTTCACATACTCATCAAACGTGTTAGGTTGGCACATCATAAAATCTAAACTAAAAATCCTTTAATTGTTCATCGAGTTCTCAACACATGGACCCCAAAACACAATACCATTTGGAATTCATACTCATCTAACATCTAGAAACTTATCTTCAACACCACAACACAAAAGATTCATTCACAGAGGAGTGTTAAATCTCCCACACCAACACACTATATAGGGAATGACCATGAAATGCCAAATTGAACTCTATCATATCTCCCAAAATACTTTGCCAAAAAAGATGAAATATTGGACTTAGATTCTTCTAAAAACCACAAAAATTAGGTTAGAAGCACAAATAAAAATCTTCCTTTGCAGAGTGATGTAGACCCAAAAAATGATACACTATAACCTTGAATAGGAAATTCTGACAGTTAGTCAAAATTTCATACTAGTGAACTTTCCGGACCAAATCTACTTGCACAAATAACTTCTTCAATACCTTAGAAACATGTCAAGATTAATCAAATTAGTCCACAACAATGTTGAAATCGATGAAAACATTGTAATACATTGCTATGTACATTATCCATGCTCATGTTGCCAAGTAGCATCATCAATTACAATCTCCTCAAACTTCCAACAATCTCCCCCTTTTTCATTGATGGAAACATGCCAAAAACTCTAAAAATGTTCTCCAATACTCTCCCCCTTTGACATCAAGGGAAAAGGGCGTCTATTAACATTGTCTTGATCTATCCCCCTAAATGATGTAGTCATATATACATAGTTTTGAAAAGAATTGACTCCCGTTGAGTCATGTACCAGAGCAAAAAGATACTGAAGTACAACTCTACATGTCTGCATATGTACAAAGAATCTAAAAAATGCATTAAAAAATGAAAGATGAGTCAACAAGAGGTGGTTGACCCTTGCAACTTCATATAATCTTCCCAAGCTGGTCTACCATCTTACCATTCTCATTTGGCCTCAGCAAGCAGTCTGATCTAAGTTTCAAACTCCAACAATAGTTATTCTCCTTGTTCTGGTGAAGCAGGTACCAGATTCATCCCTTTTATCTTACCAGAATTGAGTAGTGCCTTAGAAATCAGTAATAATTTGGGATTTACCAAATACCTGACCTCTCCATACTATAGTATGATATGTTATTTTTGTGCTTGAAGTTGGAAAAATTTCTTATGAAGATCTTCAATTTTACATCTTGTGACACCAGTGAGGTCAATAGCCGAGTCATATGCACTAGAGGTGGCATTAAGTTGCGACTCAATAGAGTCCATCTCCTTCGTTATGTTCTGTGTGGCTTTAGGCCACTTCATGCCATATTGCAATAATGCCTTCGCCTCATCTAGACTACTTTCAACATATTTCAATAATTCAAAAAATTTCTTGTGTTCAACAACACATTTCTCTGTCATCTCCATCATTCTCTTATCACTCAATCTCTTTTCCACTTCCTTCTCAGCTTCTTCCTTAAGTCTAAATGCATAAGATTTAAATGAATCAATTACAAGCTTAAAGTTTTCAATACCAAAGAATGTGGTATCCACATGCGATCCAGGTATGATCTCTTGAAAACACTTTGACTCCCTCATCCATCAGTTATTCGCTCTTTTGATGGTTTTTATTATCTCATTTCTTACTGATGTATGGAACAAGTCTCCTAGATGTAGCTTGTGAATAAGAGAGATCTTGTTCAAATCAACATTACCTTGACTCATCGACAATTGCAGCAATTGAGAGGACATAATAGGTTGAAAACTAGGCTAAACACTTAATAAATTTCTTAGAGAATCTTTGGAGGAGTTGAAAGATTCATCAAGATACTTTATAGTCTCCACATCCTTATCTTTTTCTTCTATAGTCTTTCCAGAGTCAATTGTTTCATCCTTTTCAATATCTTTGGATGCATCTTTATCTTTGCTTTCTTCTTCTTCTTCTTTATTCTCTTCTTCCTTATCTTCATGCTTTCTTCTTCATTACCATGCTCTTCACCTTCGTCATCAACAACCTTTTCTCCATCATCAACTTTTTCTTCTTCATGTTCTACATTAACATTTTCATTGGCCCTATTAGAGTTCACTTCTACAGTATTATTTATGGTTACCCCTATTGTTGAATATTGATATAATAATCGGGGCGGGGGGCCTAGCTCAATTGGCTAAAGCATCCTATTGCAGGAAAGAGTTCACGAGGTCTAGTCTCCCCCCAAACCTGTGGTACCGGAGGGCATGTCGCACTAGCTCCATCGGTCACATGAAAAGGGTTTAACAGGAACACTATAGTTTATAGGGGGATGGATATCCGACCAATTCCTGCAATCTAAGAAAAAAATGATATAATAATCAAATATACTCCCTAACTATAGGGAAAAGACTGTCTTCTTACTTCAATGAGATATGAGTAATCCATCAAGTATAAACTATCATCATGGTTTGTATAATATTTTAGCCAATCAATGATGGCATTTCTATCATGCCATCATTCCTATGGTATTACTAACCTTATTATCCCTAAAGGTTTACCTAACATCATAAGCTAGCATATTAGGATATCAGCATAATCCATTTTTTCACTTTTCATGTAATATCCATATTGTCATAATGAAATAGGTATAGTTCTATTAGCGTTAAAGCCACACATGCTTCAACATAAAAGTATTTCCAAATGATAGGGTTTCACTAGTTCAAGACTCAAACAAGAATCTCACAAGAACATTCCATACTTGGAAGTAACTAAGTTCACAAGAACAAGCATATCATGCAATCTTTCCCAAAGAAATCATTTATAAACAATTAGCCTATCACATATAAAGATAAAGGAGGAACAGAAATAAGCATGCCTGATTATAAGTTCCAACTCGATAACGTTGCTTTCCAACCTTAGCCTTCGCAACCATGAACACTACTTCACCAAAGATCAACTAAACTCCAAATCCTATCCTCCTCACTAAATCTCTCAATAATACCAAAGTAAGTCAAAAAAACAACTCTCAACCTCACAAACTCTCAACTCACTTTGTATCGAAATTGCAACAGAATAACACAAGGAAATCAGATTGATAAGTGTAGCAATTGGTAGAATGAGCACCTCTATTTATACTAATTTATGAGCAACCAGAGGCTACAAACAAGTTAATATTTCTACCACCTTTCTATCCTCATGCAATGACTACCAAGTTAATTCACAGGTTTGCAACACATCACAATCCTCACCATTTAAATGTCTAAGTCGACTTGATATACGAAACAACAAGCTCAAAACAAATTTCCTAATTCGAATTCCTTTTCTAGGTTATCTCTTGACCGATTCTCTATTCTATTTGCAGACTTATGCGTATTTGAAGACCTCTTAACTTTATCAATATGGTGCCACATTCATATGTTGGCGCCCAAGTGTATAGTGCGGTTGGCATTTAGAACAGTTTTCACTTCCCTTCAAATGTTTACACAACAACGCATGAACTCATATGCGCTTCATCCCTTGGTTTGACTTGGTCTCACATTACTTTATGCATTGTTTTACCTTTCTTTTAAAGGTTGGGCCAAGTATTACTTATGCACTTTACTCATTCCATCGCTTCACTTAGAAATAGCGTTGCATTTACTTTGGCATACACTTTAACAAGTATTACTTATGCACTTTACTCATTCCATCGCTTCACTTAGAAATAGCGTTGCATTTACTTTGGCATACACTTTAACATACTTTCTATGCTTATGTTTCCTATGTGTTGGTCTTTACTATTGTCTAAGATTGCGCTAGTTTGCAGCTTAAAACTTGGTTTAGTTATAAATTCCTTCATCAATCAAAGACCACAAGTTACATTTGAGCATCATACTATGATTTTATTGCTGGCCTTTAAGCACTTCCTTTTATTCAATACTAAATGGTCGTATGCATATTACTAAGCTTCTCGTTTATACGTTGGTCGCTCATTCTATAGCGCTATACATATTTATATATGTTACCTCTAAAAGTCAGCGTCTTACCATGCGTTTAGCTTCATTTCTAAACACTCATAATATATAAAACAATATCTATATATATATATATATATATATACATTTGCATGATTATTTGATACATCAATTTCCATCGATATGCATAATCATTCGTTTTCCAATCACATACATATACCATCACTTATATATATACATATATATATATCAATATGTATGTATTTGATTATATAATCATACATATATTAATATATTATATAGTATATACATATATCGATATCTCAATATTCAGGTATACACACACACACACACATATATATATATAAACATTTGTTAAAATAGTTATACATATATAGACATATGTACATATATTAATATATATGTGTATACATTTATATTAATGTAACAATATACATATACATTAATATATATATATATAACATTATTTTTACATACATGCTTAAACATATGTATACTCATATATCCATTGATCAACGTATACACAAAGTATGAACATACGAAACAGAACTCATTCTCAACATAAAGACTTAATCACATAACCCTAGTCAAGAACATTCACTGAACAAGACTAAAGGCTACTTACCACTTCCCAAGCTATTGACTCAACTAACCCAATCTAGGATGTGAGTGTGTGTATGCTTAGTAAGCTGAATTAAAGGTTACTAGACCAAGTTCTTCTCCTAAGTGATACTCCCCCTCTCTTCCAGAGGTTCGAACCTATTTCTACATTCAGCTTAATACATCACATAGGTAGTTATGCGTTCACATAAAATCCATTAGCATCATAAATCATTTGCATCGTCTAAGCATTCACATTGCAATACATATTCATTCATGGAATTTTCCATCAACATAATCATTCCTTCAATAGCAATAACATCATAATACATATTTTAGTATTTCATTCAGCTATCAAATATATTAAAGTCTTGATTTACGTTTATCATCATATTTACTTACAAGGTAAAAGTAACTCGGTAACTAAGAGACGGGCTGTAACACATGGCCTTGAGCATTCAATTTATAGTAGGATGTTTGTTATTTTGGAAGCATGATGTGAGTCCATTATTAGGTGAAGGAGTATGGGTGGTGTATATTACTTGTTCTTCTAGTACAAGAGAACAACCATAGGTGAAAGTAATAGGACTAAGGGGATATGGATGTGGTGTTGGGGTAGTTTGGGTAGGAGGTGATAAAGGGTCATGATGTGGAGTAGATGGGATGGTAGGATCTTGATTTTGAGGAGGGGGTGATAATGGATCATAAGAAGGATTAAGTGGGATGGTAGGATCTTGATTTGAATGAGGGGATGATGAGGAATGATTTGGAACAAGCTCTTGGAATGCTTCAACTTGTGTGGGTAATGTGATGGTGGAGGAGCATTGGATGGAATCCTCATATGGGGTGGATGGAAGGATAGAGGATTCATGAAGTTCATGGGAGAGTTTTCGTTAATGCTAGGAGTGGGAGATGAGGATTGGATCTAGGTGGATTCAATGAGTTGGATGGTTTCAATAGTTTGGATGGTGTTAGGAGTGGTAAGAGGAACGATAGGCGTATGATGAAGGACCTCATCACTAGTGACCATACATGGTGGATTGTGGTGAACTGACTCCACAACTTTGGGATTTGGATTTGGCGATTACTTCTTTTCTAGGAGTCCTTGGATGACATCTAGAATGAGATACTTGTATATTTTATGCTTTGGTGAAGGGGTGGAATTAGATTGAGGATTAGGAGTAGGTGGAGGATTAGTATTAGTGGGGGGATCAAGATTAGATGGAGGATGGAAGTATGATGGATTGGAGGGAGGATTAAGGTATGAGGGAGTGGAAAGTGGAGTGGTATAGGATGGCATGGATGGTGGATTTAGGTATAATGAAGTAAATGGTGGATTGAGATAAGAGGAATCATTAGGAGTAGATGGAGGATTAGGATCATGGATTGGAGGAATAGTATTATGGATTGGGAGATGGTTTGGAGGATAATGTGATTGTGGACTAGGACTAGGGATGAAGGTGATAGTGTTGTGCAAAGATGAAGGTTGGGATATGACTAGGGGAGAAGATGGCAGTATGGATATTGGATGAGAGGGATATGTGAGTGATGGATAAGAGGGAGATTTGGATGAGGGATAGGATGGAGATGTGGATGGGGGGCTAATGGATTTCCCTTGTCAAAGCTAACATAAGGATTGCTAGTAGGTGTGGATGGAGGCATGATGGGATAGCTTGGATGACTAATTATATTTTGGAAGATGCTTGGAGAATGATTGCTAGAAATGATGGCATCAAAGGGATCTATTTCGTACTTATCTTGCTCAACAAGACTTTCATCATCATCTTCAATGTAATTGGGATTTCCCTTGATTACTATTTTTGGTCTTGTTGAGGGAGGATAAGGATTCATGATGTTAGATTGGATGGGTATGGATGGAAGAGACTAGATTAGATGATTAGAGGGTAAATGGAATGGAATAGAAGAATGTGGAAGGAGGGATCTTAGGATTTATTTCAATATTAGAAGATATTAGATGTGGATGTAATAAAGCTCAAATTGGGATTTAGATTAAGCTCAAATCAAGATAATTTTGATGATATGGTGGGAGGGACTCCTAAGTTCAAGGATGTAGTTAAGCTTATGGGGTGATTTTTGGATGGATGGTTAATAGTGTCCTCTCAACTATGTTCAAGATCCTATGTCACTTGTTTTGATTGGATGGGTTTCCTACTTGAGATAGACTATGTTTTCAAGAAAGAGGAGATATTGATGCAAACTATACCTCTAACTCGAGGTGGAATAGCTTGAACGAGGGATTACTAACTTGGGATAAGCTAAGTTCCAAGAAAATGTGATGATAGATGATTTGATTTAGGATTTCGGATCTTGATTAAGTATCTAAGGTTGGATTTTGGATTGTGGCTAATTCGGATGTTGATAGGATACGTTTAATTGACTCCTTGTTCAAAGGGGGTAATTTTTTGGATAAGTTGATGGTGGTCAATGAGACAAAAGTTATTGTTTGGAGCTATATATAAAGTGGAAAAATGATTGGATTATGGTTTTGGACTTAGGAGGACACTGGCTAACCGTGATAGGAAGGATTTTCTCTCTAGATTTTGTATGGGGAATGGATCCGTGCAAGAACAACACAAATTTTCCAAAGGAAAAATGGATTTGTCCAAGAGTGGAATCGCCCAAGAATAGGGTGGATCCACCCAAGTAGAGGCAAAATTTCCCAAAAAGTATGATTGATGATAGGTTGATGACCTACGTAGATCCACCCAAGAACTAAGTGGATTCACCTAATAGGGAGAAAATCCACCCAAGGGTGATTGGACAAACGGGATGACTACCTAGGCAAATCCACCCAAGAAAAGAGTGGGATCGCCCAAGGATGACTTGATAGAGATTGGGATGACCACATAGGCAGATCTACCCAAGAATAGAGTGGACTCTCCCAAGAGACATCGGATCCGCCCGTACAAGTGGAGTCACCTAAGAATGACTGGACAAAGATGGCAAAAGGACCAGAGACTGCACTCACAAAAACACAAGATAGACGATGATGAGATGGATTGAAGATATGCATTAATAAGCACAAGAAGACATGCCAAAAATAACAAGCCTAGATTAGTCAAGTAAGTGTGTTAACTTAGTGTAGGCACACCAATCAAAGGCTAATATCTCAAGATTGGTGTGAGGCAACTCTCTTTCAAGATTTGATAGATACGGATTCAATGGCACAAGGGCTCACCTTTTCCCTTTCTTTGGAGGTCCTAAGACCTTTCCCAAAGATCTCTTATCTCTACTAAGGGACATACATCGTGAGTAGCTTCAGGAATGATATTGTACCCTGCACCACACTAAGCAATGATAGAAAGGTCTTAAGCTAGGATGATACCAGGTGATCTAGTGAGTCCTCTAAATACCAGGAGGGTATGTGAGACACATCTATGAACACTAGCCCATAACAAGAATGGGTCAAGAACGTCAGCTAAGTCGTTTGAACCAACCTTACACTCTTAGCTCGATATCATTTGAGTATCAAAGCTTCACTAAACACTTTGTGACTAGATTGGAGTACAACTTTCATTCTCCCCCATTTATATACCTCTCTAGTTCACATGGTTGAGTTCATCCCTTGGGTGATGAAATACCCAAGAAAGCCTCCTAAAGAGAAGGAAATTCTAGGAATTTCTAATCTACAAGATCATATGAAGCGCTATGAGAGAGCATGTGCACAAGCTAGCACTCCTAGGATAAACCACGATACTTAGATTACTTCATGGATTTTGATCCTTGGGCTCATCAAATAGTTCAAGGGGAGATCATACATCAAAAAAGAATCCCAAACAAAGCATACAAGGTTAATTGACCCTTTAGAAATTGAAGTGTGCCTAGATTAGTGATAAAAAAATGTCTTTAACCGTGAACCTGCAAAAGATATGTTAGTAGTTTGTGATATTTGATCTTTGGCAAGCAATATCAAACTGCACAAGAAGATTAGATACAAAAAGTGATCAAAATAGAAGGAATGTTAGCCCAAAGGGGTTGGGACACCCACCCTAATGATAAGGGGGTGTGGGGGATGGACGCAATCCCTTGTGTATAGAGTGTGGGGGTGAAGCCCCTCAAGAAATTTTTTTTAGAAAGCAAAATGATGAAGAGACATAAAAAATTCACTTGAAGTAGATTGTTTATACCTTAAGTCATCATTGATGTAGAGAGCAGAATTTCCCAAGAGCAGAATGGAATCACCCAAGAAGTCACAAATTTTCCCAAGAGCATAATCACCCAACAACAAAGCGGAATTTCCTAAGTACGAGTAGATTCACCTATGTAAAGCAAGATCACCCAAGAGCAAATCCACCTATGCAGAGTAGGATCGCCCAAGTAGGAGAAGATCCACCTATGTAGAGTAGGATTGGCCAAGAGTGAATCTACCTATGTAGAGAAAAATCACCCAAGTAGGAGCATATCTACCTATGTCGAGCAAGATCGCCCAAGAGCAGATCCACCTATGTAGAGCAGAATCACCCAAGTAGGAGCAAATCTACCTATGTAGAGCAAGATTGCCTAAGTAGGAGTGGATTCCCTTGTCTTCTTAGTGAGTTGCCTAGTTGGTGAGATGTCGAAGCACAACCGCCTTTGTAGGATTGGAATCACCTATTTACAGAGTGGATCCGCCCAACCAAGAGCGCAATCACCTCTACGCCAAACCTACAAATGAAACTAAACAAGAAAACTACAAAATGTTGTTAGCAAACCCATGACGTGGGTCCCACTGGGCGTGATTGAAATGTGTGCATGAAAAAGTGTTCAATATGAATGATTTAAGCAATAAAGCCAAAAAAAACACAAAAATAAACAAACACTCAAGATTGGGCTAAGAAAGCTCAAACTGATATAACAAGCCTCTTGTTGAGTAGATTTTTCCATGATAGTCGATTTAGATGTGCATGCTCACTAGAAATTTTGGAAGCATAACGATGCTCCAATGAAAATGAGTGAGATTTTTGATAAAATGGTTAAGAGTTGGATATATAGGATTGGGTTGAAAAGGGATGAAGGGTTGAGGCTGCTTGATGGAGATCAAGGGTTGAGGGTGATTGGGATCTCTCAAGCCACAAAATTGTGCCAAGTGACATAAAGAGAGGGCTTGAGAGGGAGATTGTACCCTTGAGGGGACAAGGCATGTGCTTGATGTGATGGAGAGGGTTGACCCACTTAATCAAATGTGGGTAGGTTAGGTGGAGATTAGGATTACGATTAGTGCAAGTGGGAGAGTTGGAAGATAGGACATTTGGAGAGAGAAAAATAGGAATTAAATAATTAATTCCTATTTGGAAGAAAGGGGATTTGCGGATTAAATATTTAATTCCTATTTGGAAGAAAGGGGTTTTGGGGATTAAATTAAATATATAAAGATATTATTCAATTTAATAGATGAATGAGATGGGGATAAATAGTTAAAGGCAATTATTTACTTTAGGC
>VDFB02105785.1:384561513-384720381 GCA_007258455.2 Sequoia sempervirens | reverse complement strand
TCTTCCTCAGTCAACGTGACTTGAACAATAGGCAACAAAAATGGGTAAGTAAACTTCAAGCCTATGATTTTGAGTATGTGAAAGGGGAAAACAATGTGGTGGTTGATGCACTCTCTAGGAAGCCTTATTTTTGTTCTATTTCTAATATATTTGTTGACTGAAAGGCCGCCATAATATCTAAATATGTCAAAGATTCATTTGTTATTGACACTTTAGATGGAAGGTTGCACGATGATAGATACAATGTGGTTGAAGACCTCATCGTTTACAAAGATCGTGTGTATCTTGTACCAAAATCTAAGGTGAAGAAGAGGATTTTGAGAGCTTGTCATGACACACCACTTTCTAGTCGTCTAGGTTTCTACAAGACATATAAGTAAGTTTGAGAGAGTTTTTCATGGAAGGGACTAAAGAATGATGTGTTGCAACCTATGTTATCGAATCGCTCAAAAATTAGTTTGATTCTAGATATGAAACGTACCGAAATTGGGTTCTGCATGGAATTAAAACAAAATCATATAGGGTTCAAAATTTTTGTCCCCAAATTTTGTTGGCCTTCTGATCTCTTAAAAACCATAAAAAAAACATTCTTTACTCTTGAAAATTAAAAATCCTAAGTGTCTGCATTACGCATAAAAAATAATTTTTATTTCAGACGAATCCATGAATCGAAAAGCGTAACCTTGGTCTACATTACACATAAAACCCCGTTTATGTTTCAGACTAATCTATAAATCAAAAAAAATATTTTAGTTGTCAGCATTTCACTGATATTTATGTAAGTCTGAGAAAGCTAGTCAGTCGAGCATCTAATCCAATGATTTTGGCAGATATCGTCGGTTGCTTAGCTAGATCGAGAGGGATGACCAACGGTTGGTGGATCTGTACTTGATTGGTAATCATAATTCCCCCCCAACCCATATAGTTTCATTTATATTTAATATATAGTTTTAAATAATTTAATAATTAATATTATAAAATAGTTTTAAAATTTAAATCATTATGTTCTATATTAGCCTATTGTTTATTAAACTATATATTAATAATTATATAATAAAATTAAAAATTATGAATAATATTAAATTTTAAAATTATAATTAAAAAATAAAATTATATATATATAGAGCTAATTGTATACATCCAAAATTGGTCTAGAGAAGATTAATTAAATATTGGTTATTTAATTAATTATTTTTTTTACTTCCTCTACTTATAAATAAATTGCAAAGTTTATTTATATAGTTCATATTTCTTAATTCTTCCTATCTAAACCACTTTCTTCATGATTTAATTAAATAAACAAATTTAACTAATTTGTTTTATTTGATTAATTCCATCTCATTAAATTTGAATTTTTAATTCAAATTTTGTCACATTTCTCCATATGTTTTTCTAACCTCCTTCCACCTCATCTTCCATCTCCTAATTTCTAAAATGGGTATTTATCCTCGATAATCTCAACAAACTCAGAGACACATGGCTTCTCCTTTTCATTTATTCTCTTCTACACTTGGCAAGCTTGTTCTATTAAAGGGGACAACTTCCTTATTTCTCTCTAACCTCCTCATTTCTCATCGTCGATCTCTTCAAACTGAATGTTGATCGTTCATTGCTGCCAACTCACTTGATGCCTTGTTGAAATTTATAAATAGAGGTTCATTTACAACTTTTGGCATAGAGAGCATTGCATACAATTACTCTGCAAAAATCATCTTAGCATTTGAGAGCTTAGCATTGGCATTTTAGTTTAGAGTTTAGCATTTGCTTCCAAGTAGTGTTATAATGGCAATTTCATTTTTAGGAGCTTAATTGCTGCATTAGTATTATATTATTTTCATAGCATCTCCATTAGCTTAGCACTTTAGCATTACATCATTTTTCATATAATTTTGTATACAACAACATATCATTTAGTTCATCATCCAACAAATTCATCAAATCATGTAGGTGTAGGCATAGTTTCTACATTCTAGAATTAATGGCTTCTCATTTCTTAGGTTTCATCCCAGTAATTCAGTGCATACTTAAAATCCGAGAGCACTAGTACATGATCCTTAAGAATAGAGGAAGATGGAATGTCTTTAAGGAATCATTTTATCAATTGTGTTGTTAATTTAGATTTCCTTAATATAATACATTGCATTTGTTGTGTGTTTTGATTATTCTAATTCAAATATTTTCTCACACACATAAATTGGCACCCACTGTGGGGCATAGCCCCTATTATTTTAATATTTTTCTAGAAAGTATGCTTTACAAGTTCAGACGTGAATTCCTTTGGCACAACCGCTAATTCTTCCGGCACACCCGAAACATTCTCCTACGCATTCATTGACTATTCCGGCGCAACAACTGGTTTCTTAGGCACATCCACGCCATTCTGTGGCACATAAGGGGGTTTCTATAGCGCATATACTACTTTCTATAGTGCATTTACTATTTTCTATGGCGCATTCACTTCTTTTTGTAGTGCATATACATTTTTAGCTCATTAGATTACTGTAATGACACATTTGATATTCGTTGCAAATTTCTCCCGAGTCTGAAAACTAATAAATGTTTTTCTATTGTGCAGGCTTCATAAACGTTGTCAGAGACTTTGCTCAAACTCTTGAATGTTGTCAAAGAACATTTATTGCAAACTACTGATGAATTTGATGTAGGGGCTGGAGTGATTTATTTCCTTTTGGCTTAATTTAGGAATCTAGAATAATTAGGAAGGAAAGAACACCATGTTTGTTATGTTTGATGAATGGTAGGCATATGCTCTCCCCTTAACTAGGTGACCAAAAATCCAGACCTATTCGTTTTCTTTTTTTTTTTATCCATAGAGGGCTTGCCTTTTGGGAAAAAGTAATCACCCAAGGGAACGACCCAACTGATAACACGCTAAAGCCAAGCGACTTCCAACCGGGATATAAATGTGGGTACTTGAGGAAAGTGCAAGTATCACGAGGATTGTTCTGACAAGAAGGGAAACAATGGTCTCTTTCCGCATGGATGATCCCCCACGAATGAAATGCCCATACAAGAACCCTTTTTGTAGAAAGGCCAAAATCCATAATCTATTTGTTGGCATAGAAGGTCTAACCTTTGAAGCCGTCCCACATTTTTGCAGCTTTTAGTAGAGATGAGAAGTATGCCATGGGAGATTCATGGGTACTGATTCTTGGCTGCCCCATAGAAGTGAGATCCCTGGAGGGGAGCTAGTGGGGTCAAGCATCTAATCATTCACTAAAAGTAGGCACAACTGGAGTAAAGTCCAAGTGGGAATCCAACAAATACAATCTTACATAGCCTTAGGATTGTAAATGCTTCATGTGTTTACCAAAGTGTTTTTAAACAAAATTCAAACAAAATATTACATGCTGGAAGTGCAAAACCGTGATTCAAAAAAAATCATTTGAAACAAACCATTCTTTGACTGAAAACTAGAAAAATCAAATAAACTGGCAAGAAACTATTATATTCCCTAGTTTAACACATGCACTGCTTATTTTGGCACATTTACCACTTTTTCTAGCGCATCCACCTTCTGTTACAACACATTCACCACTCTTTCCAGTGCATTCACCCGCTGTTATAGTGCATTCCCAACATTTGCTAGCGCATGAACCTTAAATTCTGTGGCACATTTACCAAATTATGCAGTGCATCCACCTGAAGCTTTGGTGCATTTAAGCTATTCTATAGTGCATACACCTAATTCTACAACACATTCAAATCTTTCTGTGGCGCATCCAAGCCATGCTATAGTGCATTTGCCTTTCAGTACATACATTGACTGTTACAACACATCCACGAAATTTATAACTAGAGAGCTGAATTTGACTCCTATCTGACATTTTGAAACCAGAGTTAGGGATATTTTCCATAGAGAATTTCTTTCTTTATCCCAACATTGTTGTAAACTTGAAAAAATAGCATTTACAAGTGAAATCCTTTACCTAAACTTTGATCAACATCTAAAAATGCCCAACCATCATCAAAATTCAAATTTGATCATCAAGTTGAGTTTCCCCATCAGGATTTACCATCCTTCATCTAGAAACAACACACTTTACATAAAAATTTATTACCTTAGTCCCATCAATAGGATTCATTATTCTATTCGACCTAGGTACATCTTTGGCACCTCTAAACAACGATCAAAATTTAGCAAACCTTCATCACTTGCATGCCCGTTTTAACAAGGTCCCAAAAGAAAAAACTTAAGGATAAGGAATTTGAACCTTAAAATACCATGGGTGAACCAGAAGAAAATCCCTTTCACAAAATTCCTCAAAATGAAATAGAAGAAATAACAGAGGAGAAAATAGAACAAGCAAACCAAGATCCCAAATTTCACAAATGGCTAGAAAGAATCTTTGAAAAGGATGGAGAAAAATACCTTCTAATGTTAGCAAACCAAGGGGTCAAATTACCAAGTGATTTTGATGTCAACAAATTGAAGGGAACTCCCAAGAAAACTAAAATTGAAACACCACATACAGATCAAATGGCTACTCTAACACATCAAATCAAGAACCTTCAACAACAATTGCAAGACATGCAAAGAGGGACTACCAAAAGATACTTGTTGCAAGATATTTGACCCTACCCTTTTGATAGGAATTCAAACATGATACCATTTCCCTCAAATTGCGACCTACCAAAATACGACAAATACAATGGAAAATCTGACCCCATAGACCATGTGCGAGAATTTTGAACCATGAGTCTTGAGTTTGCTCATGAAGACACATAATTGATGAGACATTTTCCTCATAGCTTGGAAGGCTATTGTATGGAATGGTTCTCAAAACTACAACCAGACATAAGATCCTTTGAAGAACTTGTTAACAAATTTATCACTCAATACTCATATATCATTTCACATGAGATAACCATGAAGGATCTTTGTAACACCAAACATAAATAGGGAGAATCCTTTCTCATATTCTTACAAAGGTGGAGAAGGTTATTTTCTTGATACACTCATCCCATACCCGAACAAGAAAAGATGGATATCTTTATTGATAACCTTAACATGGGAATGAGCTATAGGTTGCAATTGCAATGTCCCCCTAGGTTCATGAGAAGATGGTAGAAAATGGTGTCAAAATTGAAGAAGCTTTACACAAAAGAGAGGTATTGAAAATTCATAATGAAGGATCAAACAATACTACCTCTTCTAACCATCATAACAACAATGAGAAATCCAAATTTTGGACAAGGAACAAGAATGCCAACGATGGTGCTGCCGAAACACATAATGCTAAACCGGTCTTTAATCTATCAGGAACCACAACCAAGACTGATCAAAACATCAATCAAGGCACTAATCAAAATGTCAACCAACCCAACAATCAAAATGGCCACAATCAAAGTAATACCACGTCCAAACCTCCACCTTATCAAACACAATCAAACTGTAGAAAATTCACACCTTTGGGTCAATCACATGAATTTGCATTGAGGGAAATTCTTGCAAATAACCTCATAACACTACCCGACACTCGAGGCTTTGAACCAAAAGTAAAATCGTCATGGTGGAATGATGCTTACTACTATGAATTTCATTGGTGCAAAGGTCATCAAACAAATAGCTGCATGCAATTGAAACATAAGATACAAGATTTAATAGATGAAAAAGTCATACGAATAGAAGGACCCCAAATAAATTCCGATCATAGAGCATTTAAAAATCCTTTATTGGATTATGAAAAAGGGAGTCCTCTACAAGAAACAACAAGGGGAAGAACGTAACTATGTCCATGATACTATCATAAATCATATCTCAGTAGCGGAGGATCAAATGAATAACATTGAAACCAATGACAATCAAGACATTAATGCAGCCAACAATCCAATCTATGACATTCCAATTTCCCAAGAACAAGACATCATTATCCTTGAAAATCAAATTAATGACATGAAACCAGATATAGCTGCAACTGATACTCAAGTCAATATCATTAAAATCAATGGGAAACAAGACAACATACCAGTAAATGTGACCATGAGAGCACATGCCAAATATGTCCAGAACGAAGTTCATCTAAAACACCCGCTGCCTCATCCAATCAATATAACATAGTAGATCAGTTACAAAAGATCACTGCAAAAATATCGATATTGGAACTGCACAAGATTTCACCCACCCACAAAGAGATTTTGGAAAAATCCCTAGTAGACACAACAATACCAACAAACTTGGAAGTTTGTAAATTTGAAGCCATGGTGGGACATTTGACCACACCGCATTGCTTATCCTTTTAAGAAAACGATGGCGCATCTATTTCTCATCCCCACAATGCCACACTTCATATTGAAGTCCTAATTCATAAACATCCTATCAAACATGTCCTAATAGATGGAGGAGCCAACTTGAATATATGTACTTTAAAGCTTGTTCATGCACTAGGATTTTCTGAGAATGCAATTGATTCAAATAAAAAGATTACAATAAAAGCATATGATGATGAGGAAAGATCTTCACAGGGATTGATTGTCTTACCTATTCAAGTAGAACCGATTCAGAAAGATGTAATCTTCCAAGTCTTGGACAAGGATTTGACCTACAACATACTATTGGGTCGCGCATGGATCCATGAAATGCAAGTGGTCTCGTCAACATACCACCAATGTTTGAAATTCTCTTGTGGTGGCCAAGAAATCACTAACTTAGCTGATTCTAATAGTCCTCAGTATTGCAACACCCTAAAATCTGTCCAAGATATCTTTGTGCCTCATAATAGAGAAGCTTCCACTTCCATCCCTTCCAATATCAAAGCCAATCAAGTTCCTCATCCAAACTGTTGATCATTTCCTCAAATCATGAAGGTCAATCTAGTTCCATGTCTAAACAGTCTGAGAAAAGAGAAGAAGTTGCTCCTTCCACATCCTCAAATCATGAAGCCCAATTAAATGCTTTGTCGAAACAATTTGAGAAAAAAGTCCAAGTCAAAGATAAAGGTGTGGGTGAATATTTCATTGAACGATCTCTATGTCTTTCACAACTCTCTTCCCCAAAGTCATATGGGCAACCCTCAACATCAACACAACAAACATCACAACTAGTTACACTCTTTGATGGTTAGTTTGTAAAAGTGGGCACCATAGTTGACAAATCAAAAGACAAGGATGTTCTAAATTGGCTTTATAAGGATGAAGAAGAGTCTCAAACAATAATTGCAAATGTACAAACAACACAATATGGAAAAGGCTTCACTATTTTGGAAAATATGGGATACGGGGGAAAAGGCCCTATAGGAAAAAGAAAAGAACAAATTGTAGAACCAATTCAACCCCTCTTAATCAATCCAAAAGACAAGACTGGGCTGGGTTATAAAGAGGAGACAAAAGAAGATATGACTCAGAGAGTGGTTGAAAGAATCTTGCAATTACAAGCTAGTGATGATCATGAAACTGATTCCAATGAATATGAGTAGGATTCATTATTAGAAGAGTCTTGTCACGACAAGGACATTGATGTGGTACACAAGTATGCACCCCTACTCGAGGAGGGACAAGGTTTAGGTTCTAGACCGCTTGAACTAGGATCACAACACATTGATGATTCTAGCGAAGATGATTTGACTTGGAGTGAAATAGATAATTCAGAGGAAAGTTACCTTATAGACCTTGATTTTTCTATTGGACAAATCGAAGACACCTCCATCATGAATCTTACCATCTCCGACCTTAACTAGTCTGGTGATTTCTTACCCCTAGTACATCCTGAACTCATAGACTGGGACCAAATTGAGCCATTTGATATCCCTACCTTTTCAAATGATGATGCCATCATCAATTTCCTTTGTGCCAAAAATCTCAAAACAGATTCCACCATTGAACCTTGTCACGAAGTTTCCAAATAGGGGAGTATCAAATCTTCTAGCTGAAAAATGAATAATACAGGAAATAGATCTGATGGTGAAAACCATTCAATGGCAGTATCAGATCTAGAAAAAGTAAAAACAAAGAGCGCATCCAATGGAGAAAACCTCTCTGAGGTGTTGAAGGATGGAAAATTTGATACTCTCCTAGAACACTTTCAAAAAATATCAAAGGTATTGATTAAACCCACACAGTCTGTCAATATCGATAGTGCAATGATAGTGAAGACTATCCATCTAGCGACATCTTTGACAAACCAAGAAAAACCATGCTTCCTTAAAATTTTCACAGAAAAACAAATCAAATTTGCTTGGTCATATGCCGACATGCCAAGGATTGATCCAGAACTCATCATGCATCACCTATCCTTACCACTAGGAGTAAAACTAGTCAAGCAGAAACTAAGGAAAATGTATCCACATATTTCCCTATTGGTAAAAGCAGAGCTGAAGAAGTTGTTAGATGTAGGATTCATCAGACCCATTGACTATGCCGAGTGGATCTCTAATGTTGTGCCAGTCTTAAAGCCTGATAACAACATTCATATTTGCATGGATTTTTGAGATCTTAATAAGGCTTGTCCCAAAGATGATTTTCCTCTACCTAACATAGACATCATAGTGGACTTAACAACAAGACACGACATGTTGTCACTTATAGACGGTTTTTCTAGTTATAATCAAATGAAGATAGCTCTAGAGGATCAAGATAAGACAACCTTCACATGTCTGTGGGGAACATTTTGTTGGAACGCCATGCCATTTGGATTGAAGAACGCAGGAGCTACTTATCAGTGTGCCATGACAACCATTTTTCATGATATGATGCATACCTTCATGGAAGACTATGTGGATGATCTATTAGCTAAATAATATACCAGAGAAGAACACTTAGAGATCTTGGATAAAATCTTCACTAGACTAGAGAAATTCAATGTATGACTGAATCCAAAGAAATGTGTGTTTGGGGTGACTTTAGCCAAGCTTTTGGGATACATAGTTTCAGAAATAGGCATTGAGGTATACCCAACAAAAGTTAAAGCTATAATGGAGATGCCACCACCCAAAAATATTAGTCAGCTACGATCTCTGCAAGGAAGGTTCCAATCAATTCAAATATTTATTTCATAATTGGCAGACAAGACCCATCCTTTTATCCACTTGAGCTACACAAAAATGCTTCTTTCCGATGGGATGAGAAATGTGAAGGAGCCTTCAACCAATTAAAACAACACCTAATGATTCCACCTATCTTAGTACCACTAGCAGAAGGAAATCCACTCTTGTTATACATTGCAACAACTGAGATATCATTGGGAGCCCTGTTAGCACAAGAGGATTCAACAAGAAAAGAAAGGGAAATTTATTACATCAGCAAGATGCTAAATAGCTATGAGATCAACTATACATCCATTGAAAAGGCTTACTTGGTAGTAGTGTTCACCACCCAACAACTACGACATTACATGCTAATTCATACCATCAAGTTAATAGCCAAAATAGATCCACTAAAATACCTCCTCAATAAAGCTAATCTAACTGGAAGACTAGCCAAGTGGGTTATGATACTAAGTGAATTTGACATCTAATATGTGGCTAGGAAAGTAATAAAAGGAAAAGAAATCACCAAATAGTTAGCTGAGGCACCTCTACTAGATGATTATCCTTTGCACATTGAATTTCCAGACGCTGATGTCCTCACCTTGACTACAAAACAATGGACATTATACTTTGATGGATCACACACCCAACATAGATCAGGAGCCGGAATCCTATTTGTCACTCCACAAGGACATACCATACCAAAATCATATAGATTGATGTTCCCTTGTACCAACAACATGGAAGAGTATGAAGCATTAATCATTGGCATCAAAATAACTGTAGAATGGAAAATTACAGAGTTGCAAGTCTACGAAGATTTTCAATTGGTCATTAACCAAGTCAATGATGATTATCAAACAAAGGATGACAAAATGATGCCCTACAAAAGAATGATTGATGATTTCAAGAAATAATTTTTGGATATCAAATTTGAACATATTTCAAGAGTGGACAATAAAGTTGCCGATGCCATGGCTACTATTGCTTCTTTGTTACAAATTTCAGAGAAAATAAGTCGTTACGAGTTCATGGTGGACCAACTGTTTTCCCTTGCTTATGAAAATATTGAGTCCCAAGTTATCTGTTACCTAGTTGATGCTAATACCTCAATCTATGGCAAAATTTATACCTACCTAAAAGATAACACCCTTCCACTCAACCTGTCTCGAAATCAAAAATGAAATTTCATTTGACGAGGCATCCGACATACTCTTATCGTGGATGTACTATACTGATAAGGTCTTGACGGAACTCTCCTTTGATGTTTGGAACGCGATGAGTCTAAAATGGCTTTACAGGAAGTTCATGAGGGTGTCTGCGGAACTCATTCAAGCAGTTTAACCTTAGCAAAGAAACTCCTTCATTTAGGGTATTACTAGACCAACATGAAGGAGTCTTTTCAGTTCATAAAGAAATACCAAAAGTGTCAGATTCATGACAACCTCATTCATGCACCAGCACAAGAACTTCAACCATTTGCATCCACGTGGCCCTTTTGTTAGTGGGGATTGGATCTTGTTGATAAAATTCATCCATATTTGTCAAATGGAAACAAGTTTATCATCACAACTACAAAATACTTCATGAATTGGATTGAAGTCGTTCCTCTAATCACCATCATAGGAAAGAAAATTTCATCATTCATCCTCAATTACATCATCTGCCGGTACGACATCCCTCAATCCATTGTCACTGACAATGGAAGACCGTTCAAAAATCAAGACATGCACGAATTGTATGAGAAGTTCAATAGCCAACATCGCTTCTCTACACCATATTACCCTTAGGGAAACGGTCAAGCAGAGGCCTCCAATAAAACTATTCTAAAAATCTTGAAGAAAACGGTCAACAACGCTGGACGCGATTGGCACATCCAATTAAACCCTGCTCTGTGGGCGTACCACACCAGTATTCACACACCAACATGAGCCACACCATATGCTCTTGTGTATGGATCTAAGGGCATTGTACCCATTGAGGTTGAATTACCATCACTCTAAGTTTCATAAAGTCAAACCCTGAAAATTTCAAGTTGGTGACTTGGTATTGAAGGAAAACCCGCGCAACCAGCAGGTTAGGGAAAATAAAGGAAAGTTTGAAGCAAATTGGTTGGGCCCCTTTGCCATTGTGTCAGTCTATGGATCAAGAGCATATCGGCTATCCATGCCAGAAGGGGACCTATTTGAAGAGCCCATGAACAACCTCCATCTCAAGAAATTCTACACATGATTCATCCACTGCATTGGTAAAAGTCTTGAAAAAAGTCCAAAAAAAATCAAAAAAGAGAAAAACTCAAAAAAAGAAGAAGAGAAAAATACAAAAAAATCAAAAATAAAAAAATACAAAAAAAAGAAAGAGAAAAAAATACAAAAAAATCAAAAAGAGAAAAATACAAAAAGAAGAGAAAAAATACAAAAAAAATTCAAAAAAGAGAAAAATACAAAAAAATCATAAAATGTGAAAAAAGTGCAATAAAAGCAAGTAGTGAAAACCTGGCAATAGGCACTATTTGTGATGGGCTAGCTTCTTCCTCTATTGGAACATGTGTCGACCATTGGCTCTTTGCTATCACTATCCACATCCTCCATTTGAGTCTCATGTACATATTCTGGTGTGATGGTCGTGTCTCACTTTGGTTTGTCGATCATTGTACATATCCATAATAAATTGGTTTGTTTCCATTGGGGGAAAAATCCTAAACTCACCGTGGGAAATCTATCTTTGAGCTTAAAAGCGACGGGCAAACAACAGTATGACAACATAGTAAAAACACAACAATCAAGCGAGCTACAACATTGAACATCAATTAGAATCACAAACAACCATCTGAACCAATAATCAATTAAAAACAAATTTCATTTGGTGATGATCCTCTGAATCACGGTTTTATAACTTTAACACAAATGTTCAAATTATTCGCATTATGATTGTTGTTATCATTTCTCGGAAGCAACTCAAGGATGTCAAAGACTAGAGAAGCTATGATCAAGAATGATATTTTTCTTTGTCTGCTGTTTGTGAGTTGATCATTAATACTATGTGAATCGTCGTGGGACGTGCTCTACAAAGTATCACTAATGACATTCTAGATTCACATAGGAAAACAATTAACTCTTGTCTGTTTACACAAGAAACACTCAGGTCATCTTGGTCCAATTATACCTAGATGCTTGTGTTAACTTGCACTATCAAACATCATGAAAGTAGCGCTCAGGTCATCATGGTCTAATTATACCATTGATGTTTCTACTCACTTTCAACATTTCAAAAGCTCAATGATGATACCAAGCACAATAAATTAGTTATTGGGATGACAACATTGCATTGTTAGGTTTGCATGTTTAGGCTGCATTCATACTAGGTGTTGCAGTGGTATTTATAGATTTCTCCAAGGCGGGTACAATTTTACAAGTGATGTTATTTCTATCATTAACAAATTGAGTACATTTGACATTACCAAAAAGATCATTTACATTTAGATGCATAGGCATTAGGACATTATCATATCATTTTCATCATTCATTTTCCATTAGGTCATATATTTGCATCATGATTTTTTTTTCAAAAATAAAACATTACCATGTCATTTTCTAAGCATTCATTTTCCATTAGGTCATATATTTGCATTATGAAAATCCAAAACAAAGCATTGATCATATCATTTTCATACACATTTAGTACATTTGTATCACAAAAACATTCACAACGAAACATTTCCATTCATCCATTTCATACATGCATTTATACATTTGCATCAAAAATATGAAAACAAAGAGTACCATGCATATCATAGATCACAATCCATAAGAACACATAGAATTATGCATCATTAACTAATCATTCTATCCATTCATTTTGACATCAACATTATCATCCATTCATCCATTTCATCTTTTGCATCATATGTTTGCATCAGAAAAGTACAAAACATAGCATTTAGCACATTCCATTCACATAATAAGATTCATCATATAGGGCATATAGACATCATTCATAAAAGCATCATAAAATCATAACACATGTTGCATCCATAACATATCATGTCACCATCATATAAAACATCACATAACATACATGATAAGAAATTAAATGCATCCATCATGATCAACACGCATAAGCACATAGGTCAACCATCATCATCGCTGCATATATATCTCAAAATAATGTCAAGTGTACAAGGATATCTGAGTATGAAGAGATACATCATAAAAAATGGTAGTAAATCATCAAGTATCAATGTAGACATGTCCAAATCACATAAACATCAAGTTTCAGAGCTATGTAGTGCTCCCCCCAGATGGTGCTGGCATCCCAGGACCGGTACCTCCCCCTGTGCCCGATAGACCCGCACCCGGATCTCTTCGACCTCTAGGCAATGGTTGCATAACACCCACACTAACTATCCAAGATTGAGACCTGCCATACCGAGACTATGCAAAGCTCTCCCACTGCTCTAGAGGAAACCACCTCATGATACCAACCTCTATAGAACTCGGCCTCCTGGGCAGTGCAACGAATCTCTCTGAAATAATCCAATGTCCCAACAGCTGTTGCAGCTTGCTGTAGTCTCTTGGTAATGGCCTCGACCTGCTTTGCCCACAGTCTCAGGGCATCTCTCTCCATGGTCAACATGCTAACCTGACCCTACACCTATCCCTGGGTTTGTACCTATGCAAACTGGACCTGCACCTAATGCACCTACTGCCTAGCAACATCCCTCTTAGCCATCAAAGTCTGTATCTGTCCCTTGACCTGTGAGAGCTGTGTCTATACTTGTGTCAACACTTGTGTCTGTGCCTGCAACTGCCCCTGAACCTGCATCAACTAGCCCTGAAATGTCTAGACTTGAGCCTGTAAGGCTGCAATATGTGACTGCTACTCCTGAGAAGGCAACCGTATCTGTACGCGATGTTGCTACTAAGGATCGCCTCCTGTGAGGCACTCTGACATCTAGCATTGGATGATCACACCCTCTTCCATCTCTGCCACCATCATCACCACCACCATCATCATCACCTCCTCCATCATCACCACCATCTCCCTCCTCATCTCCACCACCTCTAGCCCTCCTCCTTCTAGGTGGTCTGTCCTCATCATCCTCTAGTGCTGGCACTGGCTCATTAGGCCTCGAGATCCTTATAAATGGAAGCCCACTAAAATACTGTGAGTAATTCTTGGTCATGTATCCCTCCACAATCTTTGGACAGTAGTCCCAGATCACTGGCTGTAATCTATGATACTCATCACACACAACATCATAAGATAAAGTGGGTCCCCACTCAGTAGCATCCTGCTGTCTCCGTGCATACATGGCCAATCCTTGGGGCATCCCCTGCAATCTTCCATACTGTCTGAGCACCCTCATCAATAGGAATCTCTCAATAATGAAGTGTTTCCATCCAATGAGATACCTAGCTGTGCAAACATAGGGAATCTCCAAGTGATCCTCGGCCCACTGCTCACAATCTACATATGGCCACCATGTAACAAAATCTAGGTCATCCAACACACGTCTCCAATACTCCAATTTGCCTAACCTATGCTGGACAACTCGGCTTGCATAACCATAAACATACAATCTCCCAATCAGATAAAATATGTCTGTCTCTGGACTTGTCACCACTATATGCTCCGAAGCCCATGTCTGTAATAAAGTCACTCTTGTAGATAGACTAGCTCCTCCAAGGTAAACTATTTGATGCAAATCATGATACAATTGCACAAGCATGCATGAACCCCTTGAGGATTGGGTCCCAAACTGAATCATTTGCTCTAATGTTCGACCCCAACCAACAGACAATCCCTTTGCCCTCTTGTTGGGACATAGGAATCCACCAACAAATCTCGCAAGCACAGAAGGAAAAGGGGCATACCTCTCAAAAATCTCCTGCTAAGGCATCTCATACCTGCAAATTTGATCATCATGGAATATCCAGCGTAAGGTATATGTACCTCCCTGCTCAGTGTGATCATGTGTCACAATGTCACCCATCACAGGAATCCGCAAGATCCTATAGACATCCTTTGGCGTCACAGTCATCTCTTCGGTGGCCAGATGAAAAGTGTTGTGGTCGCTATGCCACCTCTCTACCAGCGCAGTCAACAATCCCCGATTAATCCTAATTCGGGGCATGTCAATCAACGAAGAGAATCTGCATTGCTCAATGATATCCCTGTCAGCCTGTGATAGCTGTGGAATCAACTCCCAAGTCCGTGGGAATCGCTCTTGGGACTGAAGATTGTATAAATCACTCTCCTATCATTATGACACATCGCAATCAACACATCAATCAATCAATTAACTCAACAAAGCAATCAAACATCACAAAATCACTTATCCTATCAATTCAAGTGATATTTTCATCAAATCTCGCACACATCTATTTTTGATCCTCGCCTATCATGAGGTCAAAAAAACATCATCATTATTGAATCTCACCTATCATGAGATCAATAAATCATCTAATCTATCAACAACAAAAAATCATTGGCTGACGTGATTAAACATCATCCAAATCAAGGAGAAAAATAGACAATCTTCAATTATGTCCTAGATGTGCCATAACAGTCTTTCATTGCGCCACTTTACTCTATGCAATAGGTAATCTCTTAAGTGTGCCACAAAATTCAATGCACCACTACTTTGAGCAGATGCGCTAAAAATTTTAATCTATGTGCCAAAATGTGAATGCGCCATTACATACCGTCTATGCATTGAAACATCTATCCTATGTGCTAAAACTCTATGTCAATGCGTGGAAAAATCTAGTCTATGCGCCACAACAGATTTTGTATGCACTGAAACTATGAAAAATTAAATTTTGAAATTAAAACGTGGGAAAAATTATTCAAAATTCATGAGGAAATTTTTTGAAATTCGTATCGAAGGACCATATGCCGCTGGCTGGTTATGTTGCCGCACCTGCTTGAATTGATGAGTCTTGTAGGGGATCACCATCTTTGCTCAAATGCTCAAGGTTACTCTCTCACTCCACACTTTTCAAAATCACAAGTGCACAAATGAATCCTTTTTTCACTTTTTACCTCTTAAAAAGGGTAATTAAGAGTGTGATTTTTGGTGGGATATTTTAAATTTTTTAAGGATTAATTAATCAAATGGCAGCTCATTTCTTCCATATCGGAAGACAAATCATTGGAATATCAACTCAAGATTTCATCATTGGCATAATTAGAAATCATCAAAAATCATCAAAAATCTTTAAATCATAAAAAATTCCCCGATTTATCTCCCGAGGGGGCATACATCTGTTATTCTTTGAAAATCGCTGTCTGGGGCATCGTTGAAATTTTAACAGCACTGGTAAATTTTTCTTTGAAGTAATGTGTAAACACATCACTTCAAAGAGGGGAAAAATGTATACATCCAAAATTGGTTTGGAGAAGATTAATTAAATACTGGTTATTTAATTAATAATTTTTTTACTTCCTCTACTTATAAATAAATTGCAAAGTTTATTTATATAGTTCATATTTCTTAATTCTTCCTATCTAAACCACTTTCTTCATGATTGAACATTAAATAAACAAATTTAACTAATTTGTTTTATTTGATTAATTCCCTCTCATTAAATTTGAATTTTTAATTCAAATTTTGTCATATTTCTCCATATTTTTTTCTAACCTCCTTCCACCTCATCTTCCATCTCACCATGTGTCACATGAAATAATTATTCCTAATTTCTAAAATGGGTATTTATCCTCAACAATCTCAACAAACTCAGAGACACATGGCTTCTCCTTTCCATTTATTCTCTTCTACACTTGGCAAGCTTGTTCTATTAAAGGGGACAACTTCCTTATTTCTCTCTAACCTCGTTTCTCACCGTCGATCTCTCTAGATTGAATCTTGATCATCCATTGCTACCAAATCACTTGATGTCTTGTTGGAATATATAAATAGAGGCTCATTTACAACTTTTGGCATAGAGAGCATTGCATACAATTAATCTGCAAAAATCATCTTAGCATTTAAGAGCTTAGCATTGGCATTTTAGTTTAGAGTTTAGCATTTTCTTCCAAGTAGTGTTATAATGGAAATTTCATTTTTAGGAGCTTAATTGTATCATTAGTATTATATCATTTTCATAACATCTCCATTAGCTTAGCACTTTAGCATTACATCATTTTTCATATAATTTTGTATACAACAACATATCATTTAGTTCATCATCCAGCAAATTCATCAAATCATGTAGGTGTAGGCATAGTTTCTGCATTCTAGAAGTAATGGCTTCTCATTTCTTAGGTGTCATCCCAGTAATTCAATGCATACTTAAAATCTGAGAGCACTAATATAGGATCCTTAAGAATAGAGGAAGATGGAATGTCTTTAAGGAATCGTTTTATCAATTATGTTGTTAATTTAGATTTCCTTAATATAATACATTGCATATGTTGTGTGTTTTGATTATTCTAATTCACATATTTTCTCACACACACTAATAGTGGGCATAGTATGATGGTTAAGTTGTTGAGGTGTTGTTCTTTCCATCAAGGTTCAAACCCTATTGGGGTGTTATTGTTGAATGTTTAAAATGGGGATGAGGTCCCCTATTTGTCACCTCACCGGTTCATAGCTCTAGGTCAAAAGCGTTTACCCCTTTTTAAAAATATATTTATTTAATTTATAATTTATAATTGTATATATTTAATTTTTAATATATAATTAATATATTTAATTTTTAATATATATATTCTTAAAAGTTATTATTAACATATTGAATTTTAGACACATATTTATGATTTTTATATGTTTTTTGTACGAATGACCCAGACCCCTAATATGTTTTTTCATGCCGACGTATTGTATCCACGTACCTGATTCTGATTCTAATTCTAATTCAACAACTTAGGCTGTAGCATGTTAGGGAGTGTTTGGCGTGCCAACAAAACAAGATTGAGCATGTCTTTCTAGCTGGTTTGTTGTAGCCCTTACCCATTCCAAATAAAAAATGGGAGAGCATCTCCATGGATTTCATTACTGGGTTGCCTAAGGTGCAAGGTAAGGACTATATTTTATGTGGTGGTTGATAGGCTTACACAATATGCTCATTTCCATACCCTTTCTTCAGAGTATAAGGCCCTCAAGTTGTTGATTTATTTTTTAGAGAGATATTTATACTTCATGGGCTACCCAAGAACATTGTGAGTGACAAAGACAACATATTTATCAGCTTGTTTTGGCAAGATCTATTTCGTTTGACTCACACAAAATTGATTCCAAGCACTAGCTGCCATCCACAAACAAATGGACAAATTGAAATTGCGAATAAATGGATTGAAGGCTACCTAAGGAACTATGTTACAGGGAAGCAAACATCTTCGATTAAGTGGTTACATTTGGGGGAGTTTTGCTACAACACCACACATCACATGTCTATAGGTACGTCACCTTTCAAGGCTCTCTATAGTTATAATGCTACTTCATTGATGGACTTGATCCTTACTGATAGTAGAGCCCTTGGAGCAAGGGATGTGGTGTAAAAAAAAGGATATTCTGAATGCTCTCAAGGAGAACTTACAGTGTGCTCAAAATTAGAAAAAGATGTATACATATTGACATAAAATAGAGAGATTTTGTGAGGTTGACAATATGGTTTACTTGAGGTTGGATCCTTATAGGCAATCTACCATCAAGGGGAATGGTGTAGAAAACTTGAAACCAAGGTTTTATGGTCCTACTAGATCTTAAGGAAGATTGGAGAGGTTGCATATGAACTGGAGCTACCCAAGGATAGAAAAATTCACAATATCTTTCACGTGTTATGCCTCAAAAGTCCATTAGAAAGCATGTCACACCTTCAATGGAGTTGCCCCCTCTTGATGATGAAGGAAAATTGATACTTGAACTCGAAACAATCTTGTATGTTAGGGAGAAAAGGCTGAGGAATAAGGTAATCCCAAAATACTTGGTGAAATGGAAGAATCTTGAAGATGCAATGTGGGAAGGTGTGGAGATCTTTGACCATACAAATTTGAGGTTTCTTTAGGACAAACAACATTTGGGAGGGGAGGACTGTCATGTCCCCAATCTCGCTTAGGTCGTAAGTTCATTTTGGGTAGGAGAATAGTGTTTTTGATTAGGGGTAAAGTAGGTTTTGATGGGGCCTCAAAACCTAGTACAGAAAGGTTTTATAGGGACCTGAAACACAAACAGAGAGAGAGTTGCTTAAAGTAAAAGACATAGACCAACAATAGCCTAAACAATAGCGACTATAAAGAGAAAGACAAGACTAAATTAGTTTCACTAAACAAGATTTGAAGGGGCCTTAAACCCTATTACAAACAGGTTTTGATAGGGACCTAAAACCCTTAGATAAACTTGAGCATTTCCTGAATCAACAAGGCATAAACAAACCAGCCACTTAGAACATTCAAATCTAAGCCTAGAAAAATAGAGAACAAAATGGTGTAAACCACCAAGAAGACCCTATTTCTCAACAAAACCAATAAGTCCAAACACTGCACCTCAATAAGGGCTTTGTGATACATAATAGAAAACTGCAAGAAATCAGCTTTCCTGCAACACAATCTCACCTGGTAACAAGAAAGCAACTCCATCTCCACCTCTAAAGGAGAGAGCTCCCCTCTACTACAGAGGATGACATGACTAGCTAATCCATCGTAGCCTCAACCTCTACCTCCATAGGAGAACCACCCACCTCAATAAGAACATCAACTGAGGGAACCATAAATCTTCACCTCCCATCTCCACCTCAAAAGGAGAGAAATCCACCTCCATAGGATCTGAGAGGAAAGCCAAAACAACAACCAAAAAAGTGACCGTAGCATCCTTCAGTAAACTTTGCACCGGAAAAAAACTATGGACCAAGACAAGAATCCCAAATAATAGGCACATACCCACCTTCACAAATTTTAGATTTAAACTCATTTGGGTTTTCAAGGAAATCTTGAAAAGTGACCCATCCATAAACTAATAAACAATGATATGAAGCAAAGAAACCATCAACATCTGGGATCTAGGATTAAAGCTTGAGAACCACCCAGCTAAAAGAACAAGACCAAAAATAATATGAATAGAGTCCAAAACAACAGGAGCCTTCAACCAATAAACCATTAGCATAAAAGAACCCAGAGCAATCACAATATCCAAGTAAAACTTCAGTAGCGAACTCAAACTCGAACCACCCAACTCCATCTCCACCTCTATAGGAATGTGAGTAGAGAACACTTCTGAAGAAGGCACGACTAAATAAAAAATAACTGAAGAAAACATTTGGGACAAAAAAATAGGATTTACACTTAGCCCAACCAAAATACCCCACTAGGAATAGGGGTTATAAACACGTCCTTTGGCTCCATCAAAAATAGGGTCTTAAGAAATAGACAACCCCCATCAATAATAAAAACATCAAAGGCCAAAGGGGGTTCAAGATCACATGAGAGAGAAGCAACACCCACAAAATGTTGGAGCAGATACCAGAATGAACACCTTCCAGGCATTAACCCACCCCAAAAAATGAGATAAAACCCTAGGAGAGTAGAAATAAACTCAAAGAAAAAAACTGTAGGACACAACAATAACCAATGTAGGCCAAGAAAATGAGCACTAGCCTCCAAAGAGAAACACCCATTACAGGCAACTAGATAGCTAGAGGCCGACAACCACACCAAACCAAGTTCATGAAACAAGAACTAACAACTAACAAAGCAACTACAAAGGGAATATGCACACAGACCACCCACAAAAGATAAAAGATGGGAACAAAAAACCCATCGAGCCTCCAAAGAAACCATGAAAATCCAAGCAAAGCATGAGAGGCACAAATCAATGAATTCCCCACACAACTAGGTAAAGATATAACTAAGGGAACCAAGCTGCCTCTCACTACCACAAAGAGATCACAACCAAATAGAGGGAAATACAAACAGAAAGAGAAAGCCTGGATGCAACACCTCAATAACATATGAGCACAAGCAGGTCTCCACCGCAACCACAAGAAACATAGAACAACCAATGCCACCTGAAAGTAAATCCCACCAGAGTACGACAATAGAAAAAACCACTGAGAAGACTTCAATAGTGAATAGAGAATCCACCTACCTCAGACATTCATCCGCATCTAGATCATCCTCATCTCCATCATTAACTTCAGAGGATTTAAAAAATCCTCCCTTGCTCTTCTTCCTGCCTGAACCACTCATCACGCTCATAAATGTACACACCTACATAAAATTAAAATGATATTAAGGGTATGATCCTTTTGGTTGTTGGCTCTACAGGCAAGAAGTCCCACCATTTCACCAAAGGGTCTCCCCTTAACACCAAGGAAAATCAGTCTCAATTGTTGACGCAGTAGGGAAAGAACCTACAAGGTTTGAACCTTGGTTGTTGGCCCTACATGCAAGAATTTCCATAACTTCAAGGGTCGCCCCCAGGGGCGGGAGAATAGTGTTTCTCAACACTAATTAAATATATTTAAATTATATGAAATAATATAATAATAATAATTTTTAAATAATAATATTTCAATTTTTTTGGGCTGACCCGCTTTTGGTGCCTGCCAACTGGTATATATCTAAGTATTTTGGTTTGTTTTGATTATCACAATTTTGGACAATATGGTCATTATGATCTAATAGGGATGAAACCCTTTGCTAATCAACAGGGTGAGACAACAACCTCACTTTGCAAATCGTGATTAACTTTCCAACAATATTTCACATATTAGTATCTTATTCTAGTCTTTTTCGTGCCTGGATCGATCAATTTGTGGATATCCATGGGAGGAGTTGGGAAATTGTGGGAGCGATATTGTGGTAGATCCTTTGGCTTGTGACACAAGCTTATTAAGAGCATTCAATCTGCACATAGGAGCCGAGCCAACCTGACATCGGATAAGGATATTCTTCGGGGATCTCATCATATCTATGTTGAGTGGAGGAACCACTCTTGGGAATCGACCCAACCATCCAAAACACCCCATAACTAATAGTCAGCGCATGATCACACAAGCGTGGAGTGTATCACTATTTCCAGATCTCAGTCATTCGACCACACTCAAGCACCATCATAGAGTAACCCGACAAGTCAACTAGTCATTGCTAGTTTGAATTGGAGTTGAATATTTATTGTCAGATGCATATGTAATTCACCCATGTATTTGAAAAATCAAGTATTTATCAATATTAGTCTCTGGTTGTGTGGCGTGAATCAGTATGTATTAATATTTTTTGACCTTGTGAGTAATTTTGTGATGGATATTTATATCAGTATCATTTTCCATTATTGTGTGAGATGAATCTGAGTAGGTGTCTCTCAGTTATCAGTTTGTGATATTAGCCATTATTACTATGAATCTATTGTTGAATGGAGATCTAATCATATATGAGTGCAAGTATCAGATATTATCATCTACTATTGTTGTTGTTGAAAATTGAGGTAATTATGTAGCTTAATACTTTGTAAAAATATGAGATTGCTGATCTAAATTAAATATTCTTTGTTACAGATTCTTTGTGGATGATTATTTGTTTAGATTCTTTTTACCATTTGTAGAAGTAGACAGAAGGTTGTAGAAGAAAAAGACCAGAAGATAGAAGTTACACAACATATACCGTGGAGAAACCCTTTCAAGAAAAAACTCCACCAAGAATCAATGTATTATTTAACCTCAGAATAAGATTACAATAATTCCAGTCCTTGCTTGAGATGCTTCTTTTTCCTTCAACAAATATTCTTCACAACCTGCAATAAAATATGATGAAACTCTCTTCAACTTGCTTGAGATAAATAGACAATAATCAACCTTGTAAACTCCAAAGAGTTACAACTACAAAGTACAAAGCTTATCTCACAAAATCTATGCCTATTCTTTGCAATTAGAGTTCTACCATGAAGAATAATGTCAAAACAAGTATTTCATCCATTTGGGTGTCCCAAACTGAAGTCATAACTCAACGTTGATTCTAAAGCTATCTTGTAAGCTTGTCCTCAAAGTTGGTGCTCAAGAATGGGCCCACTTAACTCAATCTTATAAAATATCTTATCATGCAAAAGTGTTAACTCCAAGATGCCAACTTGGGTGCCCAAGGTGGGTCCAATTCAATCTCTGTTAACTAAAACATATCTCTCCATCAATTCATGCAAACAGGATGCATGATTGATCATCCCCACTTAACTGAATGTATCTCCTATTATCTGTCATGCAACTCAAGTCATTAGTCATGCATTCCAAGTCAACTGAAGTCAACTAGCATTCAACTGAAACTAACTACATGCAATTGAAGATAACTGAACCATAACTGAACTGAACTGAACTAAACCGATCTGATCTGAACTGAACTGAACTCCATACATGTAAACATCAATCCCTAACTTCTAGGATCTTTACATGCATTACTGAAGTGTTATCTTTTACTCCAAATAGTTAACTTAACTCAAGGTGGGTTCCACCTTCCATGTGGGTGCCCCATGTGCTCCTATTATTTAGGAACTCATCTTGGACACCCTCACATGTTCCTATAATTTAGAATTAATTACAAATGTCAATTAACATGTTCATTTCATTCGAATTTAATCTCTTTCTAATCCTAGTGTTGTGGAACACTTTCCAAGGACTTAGGAGATACGTGAAATAATGTTTAGGATTGCAATTAAATGGCATCCTATTTCCAACATTCTCCCACTTGACATTATACATTGCAATTATTCTAAAAAAGGAATTATTATTATAAATCAAATACAAGACTCAAGGCCAATGGCCTTCCTGCACCAAGAGAACTTATCTATAAGAACTGGTTTTGTAAGATAATCTACAACATTAATCAAAGTGTCAACTTTCTTAATTAATACCTTTCCACTCTCAACCATTTCTCACACAAAGTGATCCTGAATATCAACATGCTTAGTACGAGAATGATGCATAGGATTTTTGGCTAAACAAATAGCACTTTGACTATCACATTCAAGTCTAATTTGCTTGCAATTAAAACCAATACCTTTCCCAAGTCTCTGTAACCAAACTGCTTCTTTACAGGCATGTGTAGCAGCCATGTACTATACTTTTGTGGTGGACAAAGCAACAGTGGGCTGCCTCTTACTCATCCAACTAACCACAACTCCAAACAAATTAAACACATAGCCACTTGTCGACCTCCGACTGTCTAGGTCTCCTGCCTAATCTGAATCAACAAAATCCTATATGTCCAATGATCTATGCATAATATCAATGTCATTAGCACCATGATAAACCAAACAGTAATCAGAAGTACCTTGTAAATATCTAAACACCCTCTTAACATAAATCCAATGTTCTTTACTAGGGTTAGACATAAACCTACTTAGAACTCCCACTGCTTGGGCTATATTTGGTCTCGTACAAACCATTGCATACATTAAACTACCAATTGCACTAGCATATGGAATTTCAGACATTTCCTCATAATCAAAATCATATTTAGGACTCATGTCTAAACTTAACTTCATGCCAACTGGTAAAGGAATATTAATTGGTTTACTCTCCCGCATGTTAAACCATTTCAAAATAGTATCAACATAATTGTTCTGACTTAAGCAAAGCTTTCTATTATCTCTATCTCTGCTGATCTCCATACCAAGGATATATTTTGCATCCCCTAGATCTTTCATCTCAAACGTGCTTGAGAGTTCTTTCAATTCTTTGATAATTACCTTGCTGTTACCAATAAACATGTCATCAACATACAAGATAATAATTAAAAGTTGATCATCAATAACTTTTATGTAAACATAGTGATCTTTCTCATTGCTAACATAACCAATTTTCAATGCAAAAAACATCAAACTTCTGGTACCACATTCTTGGCGATTGTTTCAATCCATATAAATATCTCTTTAACCTGCAAACCAATTCTTCTTTTCCTTTTACAACAAAACCATCAGGTTGCTTCATATAAATCTCCTCATCAATATTCCCATGCAAAAAAGCAATTTTCAAATCCATTTTCTCTATCTCAAAATCATAAGCAACAACAATAGATAAAAAGAATCTAATAGACATTAATTTAGCAACAGGAGAGAAGATTTCATTAAATTCAACTCCCTCTCTCTGGGAGTAGCCCTTGACTACTAATCTAGCCTTGTACCTTTTGAGATTACCATCTGCTCCAATTTTCTTTTTAAAGATCCATTTACAACCAATGGAATTTCTTCCTTTGGGAAAACTCTCAAGATCCCATGTGTCACAAGTTTCTAAGGATTCCATTTCCTCATGCATAGCTTGTGACCAAAGCTTGTTCTCATATGAGGACAAAGCTTCCCTATAAGAATTGGGTTCATCATTACTAATCCTCAAAGAAAATATACAATGGAAATAAGGTGGGCTATACCTATCAACAGGATTCCGTTGTCTTGTGGATCTTCTCAAAGGGGTTTCTACTTGTTCCTCAATATGCTCATCTTAAGCATCTATCTCAGAACAACTCTGTGAACTCTCCTCATCCAATCCATCCAATTGTTCTTCAACATATGCATCTTCTTGCTTCTCATTATTTATCTCAAAATGCACTGTTCGAGAAGTATCCTTCTCCCAAATAAGCTCTAAATTCCCTGAAAATCACATCTCTAGACAAAGTAATTTTTTGAGTTAGATGATTCCAAAGCTTGTAACCTTTTAAATTTTCACCATAACCTATGAATATGCATTTCTGTTCTTTTGGATTCAACTTAGATCGCAATTCATTAGGCACATGAACAAAATCCTCACAACCAAAGATACTTAAATGTGCAACACTAGACTTCCTACCTAACCACATTTCATAACGAGTTTTATCTTCAATAGATGAACTAGGGGATCTATTGATTAAATAACAAGAATTACTTACAGCCTCAGCCCAAAAGGATAGATATAGCTTAGCACTAATTAACATACTCCTAGCTCTTTCCATTAAGGTTCAGTTCATCCTTTCTGCTACTCCATTTTGTTGAGGTTTATATGGAGTATTTTTCTGTCTCACAATTCCTGCATGCTTACAATAATCATCAAATTCCCTAGAACAATATTCATCACTATTATCTAATCTTAACGCTTTTATATTATGATCTGATTGTTTCTCAACCAAAGCTTTAAATTCCTTAAACTTATTAAACACATCAGATTTGTTATGCATAAAATAGATCCAAGTGTATCTTGAGACATCATCAATAAATGTGACATAATATCTTTATTTTCCAATAGAGTCAATATCCACAGGGCCCATTACATCTGAATGAATAATCTCTAATAATATTTTAGCTTTATTTGTTCCACTAGGAAATGAAGATCTAGATTGCTTTCCAAACACACAATGCTCACAAAAATAATTTTTTCCAATATTATAATCAGGAATACCGTCAACCAATTTCTTATTAAGAATGGTCCTAAGACTTTTTTCACCAATGTGGCCCAATCTATGGTGCCACAACATACATATATTTTCAGCTTTAGTTACATTGGCTTAATTATTTACATTGGAGGTATTCAGCTTAAACAAAGTCCCAATCCGAGATCCTTTAGCAACCACCATATTCCCTTTCACCAATCTACAACCACCTTTGTCAAATGTCACATGCACTCCAAAATCATTGAACTTAGAGACAAAAAGTAGATTTCTAGCAAGTCCTGGAATATGTAAAACATCATGAAGGGTCTTAACCCTACCATCACTAAAACAAAACTTTACCTCTCCTTTGCCAACAACCTTTGCTGTGCTATTATCTCCAAAGAAGACATTCTCTCCATCATATGTAGTATACTTAGTGAACCACTCCTTGTTGGGAGTCATATGATAGGAGCAACCTGAATCAATAAGCCAAGAGTTATCAACAATAGTATTAGAAGAAATGACTAATGCATCATTATTATCATCCGTGGATTTCTCTGTAAAAGCATCATTACTCTTTTTCTTGCTGTTACAATCCTTATTTATATGTCCAGGTTTTCCACAATTCCAACACTTTATTTTACTCTTACCAAGGGTTTTAGATTATCCTTTGGATTTACCTTTTCCTTTCTTCTCTGCCTTAGATTCCTTTTCCTTAGGCCAAACAAGGCATCTTGGGAGCCAGTTTTAGACTTTCCTCCTCATCTCCTATGATAGGAGAGTAGGAATTATATTATCCATCTTTGGATCTACACCACTAGCACTGATAACAAAAATTAGATTTTCCCAAGACTCTGGTAAAAAAAAAGTAACAAAATGAATTTATCTTCATCTTCTAGCTTTACATCAATTGATGCTAACTGACTTAGAATCAAATTAAAATCATTTAAATGATTTGCAATAAAATCACCATCTTTCATTTTTAAAGAATACAATTGTCTTTTCAGATACAACTTATTAGTAAGACTTTTGGTTTGATAGATATCACCTATTCTCTTCCAAAGTTTATATGCAGTAGTTTCATCTGAAACATTCAAGAGAACAAAATCAACAAGACATAATATTATGGTTCCTCTTGCCTTCTTATCAAGCTTATCCCAATCCTCATCTGACATCGTTGTAGGTGACTTTGTCTGATTATTAACAGCTAACCACTGATCTCCCTCTTCAAGGAGATCCTCCATTTTAGTTTCCACATTTCATAATTAGATCCATTGAATCTTTCAATATCTAAATGAGAATTAGAACTCATTGTAACAAACTTATTTTCCAAAATCAGCAATGACACAATAGTAAAAGCTCCCACTATAGCCAAAAAACCTTTAAAACTTTAAGAGAAAGGCATCCCAAACTCTACCCAACCTTAGCTCTGATACCAAATGTTGAAAATTGAGGTAATTATGTAGCTTAATACTTTGTAAAACTATGAGATTTTTGATCTAATTAAGTATTCTTTGTTACAAATTCTTTGTGGATGATTATCTGTTTAGATTCATTTTACCATTTGTAGAAGGAGATAGAACATTGTAGAAGAATAAGACCAAAAGATAGAAGTTACACAACATATACCGTAGAGAAATCCTTTCGGGAAAAAACTCCACTAAGAATCAATGTATTATTTAATCTTAGAATAAGATTACAATAATTCCAATCCTTGCTTGAGATGCTTCTTTTGCCTTCAACAAATATTATTCACAACCTGCATTAAAATATGATTAAAGTCTCTTCAACTTGCTTGAGATAAATAGACAATAATCATCCTTGTAAACTCCAAAGAGTTACAATTACAAAGCATAAAGCTTATCTCACAAAACCTATGCCTATTCTTTGCAAGTAGAGTTCTATCGCGAAGAACAATGTCAAAACAAGCCCTTCATCCATTTGGGCGTCCCAAACTAAAGTCATAACTCAACATTGATTCCGAAGATATCTTGTAAGTTTCTCCTCAGAGTTGGCACCCAAGAATGGGCCCACTTAACTCAGCCTTATAAAATATATTATTATGCAAAAGTGTTAACTCCAAGATGCCAACTTGGGTGCCCAAGGTGGGTCCAAGTCAATCTCTGTTAACTGAAACATATCTCTCCATCAATTCATGCAAATAGGATGCATGATTGATCATCCCCATTTAATTGAATGTATCACCTGTTATCTATCATGCAACTCAAGTCATTAGTCATGCATTCCAAGTCAACTAAAGTCAACTAGCATTCAACTAAAACTAACTACATGCAACTGAAGATAACTGAACCGTAACTGAACTGAACTAAACTGAACTAAATTGAACTAAACTAAATTGAACTGAATTGATACTGAACTAAACTGATCTAAACTAAACTGACCTGAACCCCATGCATGTAAACATCAATCCCTAACTTCTAGGATCTTTACATGCATTACTGAAGTATTATCTTTTACTCCAAATAATTAACTTAGCTCAAGGTGGGTTCCACCTTCCATGTGGGCACCCCATGTGCTCCTATTATTTAGGAACTCATCTTGGACGCCCTCACATGTTCCTATCATTTATAATTAATTACAAATTTCAATTAACATGTTCATTTCATTCAAATTTAATCTCTTTCTAATCCTAGTGTTGGGGAACACTTTCCAAGGACTTAGGAGATACATGAAATAATGTTTAAGATTGTAATTAAATGGCATCCTATTTCCAACAATTGTGTATGTTCAATATTGGGTATCTTACATAGTATCAACAAGATTCAACAACTAGTTGTGATTTACTATAGTCAATAGAAATTTGTAGGTGAACTTCAACAAGCTAAACATGACACCATGTTGAGAACTGAAGCAAAATATAAACCATTAAAAACTTACAAATAATTATAAAAGAACACCAAAAAAAAAATCTCAGATCTATCTTTCATTTAGACATAATTGCTTTCCCAAGAAAAAACTCTTTCTAGACATCCCTCTTCCCCTACCCTAAGCCTACCTCTACAATCTAGTTAAATGAAAGTCACTAACTCTCTAGGCAAAAACTTTATTTTTAAAATTAAATTCCTTGCTTTCCCTATAAGAGATCTATAAAAAGCATGATATGTTTTCTATGTTACCCCAAGTTTCTGTGATAGATACGAGGGGATGAATTTTGGAGTCTCCAATTTTCCAGGCCATTTTTGGGGACGACTATATAAAAAATATGGAAAATTTAAAAATTATAGAGAAATTTTAAATATTCATATGATAACACTGATAAAGTATTCATCTATACATTATAAAACCTTAACACATAACATTTGGATTAAATTGAGAATTCACGAGTCAAAGTTGAACAAATTAGCAAATGTTAAAACTTAATTCAAATTGCTTTCATATTTCATTGTCAATATGAATATAATATTAAAAAATAGTATACAAGTCAAAAGTTACAACAAAATTCCCAAAGGCTACAAGTTCCACTTTTGATTACAATATGAAAATACAAAAAAAGAAAGTACACTATTGCCCTAATTTGCATCTCTCAACACTACATCAAAATTAGAGTCCTTTAAGTCACTACCACTATGAGGGTCTGCCTCATCCAATAGAATCCCAACCAATCCCTTTGGTGCCTCCTCCTCATTGGCTTGGGTGGTGTCTTTGGGATCAACATCCCACCATAAAGCTGGATTTTTTTGATTCTCTGGAGTCTAATGATCCTAAAGTTGAGGAGCACTATGCACAACCACTAGCATCTCCACTCATCTAGATGTAAGTCTATTCCTCTTAATGGAGTGGATAAATCCATATGTGGACCAATTCTTCTTTGCATCAAAGGAACTGGAAACTTTTGAAAGGAGGCAAATGGCAAGCATCCTCAATAATGGTGTATCCTTCCCATGCCGTGTCCACCATCCAATAGGATCATCTTGAGCTAATGTAGCTCTATCTATATTTTCCTTCAATTGACTAAATGTTGGACCATGAAGATTCGTGAAGTCAAGCCATTGTGTGTGAAGTATTGTAGACTCCTCAATTGAATACATCTTTCAAAAGGCCTTCATTATCCCTTCTTTCGCCTCTTTGTCATCACAATGAGGCAACCTTCTAGCCTTTGGTGCATACCATTTGGAATTAAGAGAAAAGGATGTCATATGAAGAGGGGTGTTCATTGTGCTCCACCTCCACATGAAAATGGGCTTAATATGTTGCTCATATAAACCCAAAGTAAGATCCTTAACCAAAATTGTTTTCTTTATCTTTCCAAGCATGATGTCAAATATCTCATATATCTCTCCAAGACTAGGAGAGTCTGTATCAACATATCTAATTACATCTACAACAATTGAGATGAAAGAAAAAACATATCTGCAAAATGCAAACACAAAGTTCAAAATAATTAATTGACAAGTTAGAAACTTCAAAAGTTGAAACATTGAAAAATAATATTAAAGTATTAAAATAAAAATTTAATATGAAGGTAAGCAATTTAATAGTTAATATTTAATAAAATAAGCAATTTAATAATAAGATCAACAATATCTTACCTCACAGTGGACCACCAATCGTCATCAAGGATCCTTTGTTTGATGGAATTTACTTCAATAGAGCTTGAATTAGGCCATCTACTCCACTTTGAATTCACCATCATCAATTGCAAAGGCTCATGCACCTCAATCATTCTCTCTAACAAAATGAAGTAATTGGCATATCTTGTATCTATTTTCCTTGTCTTTCAATGCATGAACACAACATGGTGTCCAAAATATATGCTTGTAAGCACCCTCCACCATCATACCAACCAATTTGCACACACATGTTGAATCAATGAACATCTGTAAAAAATTTGAGGCCCCAACCTCCTCTATGGCCTCTCTCAAAATGCTAAATTGGAAGTCTACATCCTTATGCTTCCTTGAGCAATCAACAACTCTAAGAAAATAAGAGCTAGCTAGGAATGTGACTATGATATTGATGAGTGATCAATGTTTAATATCGGTCCACCCATCCATCACAATAGAACAACCTGTCTTGATCCAAGTTTGCCTCATATCATCCATTAGCAAATTAACCTTAGAATATTCTTTGTTTAGGAGGGTGATGTGTAGTTTATGGTCTCTAGGGGGTACAAATGAGGAACCACTAGATGCTATAGCTTTGATCATTTATTTGAAATAAGAATGGGCCACATGAAATGGGATGGCATGGGCATAAAAAAATGGAAATGGAAGACTATTGCATCTAGTGCCTACACAATAAAAATACCTACAACTATTCCTAGCCTCTCACCACTAACCTTCCTCTTTCCGCTTGTGGCAATATCACTACTACCTATGTGCAGCATGATTTCCTACCCTAAAAGATGCAAAACACAAAGAAATACAAAGGGGAAACACACACAACACCACCTCAAGATTAGCCTAAGTTGAACTTAAACAAAAGAAAAGATAAACAAGAGATATACCTTTGTTCAAATTGATCTTTTTGATTGGCCCTTTGATGTAGATTGGATGTGTGCTCCTTGATGGAAAATATGATGAAATGATATGCAAAGTGATGTAGATTAGATGGAGAATGCAATAAAGGATGTGGGTATTTTGATAGATGTGTGAGAATGTATGCAATAGAAGCTTTTAAGTGCAACAATGGAGGATGAGCTTGAATGCAAGTGCTTGAGCTTGAGAGTTCTAGAGCTTGAATTGTGAATGCATGTTATGAGCAAAAATGAGATCAAATCCTCTATTTTAGGGGATGCATTTCTAGAGAAATGAACAGATAGGATTTAGCCAACATGGGAAAGATGAAGGGCTATGGTGAGTTGAGGACTCACAAGCCCTCACATCTTGCCATGTGGAAGGGGAGGTGTCAAAAGGACAGGTGATGTGGAAAGAGGACATGTGAGGTGGAGGTACTTGCAAGTACCTTGGGATTAGGGGAAGATTTCCTCCAAAAAGAAGTTCTTGTCCCCATGTAGGAATGATGGTGACAAGTGAGGAATTTTAGAATTCCTCACTAATCATCATGGGGAAGAGAGAAGCGGTTGGGGGAATAAATGTGAATTTTAAATTCACATGATTGGAAGTACCTTGGGGATAAGACAAGGTCCTCATAAAGGAGTTCTTGTCCCATGTGAATGATGTGACTTATGAGAGGATTTAGAATTTCTCAACAACCTTCCTGGGGAAGAGGGGAGAATTGAATGAATAAATGTGAATTTTTAATTCACATAGGGAAGAGGTCAAGGCTAAGTAAAGAAAGCACTTATGAAAGGTTGACTTGGAGGACATACCAAAGATCGCAAGAGGATTAGATTAAATTTGTACAAACAAGTGATTAAGAAGAATAATGAATGATTAGAGGCAAGTGGCCAAATAACATCCTAATCATGGGCTAATTAAACTAATCCATATTAGAAGAGGGTTATGAAGGATGTGACAAGGAGGGAGAAAAGAGGGAATTTAAAATTGATTTAAATTCAAAAGGATAAATGACTAAATTAAATAAATTGATATATTTATTTAATTTGGAGAAGGATGAAAAGTAAAGTATTTAATTATTAAATTAAATACTTTAGAAACTTTAGGAAAAGGGGAAATATTAATTAAATAAATCATTTAATCAATATTGATGGGGAATAGACAAAAAAAGGTAACGAATTTGGCGATATGGTAGTGGTAAAATTTGGATGTCTATATTTTTCCCCTCTTTGAGATGGTGCTACGAAGTAGCATCATTTTAAAGAAGATTAAAAGATAAGACCAAGAAGAAGATGGTTAGATTGGAAAAGATGCCCCAGTCATCAAAGGAGTGACTAGGAAGAAAGATGATGGGGGTGAAGATGAAGATTAGGGATTGAGGATGCCCCCTCGAAAGGACATGCAGGTTCAAGAGAACACAGGTGTGCTCTTGAAATGGATGAGACGATGAAAGGATATATGAGGAAGATGATGCAAAGTGATGGATAAGAGAGGATGATAAGCGATAGGAGATTGGGAAGCACAAATGGATTTAAGGACAAAGGTGATGTTGCCCCAGTCAAGCTACAAGCCCAAAATGGGTTAATGATGGATGGAGTGTTGTCAATGAGGGAGTGATACATCCCAAAACAACACGAGGATAGGGAAGGATACATCCTGATGATGATGATGAAAGCGTTGTTGATGAGGGAAGGATACATCCTGATGATGCCGATGAAAGTGTTGTGGATGAGGGAAGGATACATCTCGATGATGATGATGAAAGTGTTGTGGATGAGGGACGAATACATCTCAAAACAACACCAAATGGTAGGGAAGGATACATCCTGATGATGATGACGACGATGATGATTGGATCAAGGCATGTAGCAAGGCGGGGAACAAGACCAAGGATGCGATTAGATGGTTTGTGCTAGATTGAATGGATGAGGATTGGATTGAGATGTTAGATGGATGAAAAGAATAAAAATAGAGGAAAAAAGCTTATAATAACCAAATATAATTAATCTAAACAACTTAAAATAAATATGAGATGACAATGCACCTATAATGTGGGATGAAATGCAATTAAATTACTTACAAACACTAATAGATAAATGAAATGCAATGTGGACAGTAGATGGATTTTATTTGCGATCATGCTTGCTTTAGCTTATACAAAATAAAGGTGTCTGATATGTGAGTGAGATTTCCTAACATGAAATGGAATGCAACATGAACATAAGTGTAAATAAGGACTTGCATAGGGATGAGGGTTGATGGTAGGAATATTGTTGGTTTAATGGAAAGTACTTGCCTTGTAATCATTACAAAAATTAAGGGAAGATGGGTGTGAAACTGCACCTGTCAAGAACTGTAGGTATCCTGAGAAGAACAAGAGATGGGGGGATGAATGTTTCCACAACCAAAATCATAGGTCATAGATGAGGTATAGATGCAATGCAATGAAATTGATCATGAAATGCAATCCTAATGTAATTTTCCATTTTTGGAGCACTGATTTTTGCTATAGCATAAGACACCATGTGTTAGGGTATGTAAACCAAGGTGAATTAGTGTCTAATGCATAAAACAAACACAATAGACAAGAAGGCTATCCCAACACCCCAAAGTCGCGATCTTTGGTTGGGCCAAGTATTGGGATAACCACAAGCACAAAGGATTCCCCAACATAACACAAGACCGCAGGGATCTTGGTGGGTACTACGCGGGACAACCAGGAAGAAAACAACAAAGAAAAGATCAAGATATGCCCCTATGCTTACTAGTCAAAGCACACCATGATATGATGGATCAAGAAAACCATGACAAGGTATGATAGGAAGCTAAAATGATAAAAAAAATCCAAAAGTATCAAAAGATCACAATCAATTTCAAACGTCCTTTGCCATAGGATCCAGAGGATGGATGGGATTGATGAGGTCCGTTAGGAAGGATGCATCCTGTTAAGACCAAAGATGGATACTAAACTAAAAGATCAAAATGATGCAGGATATTCAAAACCAATTGGATCTAATGATACTAGTTGATCTCGTTTGTTAAGAACCAGCTAGATAGGGACATACTTGACGACATGACGCAAGACACAAGACACAAGAGACAAGACAGACACACCTTAAAGACCTAGAGGCTTGGGGGCCGATCAAAGATTAGCCTTGCCTACGTGAAAGTGCAGAGCCCTCATAGTTTGATAAAAGACTGACGACTGACCATGGATAAAAATGGAAAGAGGACAATGGAGACCTCGATGGATGACTAAGACAGGATGGAAAAAATCCCTGGGGATGGATCAAAAGATCGACCTTTCCTATGTGAAAGCATAGAGCCCTCGTAGTTCAAAAAAAAGCCCGATGACCAACCATGGATAAAGGATGACGAGATGACCAGGATAAGTGGATAAAATGATGGAATCAAGATGATGAGACAAGATAGACCTGGTGGATAGGATGGTGGTGATTACAGGAAGCTCAGGGATGGGATTGTTATCGAAATCATCAAAAGATGAATTGGGAGGATGATATGATGGAGAGATGACTGATGAGTAGTGACAAGAGGCTGGAAAGATGTGCGAAAGAAGTGAGAGTGATAACGATGAGATAGATGGAATTGATTGCATGGGGAGAAGCCTATAGCTAGATACTAATGACAAGGGATTATGAGATGGATGAGGATAGAGATGAATGGATAAGGAGATAAGGATGGGGAGACAAAAAGGATTGTTTGGATTGGTAATGAGATAAGGATGGGGAGATGAAAGGGATTGTTGGGATTGGTAAGGAGATAAGGATGGGGAGATGGAAGGGATGCTATGATGGATGGATAGGAAGATAAGGATGGGGAGATGGAAGGGATGCTATGATGGATGGATAGGAAGATAAGGATGGGGATATGGAAGGGATGCTATGATGGATGGATAGGAAGATAAGGATGGGGAGATGGAAAAGGATGATAGAATCGATGAATGATGTCTCCAAGGACTATGTCACAAAGAAGAAGATGCCTCACTCTAGATATTTCATGTATGATGAGGAATGAGGGATGGAAGATAGAAGAATAGGCAAATAAAGAAGTGAGATGGATATGGATAGGATGCATGGATAAGGAAGGGAGATTGATGGTAGCATGACAAGTGGACAAGGAAGGTAGATGGATGTGGACAAGGATTAGGATAGTGTGTAGGTGAGGGGGATGTATGCCAAGAGGTGTCCAAAGGATGTATATATGTTTTCCCCTATCAATATCAAGATCACAAGGAGGATGGAGGGGTTGGGATAAATGGGATATGACAAGCAAGATGTGTAAGATAGGTTGGATGGAGGAGATGGGTGAAGGGGATGCAGTTGCCCCCAAGTGTGGAAGTAAACTGGATGGGGGATTTACACATGACGCCTGGTTTCTAGGTTTTCATCATGGTACTTATCCAAGGCGCTTGTTTTGCAAGGTTTCACCATTGGACAAATTATTTCTCTTTACTATATTTTATTTTATTTTTAATTTTTTGACTTTTTTTTTTTTGGATTTTTTGGATAGTATGCGGATGGAGATGGATAAGGATAGAGATGTGGATAAGTGGATTTAGAAGATATGTGATAAGGAGATGGATGAAGGACTCAAGCAACAAGTTCCATATGAGGTATTAAGAGCCCATGTGTGAAGTGACTATTAGATGTTGGTACAACCTTATTAGGATAAATGGATTATGCAAGAGAATGGATTTAAGGTATTTGATGTGGGAGATATATGGGATAATGGATGTGATGTTGGAAAGTGTATGGATGGAATGATGGGGTAGGTGTGTGATGGGGAGATGTTTTTAGGACCAACATTGGCACATATGGTGGTGGAGGTGAAAGGATAGGAGGATTAGTGGATGGATGATGTGGGGATAATGGAGGAGTTGGGGTAGTGAATTTTGGGACATAAGGACCCAAAATAGATTTAGGAGATGGAGGGTGTGTATGATTAGCTTGCAGATTAGAAACTTTGGATGTTGTTATGGATGCTTCATTTGAAGGCATTGCATCTTTTTTCTTTTGGATCCACATGGTCTTGATTTTTGCTTTGGTGGGCCGTTGTGGCCGATGGGTTTGATTTTGATCTTGGATTTGATTTTTATTTTCTTCAACATGTCTTTTTAAGGGGACATGAGGAGATTTAGATTCATGTGGATGTTTAGATTTATGCATTTTTACTTTGGCATATAAAGTGCTTCCAATAGCAATGGGATGGGTGTGAGGAGATGGATGATATGAAGGAAACATGAATGGAGTGATGGAGGTTGGATTTTGGGGATGATATGTGGATGGAGGATGTGTAGGTACATGCCTTTGTTGATCCTGATTAGGGAATACAAGAATGGGATGTTGATGAGGGGTGATATGGATAGGTGATGGATGGATGAAATGATGAATAGGATGAGATGGAGGAGGTGATTTTGGGATATAAGGGCCCAAAATGGACTTAGTACATGGGGGATGTGTGATGGTGGATGGAGGGACATAAGGACCCAAAATGGATGAAGTAGATGAAGGATGGGAGATGGTGGATGAAGGGACATAAGGACCCAAAATAGATTTGGAAGATGAAGGAGGAGTATGGATGGTTGTTTTGAGGTGATACGATGGAGGGGGGATGGTAGAAAATGGTGTTGTGGGGTGACAGAAAGAGCCTATTATTCTTTTGGAGGAGGCTCGTTGAGGACGAATAGAGGTTATACCAACATTTTTTGGATTACGAGTCTTGAGAGATATATCCAAGACCTTGTGTACGCGGATTTTATTTGACATGGATGGGCTCTAAAATACCTTGCTCATGAAGGCCTAAACCTTTTCCTTGATAGTTCATGCTCTTGAGCATTCACTCTATAGTAGGATGATTGTTATTTTGGAAACATGATGTGAGTCCATTATTAGATGGAGGAGGATGGGCTGAATATATGCTTGGTTCCTCTTCTGCGAGGAAACCACCATGGAAAAATGTAAGAGTACCAAGGGGATATAAACATGGTGTTAGGATGGTAGGGCTAGGTGATGAGGGAGGATCATGAGATGGAGATGATGGCGTAGTAGCATCATGATCGAGAGGAGTGAGTGGTAAGGGATCAGGAGAGGGATTAGGTGATATGCTAGGATTTGGATTTGTGACGACGAGTAATAAGGGCTCATGCGATGGAGTGATTAGATCTTGAGTGTCAAGGGGATCATGGCATGGAATGGATGGGGGATTGTGATCTTGAGGTGGGACAGATGGGATGGCAATATCTTGATTTGGAGAAGGGGATATATTGGTATGCTTTGGATCAAGCTCTTGGCATGACTCATCTTGTGTGGGTGGCATGATGACAGAGTCTTGGAGGAACTCCTCAAGTGGGGAAGATGGGAGGATGGAGGATTCATGAAGTTCATGGGAAGATTTCGGTGCTACTAGGAGCGGGAGGAGTGAATTGGATTTGGATGTCTGTGATGGATTGGTTGGATCTAGGAGTAGAAGATGGCGATTGGGTTTGGTTATCTTTTATGGGTTCGACGACTCTCAGAGTAGGAGATGGGGGTTCAATGGATTTGGTGGGTTTGATAATTTCAGCGGTTTTGGTGGTGCTAGGGGTGGGAACAGTAATGTTAGGTGTGGGATGGAGAAGGGTCTCGTCAATAGTGACTATACATGGGGGAGTGGGGCAACATGGTTCCACGACTTCAAGATGTGGAGTTGGGGATGTATTCTTTGTCATGAGTCCTTAGAGGACCTCTGGAGTGAGAATTGTGCATACTCTAGGCTTAGTTGGGGTGGTGGGAATAGACAGAGGATTAGGGATTGGTGGACTAAGATTAGATGGGGGAATGTGATTGGATGTAGGACTGGGAGTAGATGGAGGATTAGGACATGGTGGAGTGGAAGATGGAGTGACATAGGAGGATATGGATGGTGGATTAGAACAAGAGGATGCAGCTGGTGGATTGTAGTAAGAGTATTGGGAAGGAGGATTTGGTTGGGAAGATCGGGATGGTGGATTAGGATAGGAAGATGTGGATGGTGGATTGGGACAAGAGGATGTAGGTGGTGGATTAGGATAAGAAGATGCGGGTGGTGGATTGTAGTAGAGGTATTGAGATAATTGATTAGGACAAAAAGATTGGGATGTCTGATTAGGATAGGTTGACGTAGATGGTGTATTAGGATAGGAAGATGTGGATGTTGGATTAGGATAGGTTGATGGGGATGTAGGATTAAGATAAAAAGGTGTGAATGTAGGATTAGGATGGGTAGACTGGTAAGGAGGATTAGGATAGGGGGACATGGACGGGGGATTGTAATAGGAGTATTGGGATGGTAGATTAGGATGAGAAGATTGGGATAAGAGGATGTGGGTTTTGGATAAGAGAAAGATGTAGATGAAGGATATGATGAAGATATGAGCATGGAAGATAATGGATATCCCTTGTCAAAGGTAGCATAAGGATTGCTAGTAGATGTGGGTGAAGATGTGATGGGATAGCTTGGAGGAATTATTGGATTTTAGATAGTGGTTGGGGAAAGCTTACTAGAAATGATAGCATCAAGGGGATCTATGTCATATACTTCTTGATCAAAAAGACTCTCGTTATCATCGTCAACGTAATTAGGATTCCCCTTGACTACTATTTTGGTTGCATTGGTGAAGGATAAGGATTCATGATGTTAGATTAGATGGATAGGGATTGAAAAGATGGGATCAAACAATTATAAGGAAAGAAAAGGTGATGAAAGGATAAATAGGATGGATTGGAAGAAGATGGAGGAATGGATCTTAAGATTTTTTTTTGATATCAGAAGATCTTAGATGTAGATGGACTAAAGCTCAAATTGGTATTTAGGTTAAGCTTAGATTGGGATGTGATTTAAGCTCAGATTAGGATTGGATTAAAGCTCAGATTCAGATTAGATTAAAGCTCAGATTGGGATGATTAGAGGATGTGATGGGATTTATTTTAAACCTAGTTCATGGGTTTAACTAGATGACGTAAGGTGCTGACAATCAGATTTTTCTAGATTTGGTAGTTTTCAAAAATTGTCAAATTTTGCCATTTTAGGAAATTTCACAGGCGTACCTTTGAGAGTCCAGTTTTTTCCCAAAAACTTCCTAAATATAAGGTAGGATGAATTTCCAACTAACATCCTAAGTTTGAGACATGCATTCCGAGTTATTAACGAAAATGATTTTTTAAAAATTGAAAAAAAACATTAAATTGCGATTTTGAGGGTCAAGATGAAAGTTTCAAGCCCCAAAAATGTGCCATAACGGGGGTGAACTGACTAGGGGTCAGTTGGGAATCCACATGCCACCTCATAACACAACCACCAGTAAAATTTCAGCCCAAATAGACACCCGAGTCAAAAGTTATGGCCTTCAGAAGTTTCTGCATCAAAATCAAAACCTCTAAAACGAAGTCCAAGTGATTGGGATGGATGATTTGATGATGGATATGGACTCTAATGATGTTCTAAGAAGCACCTATGTGATTTGGTCGAAGAAACGATGACTTTCAGAATGTGTTGATGAACGAAAATGACGATGATGGGAAGACAGATGAAGGTCTACTTTTGGGAAATTTTGCCAATCTGGGTGGCAAGGTCACCCAACTAGGATGCAAGGTCACCCATCTATGGTGCAAGGTCGCCCGACTAGAGTGCAAGGTTTCCTAACTAGAGTGAAAGATTTTCCAACTAGGGTGCAGGGTCACCCAAATTGGGTGCAAGGTTTCCCAACTAGGATGCAGGATCGCCCAACTAGGATGCAAGGTCGCCCAACTAGGGTGCAAGGTTGCCCAACGTTGGATCGCCCAACTAGGATGCAAGGTTGCCCAACTAGGATGCAAGGTCACCCAACTTGGGGGAAAGGTCACCCAACTAGGATGAAAGGTTGCCCAACTAGGGGGAAATGTCGCCCAACTAGGTGACAGGCTCGCCTAAACAACTTTCAGACTTGGCTAACTCTGAAATGGTCAAACGACGTCGACGAACAGTAAAATAGACCAACCAAACAGATAAACGAATTAACCAAACGGGGAAACAGACTCACCTGACGAGGAAGTAGCCTTATTGAACAAGGAAATGGACACTCTGAATGAAGAAACAAACTAACCAAATGGGGAAACTGACTCTCAGAACGGGGAAACAGACTATTGGAACGGGAAAACGGACTATCGGAACGAGGAAACAAAAAAATGAAAGGACTGAACGAAAGGTGGGATTGGCTGTTTAGGGTGCAAAATCGCCCAACTAAGGTGAAAGGTTGCCCAACTTGGGGGCAAGGTTTCCCAACTTTGGGGGAAAGGTCACCCAACTAGGGGGAAAGGTTTCCCAACTAAGGTGCAAGGTCGCCCAACTTGGGGGAAGGGTTGCCCTTGTTGATAAAATAGATGACTGTGATGGGTTGTTTTGATTGACAGACTCTCTCAGACAGGGGGCATAATTGCCCCTTTAGAGGTCAGGCTCACCTAACTCAGAGGCATAATTTCCCCTCTTAGAGGTAGGCTCACCTAACTAGTGAAGGATGGATGATTTTGAAAAGAACAAACTGGGAAAATGACTCAGAGAAAAGGCAGGGTCGCCCTTGTGGATAGCAGGGTCGCCCCTGTTAACAAGTTTTTCCCTGACAAAGGAAAACTCACCTAAACAACAAACTTAGACTTGACTTGGATGAAAATAGCTAAGGAAAAGGAAAAAAACACAACAAACAACAAACATAAGGCAAAAGCTGACTCGACCAAAAGACATACATTGGTTTCGCACAAAGAAGACAGTTCAAACAACACAATCCTAAGATTAGTAAGATGGGTATGGCCAACACAGTCCTCTATTTAGGCTGAACAAGGCAAACTAGGGAGTCCTCAATATATGCACGATATATGAGGCACAACCGTGAACACCAGCCCATCACAGGCGTGAGTTAGAAGCCCTAGCGAGGTACTGGAAACTTGGAACAACTCTTCACATCTTATCTAGGTATCACCCTAGCTTCGACGCTTTGCTAGACATGACATGACTGGATTGGGGTATAACTTTGGCTCTCCCCCTTTTATATACCCCACCAGTACACGTGGTTGGGATCGTCCCTTGGGGTGATGAAGTCCCCAAGCAAGTCCTACTAAAAGAAAACACTAGACATTTTTGGCTAGTCCCCAGGCTTGCATGAAGCGCAAGGGGAAAACTTGAATGATCTAGTGCCTCCTAGGTAACAGAAAGGATTAAGTGGACTACGATTTATTTTCACCCAGGATTGTCGAATGGCACAAGGGGATTGGATACGTCAATAGTACACTTTCAAGCACAACAAACATATATATTGACTCCCCCTAATTAGATCTATGTACAAGCAAACAAACAAGACTAGCTACACTTGGACTGATTGTTCTGCAATAAACTGTTAGTAGTCTAGATCTCCGACCTTGGATAAACATGAAACAACTCAGAATCACCTCTGTCTGGGGTAGAATCGCCCCTGTTGATAGCATAATCGCTCCTCTCAAAGGCAGACTTGCCCTTGTCAGTGGCATGATCGCTTGTTCTAGGGTAGGGTCACCTGTCGTGAGGGTTGGGTTGCCTGTCTTGAGGGCAAGGCCGCTTGTGTTAAGGGTAGGGTCTCCCCTGTCAGTTGCAAATTCACCTCTATGTAACCTAAACCTACAAAAATTCAAACAACAAAGCATAATAAAAGAGCAGACCTGTTTGTGGGTCCCATCGGGCGTGCCAGAAATGTGTGCAGCTTGATTTCCTACCCTAAAAGATGCAAAGGGGAAACACAAAGAAATGCAAAGGAGAAACACACACAACACCACCTCAAGATTAGCCTAAGTTGAACTTTAACAAAAGAAAAGATAAACAAAAGATATACCTTTGTTCAAATTGATCTTTTTGGTTGGCCCTTTGATGTAGATAGGATGTGTGTTCCTTGATGGAAAATATGATGAAATGATATGCAAAGTGATGTAGATTGGATGGAGAATGCAATAAAGGATGTGGGTATTTTGATAGATGTGTGAGAATGTATGCAATGGAGGATGAGATTGAATGCAAGTGTTTGAGCTTGAGAGTTATAGAGCTTGAATTGTGAATGCATGTTATGAGAAAAAATGAGATCAAATACTCTATTTTAGGGGATGCATCTCTAGAGAAATGAACGGGTAGGATTTAGCCAACATGGGAAAGATGAAGGACTATGGTGATTTGAGGACTCACAAGCCCTCACATCTTTCCATGTGGAAGGGGAGGTGTCAAAAGGATAGGTGATATGGAAAGAGGACATGTGAGGTGGAGGTACTTGCAAGTACCTTGGGATTATGAAAAAATTTCCTCAAAAAGGAAGTTCTTGTCGCTATGTAGGAGTGATGGTGACAAGTGAGAAATTTTAGAATTCCTCACTAATCATCATGGGGAAGAGAGAAGTGGTTGGGGGAACAAATGTGAATTTTAAATTCACATGATTGGAAGTACCTTGGGGATAAGACAAGGTCCTCATAAAGGAGGTCCTTGTCCCATGTGAATGATGTGGCTTATGAGCGGATTTAGAATTTCTCGACCTTCATGGGGAAGAGGGGAGCCTTGAATGAATAAATGTGAATTTTTAATTCACGTGGGGAAGAGGTCAAGGCTAAGTAAAGAAAGCACTTATGAAAGGTTGACTTGGAGGACATACCAAAGATGGCAAGAGGATTAGATTAAGGTTGTGCAAACATGTGATTAAGAAGACTAATGATGGATTAGAGGCAAGTGGCCAAATATGAAGGATGTGACATTAATCCTGATTAAGGGTGTGCACATCCTAATCATGGGTTAATTAAACTAATCCAGATTAGAAGAGGGTTATAGAGGATGTGACAAGGAGAGAGAAAAGAGGGAATTTAAAATTGATTTAAATTCAAAAGGCTAAATGATTAAATTAAATAAATTGATATATTTATTTAATTTGGAGAAGAAGGATGAAAGGTAAAGTATTTAACTATTAAATTTAATACTTTAGAAACTTTAGGAAAGGGAGAAATATTAATTAAATAAATCATTTAATCAATATTGATGGGGAATAGATGAATAAAGGTAACAAATTTGGCCATACAGGAGTGATCAAATTTGGATGTCTACACTACCAACAACAACCATGGATGGCATAGGAATAGATGAATGTCCACTTGCAAAGAAATGTGTCAACATTATCAAACCTATAACCTCATTTCTGCCTCCATGTGCAATCTATGAGCCTCTAGCTTCTCAATGTCCTTTATGTCTAGAAAAACCCTAAATCCACGGTCTGTAACACCCAATAAATAATATTGTACCCTTGTGTAGCTCCCTCTAAAATCTATAGTACAAATGTGACACAACCCCACCCTACTCCCCCTTGAATTTTTACTTTTGGTATCTAGGGTTGTCACAAGTGGAGAGGAGGTTTTATTTTGTTGGAAGGGCCCTTTGCATAAGTTTTCAAGATTTTTGAAGGGCACTCAAAATGGATCATTTGGATATTCATCTCCACCCCAACACTTTCACACTCTGATGAGCCTAAAATCCTTACATTTATTTGAGTTTATTCCACTTCATTGTCACTATGGTCATTCTCATTGTTGCTCATGTTTTTTTTTGAGATTTAATGCAGCCTTAAACTGAAAAATGAAAAAAAAATCAAACATTTCTCACTTTAAGCTTTGAAAAAAATGCAAAAAAAATAAAATTTGATAGAATGATTTACCTCTTTGAAGAAATTGCAATCTCACTACCAATGATGCCCTAGATTCAACCTCTTTTGCAGCTACTCCTTCAATCCTTGCTTAAACAATTTTCTCTTCCTTCAAACCTTGTAGCAATATATTTTCATAAACAAAAATACAAATGAAATGAAATGAGGCTCTATTTCCCCATTTTGAGCGAGCTGGGGTGTGGGGGCCCACAATAGAAGAATTTAAAAATGTTTTTCTTAATGTATGAGGTTTTTTTCATAGGGGGGAGGGGAGGGGCAAGGTGGGGGAGAAAGGGGAGGTGGTGGGGATGGTCGAGGACGTCACAAACATTCCTGACCGTCCCCTCCCTATTTGCTCCATGTTCTCGCAGTTCAAGGATTTTGAGTTTTTTGGAGACAACCTAGGGACATCCCCTAGGCATCCACCATCCCTGAGACATCCCAAAAATGGGGACATGCCAAAAAACACCAAGGATGCATCCCCAAGTTTCCTAGTATATTTTAACTTTTCCCAATAGATGAAAAATATATGTAAATCAAGGCCCTAAAATGACTATAGAAAGCATGAGATATTAAAAATTTGTCAAGTTGACAAAAAAGGAATGTGTAGGTAAAGATTACAAATCCTTTCCCTTTAGTTGCCACACTTTATGTTGAATATGCAACCACTATCCTAAATGGGCTGCCATGAATGAACTTAGAATGCACTAAAAAGCAATTTGAGAGATCACATGAAATGGAAAATAATAAATTTCTAGGAAGTGCCTAGATTGACAAGAAATTTAACAAATGAAAGAATGCTAAAGAGATGTTTCAAAGAGCAACATGAAACAAGAAAAATATCTCATAAATAAGATTATGTTGATGCTATTGAAGTATAAGATTTAAGAACATGCTAGTATTAAAACTAGTGTCATGTCCTCTTCACCTTCTCATTTGGGATCAGTGAAGCCTTGATAAAATATAAAAGAGAAGTATTACTTGCTCCATTTTCATTTGTATTCCATAAGATTCCAACATTCCATCTCAAATTTTCCCATGTCTAAGAAAATTTTAAATCTTTAGGACATTGGATTTTCTCACTTGAATCCACAAAATGATTGAAGCAAAATCATTGATTGCAAAATATGGATAGGAATGAACCATAGTTCCATGGAGTTTCCTAATGGGGGGATGTGGGTATGCGGGGATAGGTTTCAAGGATGGGGGACCAAGGGCCTAAGTTTGGGGATTGTGGGGGAATGGTGGGCAGATGACAGTGGGGAAACATTGAAATACACATTGATCCAAGTGGATACTTTTCACCAAATTTTGAAGTGTTCCATATGCTCCCAAAATCATCACCATGTCGAAGTGCTAAGAAAAAAAAACCCAATGCAACTTGAATGGAGCCAAAAGGAGTTTGTATGCTCAAGATATGCTCAGTCAAAGTTGGCTCAAATAGGGGTACTAGAGGTAGGATGCAAGGGAAAAAAGTTGATTGTTCTGGAATTGGTTGAAAATGGCATCAAATCAAAGAGCTCGATGAGATGATCCCAACACCGCTCGTTTCGCCTGAATCAGAGCTCGTACATGAAAGTTACGACAAGTCAAATTTTGCATAGTAAGGTTGACTTTAACCATATGGAAGGTAACATTAGCATGACGCTAGCTTGCTGATGTGGCAGTTTGTACGGTGACATGGACGAATCAACTCCTAACACGTGGCATCCGATTGAGTAGGTATGTCAGCATACGATCGATGAGTTGGCCTTATCGGATGACAACACATGTCATCTAGGTGGCAATGACATGTCTTTGGCAGAAAATTAGGATGTGCCACATGCCACCCCATCAATAGGTCCTCTAGAGAATCAAAACATGCCATGTGGACCTCGTCAATAGGTTCTCTAGTTGTAATAGGTTGTTTGTCTGTTCAAAAGTTTTTAGGGAGGCTCGAACTTGAGACCTCCCCGCTCCAATTCCTATGCACAACCATTTCACCACATAAAGTTCACCGATTCATTTTGATATATTTGCAAAGAGAATTCAGCAAAAAAAAGGTCAACGGGTTCGACCTGCCGACCTGCCATGTACAAACGATGGCCCTAACCGCTAGACTAGCAGGTTCTTCGACATAGTAAAAGGAAGTTGATTCATTTTAAATAATATTTCAAGCTGGTTATTTTTAAATTTTTAATATTAACCCCTCCAATTAAAGGGTAAACCCCTTAATAGCCCGATAAAAAGATTTTAAAATGGATTAAAATATTATCTAAAGATATTTAAGGGTTTCAAAAGGATTATTTTGTAAGGCTCAAAATTATAAGAGCCATTAACTTAAAGGGGTTAGGATTTTAATAATATTTTAAGGGGGGATTATGAAGATTTTTGTTTTAAAAGGGAGATATAGTTGATTTTGTAAATCATATGGTTATAATTATCCATATTGGGTAAATTTGATGTATCAAAAGGGGGGAGTGGATTAGGAAGGGTAAGTGGTGATTATTGAGAGAATTATACTTAGAGAATTGAGTGTTCATTCCGTGCAATGGAGGAGGGTCATGCCGCTGCAATTGAAGGAGATGAGCTTGTAACTCATAGGAGACTTGACACTTTGTCCAGTTGAAGCCTTGTAACTGTTTTGGAGCATAATCAAGGATTGGTCGCTCTGTTGGAGAGGGACCTAGAGATGTAGCCATATAGGCGAACTCCGTTATCAACTTGAGTTTTTCTTCTCTCTTCTATCTCTCTTCTATTCATTTCATCACTTTATTATTGTTGTTTTTATTTAAGCATTTCAATTATATTTTTAAGACCTTCAAATTAGTTGTTGTAACAGTTAATCATTCATGTGCAATTGTCATAGATCCTAATAATAGATCAAGTTGGTACCAGAGCTTTGTTTAACTAGTATTGTAGAAGTGGATGTTAACGTGATCTAGGAGCCAGTGAGGTGAAGGAACGCTTGAAAAATTCAATCCTAAGATCATAAAATGAAGAAATTTTCCATCATCAAAGATGGAAGAAACAAAAGCTGGAAAGAGTTTTGAGCTCGATGAGAAGAGTTTTCAACAAGCCTTTCTTGACATGAAGGCTATGGTGGAAGATCTCTACCAGAAAAAGCAAGAAAAAAAGAAGTGTGAAAAAGGAGGAACGTCAAAGCGAGATAAGCGTGAGGATGATGAAGATTGAAAGGAAAAAGGGAAAAGAGAAGAAGGTGATGAAGAGCCTCCAAAAACTCCTCCATCTCCATCTTTTCCATCTTCTCCATCTTCTTCTTCTAATTCTTCTTCTTTTGTTAATCCTTTCAAAAGTGCACATAAGAAGCCTATAATCAAATTGGATGTAAAATTTGAACTACCTAACTATTGTGGAGAGTTAAATTTTGAGAAATTATATGATTGGGTTCAGCAAGTAGAAGTATATTGTAGGATTCAAAGCCTTTTAGATGATGCTTCTAAAATCCAATTAGCTACTCTTCGATTGGGAGGAACTGCTCTCACCTTATGGGAGAGTAAAACTCAGGAAAAAATTGCTCATCACGGTAGTGTCAATTTAACTTGGATGGAGTTCAAAGTTTCCCTTAAAACAACAGTTTTATCCCTAAGGCCATATGCAATAGTTAACTATGAATTGGAAAACTTTTAGGCAGGGAAAGGGTCAATTTTTCTAAGACTATACTCATGAATTTAGGAAGTGGGAAATTGCACTTAATGCCCCATTATACATCCAGGACACATTGCTCAAGTATATAGGTGGTCTTCATTCTTACTTAAGGCATACAATTTTGGTTTTAAATCCTAATAAATTGGATGAAGTATGTGTGCAAGCCACACATTTAGAGTCAAGAGGTAAGAATACTTTCAATGAAAAGTCTGACAAGAAGCCATATAAGCCTGAAGGTAAATCTAAAGGCAAAGAAAAGGGGAAAAAGACAACAACCATCAAGAAGGACAGTGATAAGCCTACATGCTCCCATTGCAAGGAGGGGCATGATAACTCAAAGTGTTGGAAGTTGCATCCAGAACTAAGGTTGAATAAATATGGAGGAAACAAAGGAAAACAAAAGACTATTGTTGTAGTGCAATAGGATCTTGGATCTGACTCCAGGGATGAAACAAAGATTGTTGTTGTCAGGATCCAAGGTAAAGGAAAAGGTATATCTCTTTCTTCTGATACATATTTTTCAAATGCAAGTGCAAGTGCAAGTGAAAGTAAAGAATCTTCTCCACCTAAGATTGATAAGCATCAAAATGAATTGTTTGACATTTAGGTTGTAACAAAGCATACTAAGGTTGATACTTTGTTTGATATGGGGTCTCAAGTAAATCTTATATCTGAAGAAGTTGTTAAGAAACTTAACTTGACTACAACACCTTATCCAAAGCCGTACCCACTTGGATGGGTTTGCAATGATGTGCAGTTACAGGTAACGAAGCAATATAAGTTAAAATTTTCTATCACTGTAAAATTTATAGATGAGGTAGAAGTTGATGTGGTTCCTTTAGATATCTGTGGTATTGTACTAGGGAGTCCCTATCTTTATGACCAAAAGGAAATCTTTTAATAGGGAGGAAAACAAATATCACCTTTTTAAGGATGGTAAATAATTCATTGTATGGGCACATAAGATTAAGACTAATCTAACATTGGTGAATATTGATCAAATGAAGAGGTTAGTCAATGCTAGTAAGAACTTTGTATTGATGATTGTAAAATACAAAGAGGATGATAAATCTGAGGCATTCAAAGGGTGTGATCTAGAGCATAAAGCTAAATTGGTCAAAGTAGTTTCCGCCTATAATGACTTATTTCAAGAGCCAAAGAGATTGCCATCAAAGAGAGATACAACATGAAATCCAATTACAGTAGTATGTGCATCTTCCAAATATCGACATGTACCATCTATTATTAATGTAGAATGAAGAAATCAAGAAGCATGCTTAGGAGTTGGTTGAGAAAGGAGTTATTCGTTTGAGTACCTCTCCTTGTGGTTCTCCAATTGTGTTGGTGCCAAAGAAGGATGGGTCTTGGAGAATGTGCATCGACTACAAAGCCCTAAAAAAGATAATGGTAAAGAATAGGTAACCTCTTCCCTGAATAGATTTTTTACTTGATCAATTGAAACATGTAGTTTATTTCAATAAGTTAGACTTGCATAGTGGATATCATCAGATAAGAAATGCAGAAATTGACATTTGGAAAACTACATTCGAGCTAAAACAAGGAATATTGGAGTGTTTGGTCATGCCCTTTGGGATTTGTAATGCACCAGCTACCTTTATGAGACTCATGAATGATGTCTTTTGTCCTTTCATTGATGAGTTTGTTATAGTTTATTTAGATGATATACTTATAGCATTCAGTTGAACATGGGAAGAGCATGTAATTCATGCAAATAAAGTTTTTGTTGTTTTGAGAAAAGAAAAACTCTTTGTAAAGATGTTGAAATGTGAATTCTCTAAGACATCCTTAGTGTACTTAGGCTATTTCATAGGTGGTGGTCAATTGAAAGTAGACCCTACGAAGGTTGAATTTTTTGTAAAATTTCCTAAGCCAAGTATAGTCATAGAAGTCAAAAGTTTCTTAGGTGTAGTTCAGTAATGGAGGAAGTTCATCACCAACTTCTCCTACATTGCATCACCATTGTACACATTAACTAGTACAAAGAAAAATTTCTAGTGGGGAGGTCCTTAACAAAAGGCCTTCAACACTTTGAAGGAAAAGTTGAGCACTACACCAGTTCTGGCTTTACCAGATCTACAACAACCATTTGAGATTGAGACAAATGCAAGTGGGTTTTCCATTGGAGCAATACTCTTGCAAGGAGGCAAACCAATCTGCTATCACTCTGAAACCTTTACAACTGTAGTAATTAACTATCCTACTTATGATAAGGAACTTTATGCATTAGTTCAAAGCGTTAAGAAATGGAAACACTACTTAATGGGTAAATAAACTATAATCCAAACTGATCACCAACCACTTCAGTACTTGCACTCACAATCCAAACTACAACAAAGTAGGCACTTTAGGTAGATGGGTTTTCTTCAACAGTTTCATCTGGTAATTAAGTATAAAAAAGGTTCCCATAATAAAGTAGCAAATATGTTGTCTAGGCCTCCCATAATGAATGCTATGATTATCCTTCAAGGTAGTTCTATGGTCCATGAAAGTTTTTAGGAATAGGATGCTAATGACAAAGACTTTAAGGATATTTATTCAACTCTAATTGTAGGAAAACATGTAGAAGAGAAAGATTACTATGTGCAGGATAAATTTTTATATCACTTGGGAAAGTTATGTATTCCAAAAGATGAACAAGCACAGGTAATCAGAGAAGCACACATGCCATTGATTGCTAGACTCTTTGGGGTAAGAAAAACAATGGAACAATTGCAAAAATACTGCTATTTTCCTTGTATGCAAGAAATTGTATCCGAGTACATGAGAGGATTTGTAATGTGTGCAACAAGCAAGCCTAGCAATACGAAATTAGGGTTGTACACACCTCCTCCTGTACCATCCCGTCCATGGGAAAGTGTTTCAATGGATTTTTTTGGGGGACTATCAATGTCTAGGAAAGGTCATGATTATCTGTTTGTGGTAGTGGATAGGTTCAATAAAATGTGCATTCTAATTCCTTGTAAAAAATAGGTCACAACTGAACTGATAATACATTTGTACTTTCAATTTGTATGGGTTCATTTTGGGCTTCCTACTTCTATTGTATTGAAACAAGTTTCTCAATTCTTGGGGGAATTTTGGTTAGCATTGTGGGAACTCATGGACACTAGACTAAATAAAACTACAACTTTCCATCCATAGACTAATGGACAGAAAAAGGTAGTGAAAAAGACAGTTGTGCATCTACTTAGAGATTACTGCAGTAAGCATCCCAAGCTATGGGATGGGAATCTACACTATGTGCAACATGCTTACAACCATGCAACACACTCTTCTACAAAAAGATCTCCTTTCGAAAATGTTTTCGAGTATCTTCCAAAAACACTGATGAAATTTTCTTTTGGGAAGGACAATGTTGAAGATGGATGCCACGATGCAGAGAAGGCTTTGAAGTTCATCTAGAAAGTCTAAGCAATTCATCAAGAAATGGAAGCATAGTTGGAGAAGAGCTAGGAAAAGTACATAGCCCAACATGATAAGCATCGTGTTGATCATCAATTTTAGGTTGGTGACAGAGTTTGGTTACATATCAGCAAGGAAAGAATGCAAGGCGAAGGAAGGAAGCTCAAGCCGATCAGGTATGGTCCCTTTGAGATTCTAGAAAAGATTGGTACCAATGCCTTCCGCCTAAATCTTCCTCCATACATGCATATCTACTCAGTTGTAAATGTAGAGAATCTAAAGTTGTATGAGCCTCCAATGATACTGGATGAATACAATGGTGTTCAGGTTCCATTGGTTGATGATCTTTCACCTAAGTATATGTTAGAGTTGCAAGAGGATGTCATCCTAGATAGGAATGTCAAGACTTCACGAAGAGGAGTTGAGTACCTCAGAGTGGGATTGAAGGGGATGAATCCAAGAAAGGTAAAATGGATGGAGATTGGTAAAGTGAGGGATCTTTACCCTCACTTACTTTTTGAGTAATCAAGCTTTTAGAGGCCCAAAAGCTCTCCAATGGGGAGGACTAATCTAGGTGCATAATTTTCACCAAAATTTGAAGTGTTCCATATGCTCCCGAAATCATGACCATGTCGAAGTGCTCGGAAAAATGAACCCTATGCAACTTGAACAGAGCCAAAGGGAGTTCATACACTCAAGATATGCTTAGTCAAAGTTGGGTCAAATAGGGGTACTAGAGGTAGGACACAAGGGAAAAAAATTGATCATTTCAAAATTGGTCAAAAATGGTGTCAAATCAAAGAGCTCGACAAGACAATCCCAACACTGCTCATTTCTCCTAAATCAGAGCTCGTACGTGAAAGTTATAACAAGTCAAAGTTTGCACAGTAAGGTTGACTTTGACCATATAGACATTGACGTCAGCATGGTGCTAGCTTGCTGACGTGGCAGTTCGTACGGTGACGTGGATGAATCAAATCCTGACACGTGGCATCCAATTGAGTAGGTGAGTTAGCTTATGGTTGATGAGTTGGCCCTATCAGATGACAACATGTGTCCTCTAGGTGGGGATGACATGTCTTTGGTGGAAAATTAGGATGTACCACATGGCACCCCATCAGTAGGTCCTCTAGTTGCAACAGGTTGTTTGTTAGTTCAATTTTTTTTTGGGAGGCTCGAACTCGAGACCTCCCTACTCCTACTCCTACACACAACCATTCCACTATGTAGAGTTATCTAAACGATATATGTCACCAGTTCATTTTGATATGTTTGCAAAGAGAATTTAGTGAAATAAAGGCCAACGGGTTCGACCTATTGACCTGCCATTTACAAACCATGCCCCTAACTACTAGACCAGTGAGTTATTCGGCATAGTAAAAGGAGGCCGATTCATTTTAAAGAATATTTCAAGCCAGTTATCTTTAAATTTTTAATATTAACCCGTCTAATTAAAGGGTAAACCCCTTAATAGCCCAATAAAAAGATTTTAAAAGGGCTTAAAATAATATCTAAAAGATATTTAAAGGTTTCAAAAGGATTATTTTGTAAGGTCAAAATTATAAGAGCCATTAACTTAAAGGGGTTAGGATTTTAATGATATTTTAAGGGGAGATTATGAAGATTTTTTTTGTAAATGGGAGATATAGTTGATTTTGTAAATCATATGGTTATTATCCATATTGGGTAAATTTGATGTATAAAAAGGGGGGAGTGGCTTAGGAAGGGTAAGTGGTTATTATGGAGAGAATTGTACTTGGAGAATTAAGTGTTCATTTTTGTGAAATGGAGGAGCATCATGTCACTACACTTGAAGGAGACGAGCTGGTAACTCACATGAGACTTGACACTTTTTTCTAGTTGAAGCCTTGTAACCATTTTGGAGCATAATCAAGGATCTGTTGCTCTGTTGGAGAGGGACCCAAAGACGTAGCCATATTGGCGAACTCCATTATCAACTTGTGTTTTGTCTTCTCTCTTCTGTTCAATTCATCACTTTATTATTGTTGTGTTTATTTAAGCATTTCAATAATGTTTTTAAGACCTTCAAATTAATCATTGTAACAGTTAAGCATTCACGTGTTATTATCATAGATCACGTGCTATTGTCATAGATCCTAATAAAATATCACATATAGTACTTGAAAAAATAGTTATAAAAATATGGATAAGAATTACAAATGAAACTTTGACAAACTAGTAAAACTTAGAAACTACTATAATTAGAAATGAACATTAACAATTTAACATTGAACAATGAAAATGTCGAATTCAAAATTTACATTATATTGAAGATTTCATAATGATTATTACAATGAGTACAATGATGATAACAAATGTTCAAAATAACAAAATGGAGTAAGTGATGTTACACCCCGTTTCATAGTTATTGAGTTACTTTTACCATTATGAGTGAAAATGTTGATAAATGCAAATTTTGACTTCAATACGTTTGTTAGGTGAATGAAATATGTGAATATGCAATAAGATGTTATTGATTTAAAAAGAATGAATATGTTTTGAATTAATGGAATGCTATGTATTGCAATATGAACATTCTAATGCTGTGTTGATCTACAAATGTTTTATGACACAAATGGATTTAATATGAACATATAACTACCTTGGTGTTATACTAAGCTGGATGCAGGGACAAATTCAATCCTTCGGAAGAGAGGGGAAGTATCACTCAAGAGAAGTAATTGGTTGGGTAACCCTTAATAAGCCAATATTGAGCTATCACACACACTCACATTCCAATTTGGTCTACTTGAGTCGGGTTAGTCCATGAATTGGGTAAGTGCCTCTGGTCATAGTCTTGACTTAGTTGAAATAATTGGGTAGTCGACCTTGATTGAGATAGGTTGTTCTCTTGAATTGAATGACTTTGGTTTTATTCTCTAGTTTCTCGATTGATCGTGATTTTTTTAAGTCTCTTTCCTTATGTGAGTTCTTCTAAATATGTGGTTATAATTAATCAATGAGTTATAAATATATATACACTTCGTGTGTGTGTGTATATATATATATCAATCGATATAGTTACTTATATATGAGTTTAATTATCAAGACAATGATATATATATATATATATATATATGATATACATATATATAGATATATATATTAATGTGTGTGTATGTATTGATGAAAATAGAGGCGTCCATACGAGCATATTAATAAGTATATGTGTGTGTGTATGTATATAAATATATATATGCATTATCAATCCGTGAATTGCAGTAATATGATATATGCATTTGAATACCAAATGATGTATATTTATTGTCATACGAGTTCATTGAAATATATATATGTAAACATATATATATATATATATAAACTATATATATATATATATATTATATATATATATATATAAACATATATATATATACATATACATATATACATATGTATATACATATACATATATACATACATATACATATACGTATATACATATATACATACATATACACATATATACATACATACATACATATATATATACACATATATATATACATACATACATATATATATATATATTGTGGCAACGGAAAAAGTATCCCTCTATACTTTCACACTTGTTTAGCCCTCCCTGTTAATTTGAACCTAATGTTTCCTTGATTTAGTGTTGTAATGTGTTTAACACATTCACATTAAGTCTTGGGACCTTGTAAACTAAATGGACTTAATTGTGCCTTATTTAAGGTGTTGTAAAGTGTATCCTAAAATCGAGGGTTTTCATTATTAATTGGGCTTATTTATGCCTTATTTGGCCTTATTTTGCATTCACAAGCCTTAAATAATGCATCTTTCCGAGGATAATCTCGACATAAACCAACATATAATCATAATTGAGGTGTTTTTGGATTGTATGGACCATATTTAGTGATCTAGGACTCATACGCCACCTTATGGTCCCACCTAAGTTTTGGCCCCCCGATCTAGATTTCACATGAATTTAAGCATTTCTTGGAAAATGTGTCCTAAAGCCTAGCCTAATGGGACTCATATGCCACTTCTAGCATATGAGTCATGTGTGGCTTAATCCTAAATTAAATTCAAATTCTTGGTGAGATTTTATTATCTTAGATTTGATGTTGGCTTGTAGTGTTGTAATTCTGGGAAATTTGGCATAAACAAGTATAAATACAAGGTTATTTCACTCATTTTTCTCCTAGCAAGTTGAATAAGCATTCTTATAGCAAATTTGAGTCCATGAGAGTATTCAAGAGTTGATTAAAGAGCATTTTGGAGCATTATTCAAGTATCAAGCATCATGTCAAAGTCATAATGCATCATGTTTGTTTTTGAGATAACATTTGTGATGTAGGATTTCATGATTCAAGAAAGCATTCAATTCAAGATCTACTGCATTCAAGCAAGAATCAATATCTACATCCGTTGAAGTCATCTCATACATGTTTGCAACAATTTATTCCTAGGGTTTAGTGAGTTGCAACATATCATTTTGTTCATTCATCATTCCTCCTTTTCATTTGATTTCATTACAAGGTTTGATTACCAAAACGGGGTTTGACCAAGATAAACCGCTTTCCACTAACAATTTTTTTTTCCCCTCTCTTTAGTGTGTGATTTGTAGATCTAGGTTGAATACATATTGAAGAGAAAGATTGGAAAGAAGTTGTCAAGTGTGCAAAGTTGTCACCTTGTTTGGAAGATCACTAAAATGCATCTATAGAGAAGAATTTGACATTTTAGATCTAAAAATTAGGTTGAGAAGATAGAGCAGAGATTGTAGAGCAGATTCAAATCTTGATTCTCTGAAAAGGCCAAGTAGGACTGATATGCCACTTTTGGCATATGAGTCCTAGTATAGTGGAATTTCTAGTTTTCAGGTGTTCCATTCTTGTCTTTGCTAGATTCTTGTTCCTTCCCAGAAACCTAATCTAGTACTAAATCACCCAACTTGGTGTATGAGTCCCAGTGTGCATTAATTTTAACATTTCCATCATTCCAGGTCTTCATTCAAGCTGCTACAGGTTTCTAGGTGCCCCTATGTACTTCAGTTTTCTGTTATGATTTATTTTCATTTCTAAGTCGTTTGGTGAAGTTTTGCATATCATTAGGTTTTGAAATTATGTCTTGCATGTTACTTGTCTTTCCAAGTCCTAGCTTGGTGGTGAACCCCTCTTTAGTCATCAGTCATACCCTAGGACAACCTTTAACAGATATATTTCCTTCATTCCATCCTTGGATTGAGATCTCTAGGGTTTCCTTGAGTGAAACTAAGTGAAATAGGTCCCTTGTGTTCCATCTCCTCAAAGGAAATAAAGTACTCTCTATTTCCATTGTTTCATTTTGGTGAACCTGCATTTGTAACATCCTAATTCTGATTTGGAGTGCATCATAATCCTAGATCTAGCTTGCATTAACATTGCATTAGGTTTTGCATTAGTTAATTGGCATCTAAGGTTTCTAAATCTTGCATTAGTGAAAGTGCATATAGGTTGCATTTTTTAATCTTGCATCACTAAAATTGATTTAAAATATGCATTTGCACTTAGTCTAGACATCATACAAACCAAAAATCATAGCATTTACACAACATTTGCTAAAAACGGAGCAAAAACCCTAATCTAAGACTCATACGCCCCTTTGGGCGATTTAGTCCCAATATAGGTAGTTTTGCCTGATTTCTAGGTATTCTGTGGTGATTGTTATTCAACATTCAAACCTCTGAAAAACCATGTTTGGGACTCATACGCCCCTCTAGGTGATTTAGCCTCATTTTAGATTTTAGATTGCATTTTATAGCATTAAAAACTATGTTTCCGTGTTTCTGTTTGTTGTTGTTAGCTATCTATTTCAGTTTGTAGAGTTTCTGTTTTCTCCATTTCATTGCATCTAGCTTCATTTGGTTCATTTTGTGCATTTCCTTATTTCAAACTTGCACCTGCATATTTTATTGCATTACATTTCATAATGGATATGTGCTTTGGCAAGCTTTGGATGTCCTTGAAATCATTAGTAGATGTGTCAAGCTGTGCCTTTGGAAATGACCCTAATGAAATTGAACTTGCTCATGCTCACTCAACTTTTATGCATGTCCTCCTCGTGATGTTGACATCATTGGAGAAGATGATGATAGCATGAACAAATTTTTAAATGATTACCTTAAGAACATTGAGACTAATGCATCCTTTTATCCTTCTATGAAACAACCAACACACCCTATAATACCGCCACTTGAGATGTTTGGTTACTTGCATCTTGAAATTGAGATACAAGATGAGCCCAAGTTACCTACAATAGGGGAACCTTGTTCCTCTAATCAATCCAACATTAAACCATTCTATGTCAACAAAGTAACCAACACTCCTATCAATATAGAAGAGGCATATGGAAAATGATTCATGATCTTAAGTAAGCAAGGATGTGATACAACAAGTGAACACGAAATTCATCAACTCTTAGAGAAAATACCAATTGAAGATACTAAAGGGTTAGGATATCAAGACCCTCCCCCTGACATAAGTGTCCTCCTTAAAGACCACTTAATGCTTCGTAACAATGATAAGGATGATAGGATTGTCTTAGGTCCTCCTCCTCAATAGTCAACTCAAGAAATTGGTGAATCTAGCAAGTGACGAAGGCCTTACAAACTAAAGAAACTAAAATTCCGTTGTCCACCAACTACCACTAAACTAACTTTAAAAATAATTTAAACCAAGGAATAATTACATTACCACCCATAAAAGAAGATTGATCTCCAAATCCTAAGAATACAAACACATCACATTGTCGATACCACAAAGTTGTTGGACACAATACTGATGAGTTTCGTGCTTTAAAACAAATATTTAAAAAGTTTGATATCATAGAAATAGTCCCTTAAAGCGGGACCCTTTTACTCCTTGCCACGTAATGGTTGTAGGATCTTAACACTCTCACTATTACATGATTTACATTCATTGCAAATGATTTCAAGATACAAGGAGCTCCCCCTCATCACCTATCTCGGCTCATTATTGTCTTGCACTCAATGGGGTCAAGAATTAGATAACCTTGTCCTAGTAATGCATTTGTCATTGTCCCTTTGGCTAGTTGTCTACCTTCTGTATATGATGAACAAGATTGGGATGTAGACAACCTACTAATAGGTTGACTCGAATGCACCTTACTAGTCTTTTGCATCATTTATTTTTCATGGTTCTTTTGTATGATTGCACATGTGTAATGTGATCCCCTGAACCATTATGTTTGATGTATCTCTCTTTGTGAAATTCTTCTATTTGTACCTACATTCTTCTATATGTCGTATATATTTACCATTTTCATTTGTCTTGTGTTTTCCTTTTGGGGCTGAAGCAAGGTGTCGAGACATTCATGTCTCTTACATGTTGACCCAAAAGCTTTTCCTTTATCTTTTCTTTGTCTTGTGTTTTCCTTTTGGGGATTATGCAAGGTGTCGAGACATTCGTGTCTCTTCCATGTTGACCCAAAAGCTTTTCCTTTATCTTTTCTTTGTCTTGTGTTTTCCTTTTGGGGATTATGCAAGGTGTCGAGACATTCGTGTCTCTTCCATGTTGACCCAAAATGATCTTTTTCTTTGTTTTCACTCTCTTTGTGTCATTCTTCTTGTTCCATGAGTATTTGGGGAATGATGATAGTTCCAATCTCTCTAAAAATATTATAGCAAGAACATACTGACCCCAAATCCATGGATCCCTCATGTGTTTGGAGGTTTATTTTGGGGGAAACCCCTTCCCTTTTCATGACGTAGCTTTATTCAGAAACATATGAATTGGCATAGGGCTTTCCAAATAAGCTCTCATGTCCTCATTATTGTTAGCATTTATCATTTTCTACTTTAAAGTAATTTCTCACAAAATGGTGTTTAGCAATTTCTTTAAAGTGGGGGCATACATTGGCATTATTCTTTTGCAATTCATGTTTTATTTTGTAGTCTTCTTACTTTATGTGATGCATCTTTCGCTTTGTGGTGACATTGGGTGTGATGTCCTTCAAGAGTGTGATCTCTCTTAGCATATTATATTTCTCTTAGTGGCTTGACGTGACACACTGCATCCCCTAAGTTGTGAATCTTCCATTCTTTGATTGGTCATCCCTTGGAGACATTAGGCACAATGTTCCCCAAGTTAAGACCTTACATGAACTAAACAAAACTCATTTTGAGCGTACCTTACACTATTTTGCATTTACAATTTTGGTTATATGGCCACCTTGCATAATACACTTTGCTTGCCTGCGGAGCCATCTTTTTTGTTCATGAGTTTCAAGCATACGAAGCTTTTATTTTCTCATGAAGCTCAAAGTTCATTGTTGGGTGGCGCCTTATCAAAGTTATTAGGAGGTATAGCTTTGGTCTGGTTGAATGGGAAGCTGAAATTAGGCGTGACTTTCCCATAGCCACTTACTTGTCTATGTGAGCGCATACTGGCTACGTGCATATGTGTCACCTTTTTGGATACTCACCCAATGAACATCTTGAAGTTTTGTTGCCTTAGAGTGAGTGTGCATTTTTTTTCAAACAAACAACTTAGATCTAATCCACAACATGCAGGACAAATGGTTGAAGCTTGATCCACCCCCTTTTGTTTTGATTTTTTTTCTGTCTTTGGCAATGTATGCTTGTGCCTTGTTGCTCCTTATATCATTTTTCATGTGTGTTCTTTTGTGCCTATATTGGTTTGCCATAGGATCTTGATCCGGGGGCCTTGATCATCCCTCTTGATCATTTTCATCATATCTTATTGGCATTGGTACACTTGGACCCCTCTTGATGCGAGTTTGTTTACTTTAGTGTGAGTTTGAAGCAAGCTCCTCCTCTCACTAAAGTGGGGGATAAATATGGAAACGAAAAAATTACCCCTCTACATTTTCACACTTTTTTAGCCCCTCCTTGTTAATTTTTACCTAATGTCGCCTTGATTTAGTGTTGTAATGTGTTTAACACATTCACATTAAGTCTTGGGCCCTTGTGCCTTATTTAAGGTGTTGTAAAGTGTATCCTAACACTTTCACACTAATCTAGGATTTTCATTATTAATTGGGCTTCTTTATGCCTTATTTGGCCTTATTTTGCATGCACAAGCCTTAATTAATGCATCTTTCTGAGGATAATCCTGACATAAGCCAACATCCAATCATAATTCAGGTGTTTTTGGATTGTATGGCCTGAATTTAGTGATCTGGGACTCATATGCCACCTTGGGTGTATGGGTCCCACCTAAGTTTTAGGGCCCCGATCTGGATTTTACATGAATATAAGCATTTCTTAGAAAATATGTCCCAAAGCCTATCCTAATGGGACTCATATGCCACTTCTGGCATATGAGTCCCGTGTGACTTAATCCTAAATTAAATTCAAATTCTTGGCGGGATTTTGTTCTCCTAGATTTGATGTCAGCTTGTAGAGTTGTAATTTTGGGAAATTTGGCATAAACAAGTATAAATACAAGGTTATTTCACTCATTTTTCTCCTAACAAGTTGAATAAGCATTCTTATAGAAAATTTGAGTCCATGATAGCATTCAAGAGTTGATTATTAAGCATTTTGGAGCATTTTTCAAGTATTAAGCATCATGTCAAAGTCATCATGCATCATGTTTGTTTTTGAGCTAACATTTGTGATGTAGGGTTTCATGATTCAAGCAAGCATTCAATTCAAGATCTACTACATTCAAGAAAGAATCAAGATCTACATCCATTGGAGCCATCACATACATGTTTGTAGCATTTTATTCCTAGGGTTTGGTGAGTTGCAACATATCATTTTGTTCATTCATCATTCCTCCTTTCCATTTGATTTCATTACAAGGTTTGATTACCAAAATGGGGTTTGACCAAGGCAAACCCCTTTCCACTAACAAAACAAAATTCTTCCCTCTCTTTAGTGTGTGATTTTCATATCTAGTTTGAAGACATATTGAAGAGAAAGAGTGGAAGAAGTTGTCTAGTGTGCAAAGTTGTCAAAGTTGTCACCTTGTTTGGAAGATCACTAAAAGGCATCTACAAAGCAGAATTTGACATTTTAGATCCGAAAATCAGGTTGAGAAGATAGAGTAAAGATTGAAGAGCAGATTTAGATCTTGATTCTATGAAAATTCCAAGCAAGATTGATACACCACTTTTGGTGTATGAGTCCCAATATAGTGAACTTTTCAGTTTTTACGTGTTCTAGACTTGTCTTTGCCATATTCCTATTCCTACCTAAAAACCCTAATTTGGGACTAAATTGCCCAGCTTATGTATGAGTTGCACTGTGCATTAATTTTAGCATTTCTAGAATTTTAGGTCTTCATTCAAGCTGCTACAGGTTTCCAGGTGCCCCTCTGTACTTCCCCAGTTTTCTATTGTGATTTGCATTCATTTCTAGATCATTTAGTGAAGTTTTTCATATCATTAGGTTTTGACATTAGGTCTTGCATGTTACTTGTCTTTCCATGCCCTAGCTTTGTGGTGAACCCCTCTTTAGTCATTATTCATACCCTAGGACAAACTTTAGCAGATCTCCTTCCTTCATTCCATCCTTGGATTGAGATCTCTAGGGTTTCCTTGAGTGAAACTAAGTGAAATAGGTCCCTTGTGTTCCATCTCCTCAAAGGAAATAAAGTACCCCCTATTTCCGTTGTTTTATTTTGGTGAACCTGCATTTGGAACATCTTAATTCTATTATATAGTGCACAATGCATATGAGTATTGGTGCAGTAGTATTGCACACACCATGGCAGTGCTAAAGACATTTAATATGAATCAATAAACTTGCAAATCGAACGTAGTACATATTGAAGGCATGTGGTAAGTATGTAAGACTCTCTCAAGAAGTATTGAAAGATATTTAAAATGCATTTAAAAGCATTGACTTGGTCATAAATTTGTAAACGCCAAAAGCACGTATGAAGGATTATGTGGCACAAAATTATGAATACTACATTGCATTAGAAGTCTAATTTTTAAGCTTTGTCCAACGATGGAAGACAAAGTAAAATGGAGAACAAATCAAGTAGAAGCTAGAATGATTTGAGTCGACTTGTTTGATCATTCACCTTGCATTTTTGAAACTCATTCTTGTTGTCCTTGCATTAAGCCACATGTTGTTTTGTTTTGTTGAGTATTAAGTTTTAATGCTTCCACCCATTGAGATTATTTTCTAGGTTGATCTTAAGAGCCGAGAAGTGTCATTTATCATAGATTTCTTGTAGGCAACAAAGTCTCATATTTTTGTATAAATAGGGGAAATGATTTCCTCATTTGGACACACAATACACTTCCATTTTGTTACTTTTTATTTGAGATGTTATTATTTGAGTTGAGAGTTTGGTTGTGAGGAAAGATGAGAGAATTATTGATAGAATTTCTGAGTGGGTTTGGAGAATTATACAAGAGTTTCGTTTCCAAGCTACAAGATGTTTTGTGGAGGCTAGGATTGGAAACTAACTAGATCAATCAAGGCTTATACTTACAGGCATGTTGTATTTAACTCCCTTATGCTAGTTTGACTTTGGAATGCTTATGTGATGCTTGAATGTTTTAGATAGTAATTGCTTTGATGGAATCTATCTATTAGGTCGATGCTTTTATATACCCTATATGGGACTTTATATGATGTGTTTCTACTTTACGTAGTTAGGCTATACTATACATATGAAGAGTAAAATGAGAAATGTAGAACATAATGATGTCTTGAGATGACTTGGCTTTATTAGCTTAAATGCTAGGAGAACCTTGGGAACAATAAGGCTAGCAACACAACATTAGTAATGGTATGAAAAGATGTGTCTTCATTGATAGAATGTGACATCACACGAACCATTGATGTCACGTTTATTTTACAATGATCATTTGATCATTGTTTCACTTGAATATTGATTGAAACCATAGGTTGGGAATAACCAATTTGTTTGGGTTGTTTATTTGATTCTTATTTGAAACACATAGGTTGAGATTAACCTACATGATCATATTGATAATTGAATACTGATTTTATCCTGGAAATAGAGTAAACTGAGGATGAGATTATCCTATGTGATTAAGATGACCACTTGAAATTATGAATTACTATTAATTGGAGGCATAGGTGGGAATACCCTATTGAGTTGGAATTGTTACTTGATTGGTTATTTTATACTCTTGACATAAAGTCATTTTATTGACATGATTCTACTTTTTGAATAGCCCTTTTAATTGATGAAATTATATTCTTGAATTAAGAGTCCTTTATTGTTCAGACTATACTTTTGATTGAGTCATTTATTGATTTGATTATTCTTTTGTTTGAGGCCACTTATTGTTGAGGTTGTACCTTTGAACCTGTACCTTTGAACTAAGGTCATTTATTAACAAGGATATACTATTGATTCATTTGTTGATATGATATGTTCCTGAGTGGAGTCATTTTATGATGAGTATTTATTCTATGATAAAAGGAAGCTTATGAAGCTATACTATAGATTATGAAGTTATTCGTAAGATAGAGCCATGGGAAGTTCATAGGCCAATCTTGGGTTTAGGTTTACTCAATGAAGGGAATAGCGTATGTATAGTGATTACTTGGTAGATATGTTATAGTAATATAATGGAAATAGGTTGTTCCTGGGGTTAAAGATTACCTTTAGAAGGGAATTGCCTCTGCATAGTATATAATAAAGGAAATATGGTGTTACTGGGGTTAAATATTACCTTAAGGGAATTACCTATGTATAGTATATGAATGGTCATTAACCAAATCGAGCTAGGGTAGTGGGTGAAGAAATGACACTTTACTATGGAACTTTGGCCAAAGTAGTGTAAGTAGCCATTGTTTACACTCTCAACTCACTATGATCCAGTTAGACATTCTAGTCCAGGATTTTCATACTTGTAGTAGTACACAAAGGTATGGAAATTTGCATATGATAATATTGTGGATGAAGTCTGTTTGAGAGTTACAACAGCTTTGGAGGAGAAAGAAACCCAAACTAATGATCATATGAAGTTAGTTTGCTCTCTAGCAGAGCATAATAGCTTTATTCTTGAAGCCTATGGAAGTTCTTTGCTTAGGGCAGCACACGATATCCTCGACACTGTGAATTCCTAGCTACGTCTTAATGCTCTTCAAATGATCAATGCTCTGTTGAAAAATGTAAATGCTTACATAATATCTTTAGAAATTCCTTTTACTATTACAAGTACCATATGATTAAGTTCTAGTGTGTAGGACACAACACTAAGCTTAGGAAGGCTATTTGTTATTGGGTTTCCAACCAATCTCTTCATTGAAGGGTGGGGCCATCTTTCCATATGTGGTAGATGTGCGAGAGACCGCATTTGAGTTCGTGGTTGGTGGAAAAGCAGTTGAGTGATGCTTCTCCTCATCAATTGGCGGTCAAGATTTGAGGGGGATTACTTGGACCATTCGTATCTATTGCTTATGAAGCACATCTAAGCTTGTATGTATCTTTGTATCCATTTTGTGGAAGTTTGTAAAATGTGACATGTTATATTGAGAATGAAATCAATACTTTGGAAAGATTATAACCTTTCATTGAGATGAAATGAGAAAGTTTAATTATTGTTATATCAACTGGGCATAATATATTCTTGTTGAAAAGAAAAAAATTATTATTGTGTGATGGCATTGTAAATTATTTCACTTGTAGTTAAAACATTGAAAATTCCTCAATAGGGTTGTTACACATGGTATCAAAGCTACTAGGTTCAGCTATGGAGCCTATGGGCTCATTACGTAAGTAAAACGTTAACCTTATTGGAAGTTAAAGGTTGAAAAGTTCTTATGCCAAGATGGAAAGAGGAAAAGAACAAATGGGAAACAAAAAGGGAAGTTTAGATTCTTGAAAACTTGTTGCATTTGGGGACTAGAAAAGAATTGTCCCTGGAATTGAAAATTCTTAAACCAACAACTCAGTAGGATACACCTTGGATTACAGAAGATTATGCAACTAGCTTCAAAAGAAAAGTTTTGGAGGGTTTCCAAAGGGTACCTTCATCCTACAAATTTTTTTAAATGACTAAGAGATAGGAAGAATTGAAATAACCCCCTTATTGATAGCACCTAGTAGTTGCAAGGAGTCAAGGAATTTGGATTGAATAGGGATATTATGAGTCAATGAATATGCTTTATTGGAAAGAACTAATGGATAGAATAAATTGGAAACCTTTATCGAAGAAGGAAGCCAAAATTTGAGATTCAAAATAAACTATAGAGGTAACAAGAGGTTGGATAAACCCTTGACAAACCTGATTCGATACAACGTTAAAATCTTGCAATGATAATTGTAGTCAAGAGAGAAATTTGATACTTTTGAATGAAGATTAGAGACCAATAGGTCAAGAAAAGAAGTAACCTATGAAGAATTAAAATCTAACATAATTCCACCAATTGAATAGGAAAAGTCAATTTGGAGATCCCAATTGAAAAGGAGACTGTGTCAAATCGAAAGAATATTTTAGAAACAACACACTAAGGTGAGGACACATTTGTCATAAGGGATCCTTAGGCAAGCTCATTAATGAAAGAGGCTTTGTGGACATATGATAATCTTCTACTATGGTTAAAGAATATTAGTATTCATGGAGAAGAGAGTTGGAGTGAAATGCTAGAGAATATTGTAAATGTTGTATATTCATTAGATCTCATTATGGTGGATCCAACTGTTGAATTAGAGAGAATAGAAGGCGATGATGAGTCTAATTTTGGAAACGAAAAAGTATATTCAAGGCATATCAAGGAGTTTAAGAAAGGCAAGTAATAGACAACCAACTATCAAAAACCAACAACAAGGAATGCTAAACCAATTCGATCAATTGAGGAGAGAAAATATTTGCTAAGAGTTCAACTATTAAGATGATCTAATATCATGGAAACATTAAGAGGGGAAGAAGGAGAGTAGATAGACTCGGATAAAGTACCCCATACAACGAAGTACATTGATGTATTTCCAATTTGAAAGAAATTTTGACTTCTTCATAAGTCATGATTCAATTGAAGTCTTGTCCTCAATAACCACAAGAAGGTTGGAAACAATAAAAGATAAGCTATTGGAACTACTAGTGAAAGGTAGTGGAAAGGTCAATGCTTATGACCAATGAGAAATAAATATTTATAGCACAACTCTATACGTAATTAAAGTTGGAAGATCAATTGTTAGTATTGTTGATGCCTTAGAAAAGGGATATGGCATTATGACTAATCATGAAAGGAAAAATTATTGCCTATGGAATCGGAAAGGGAAGAATTATATATTCATGATCTTGAGTTATCAAGGAACGCACATGCTTGGTAGCTAAGTATGTAATTATTGCTGATATCTTTTGGAAGATAATATCGAGTTAGCATGATCAAATGAGAATAATTACTTGAACTAGTATAAATGTTCATCGAAAGAAATAGATTGAGATGAAAATCAGATTAAAACTTGGAAATGATTAAAGGACGAAAGAAATCCAAGATATGGATGTCCTAAGAGGAAGGAGTTAAGCTCCACCATCAAATTTTAAATATTATATTTCGAGAACCAAATATGGCATCAGTCCATGGAAGAATATCTCACTTAGTTAGAATGGACTAATATGAATTGGAGAAAGAACCTATGTACCCAAAATTTTGGGAGATGAAAGAATGAATGAGGTAAATTGATGTCTTATTCAGGTACTCAAGGGAACGGAAAAATTTGTTGGATGAGGAACCACTATAATTTGGAAGGGGATAGAGTATATTGTTGGAAAGTATGTAGCAAGTTATTGTCTAGTATGCTAGAGGATGATGACAGGATGTCGTCATTGGCATGACTTGTATACTCCCATGGAATTCCAGAGGGGAAGTGGTAGATCACAAGAAAAGTTTGATCCTTTTATGTCGATGGAACTGACATAATGTTATGGTGGATAGACTCACCAAGGTAACTAATTTTGATTGGGAAATTTGATTTTTAGGATATTAAGTCCGAAATAGCAAAATGTGTGAAGCAGTTGCTTAATGTTCCTGAGAAGGTTATCTCAGATGGGAACAAGCAAGAAATGTTAAGGTTTTGTGTAAACCATGATCTTATCTTATGAGGAATTCAATTATGTTAGCTAGTTAGGCAAATGGGATAAACCAAATCTTGGTGGATTTGTAGAACACTTATAACTTCTATCATTGAGGTTAGGGCCATTATATGGGAAGAAGGATTGAATCTCTATAAAGCTGAGATAAGCTAAGAAATAGGGTTAACCTTATATTAGAAAGGTTGTCAAATGGAATAATAGATCAAGAGGATCAAGGAAATCTTGTTGATACAAGATTAAAATTATGAAATAGTATAATTATGCTTAAGGTAGATAGTTGTGTCAGTGATGGATAGTCCTGGCTTCTGAGTTGTCTGATGGCGCATAAACACCAAAAGAAAGGATGGGACCCACATGTAGTGTACAATACACCAACATTCATTATCTATTTGGGTTACACTAAGGATAAATTCATTAGACAATGAGAACGTGTTTTCCAGTCACTAAGGTATAGGTGTCATATAGGATATGGTCACTGTTTTACTTGTGAAGTACAAGGGAGTTAATATGATTATGAAGTATAGCTCTTAAAGGGAAAGTGTGTATAAAAGCACACAAGCTCTAAGGGAAAAATGTTTTGTTATTAACAGAATATGCTTATTTCTTACATGATGAGAAATTTAAAGGTAAAACCTTTATTTGATTATATATATATCTCTATATCATTAGCACTTAAAATCATCAGGGACGATGATTCACAAGGGGGGAAGTATGTTACACCATGTTTATAGTTACTGAGTTAATTTTACCATTATGAGTGAAAATGTTGATATTTATGTAAATTGCAACTTTAATATGTTTGTTAGGTGAATGAAATATGTGAATATGCAATAAGATGTTATTGATTTCAAAAGAATGAATATGTTTTGAATTAATGGAATGCTATGTATTGTAATATGAACATTTTAATGCTTTGTTGATACAAATGTTTTACGATGCAAATGGATTTACTATGAACGTCTAACTACCTTGGTGTTGTACTAAGTTGGATGCAGAGATAGATTCAATCCTCTGGAAGGGAGGGGAAGTATCACTCAGGAGAAATGATTGGTTGGGTAACTCTTAATAAGTCAATACTAAGCTATCACACACTCACATTCCAATTTGGTCTACTTGAGTTGGGTTAATCCATGAATTAGGTAAGTTCCTTTGGTCATAGTCTTGACTTATTCGAAATAATTGGGTAGTCGGTCACTTGATTGAGATAGTTTGTTCTCTTGAATTGAATGACTTCGGTTTTATTCTCTGGTTTCTTGATTGATCGTGATTTGTTTAAGTCTCTTGCCTTATGCGAGTTCTTCTAAATATGTGGTTATAATTAATCGATGAGTTATAAATATATATTCACTTCGTGTGTGTGTGTATATATATATAGTTACTTATATATATGAGTTTAATTATCAAGACAATGATATATATCTCAAAGCTATTAATGGATTTTCATTCTCTAATATATCTTATGTATCTAGCACCACCACCTGACTATTCCAACCCCACCATCCTATATGCTCTAGGGTGGTGGCGAAGCCTCGGGCGATGGGGTCTGGGCCCCCTGAATGGTTCAGAGGGCCCACCCATCTATTCATTGTTCATGTGGGACACACAAACACACACACACACACACACACACAAACATATATACCATATTAATACGTATATATATATGTGTGTGTGTGTGTGTATGCATTATCAATTCGTGAATTATGGTAATATGATATATGCATTCGAATATCGAATGATGTATATTTATTATCATATGAGTTGATTGAAATATAAATATGTAAACACACACACACACACATATTATTGATAGAATGTAATGCTTGAATAAAGCATTGTTAATAAATAAAGCGTTGATGTTTTAAATTACTAAGTGCATACTATATGTCATATAGTGCGCAATGCGTATGAGTATTGGTGTAGCAGTAATATGTGCACTGTGGCAGTGCTAAATACATTTAATATGAATCGGTAAACATGCAAATAGAATGCAATGTATATTGAAGGTGCGTGGGAAGAATATAAGACTCTGTCAAGAAGTATTGAAAGATATTTAAAATGTATTTAAAAGCATTGACTTGTTCATAAATTTGTAAACACCAAAAGCACATATGAAGGATTATGTGGTGCCAAGTTATGAATACTGAATTGCATTAGAAGTCTAATTTGTAAGCTCTGCCTAGCTATGGAAAACAAAGTAAAATGAAGAACAAGTCAAGTAGAAGTTGGCATGATTTGAGTTGACCTATTTGATCATTCACCTTGCATTTCTGAAACGCTTTCTTTTTGTCCTTGCATTAAGCAACCTGCTGTTTTGTTTTGCTGAGAATTAAATTTTAATGCTGCCACCCATTGAGATTATTTGCTCGGTCGATCTTAAGAGCTGAGAAGTGTCATTTAGCATAGCTTTCTTGTAGGCAGCAAAGTCTCATATTTTTGTATCAATAGGGGAGAGGATTTCCTCATTTGGATGCACAATTCACTTGCATTATGCTGCTTTTTATCTAAGATGTTATTGTTTGCTGAGAGTTTGGTTGTGAGGAAAGATGAGAGACTTATTGAGAGAATTTATGTGAGGGTGGAGAATTGTAGAAGAGTTTCGTTGCCAAGCTGCAAGCTATTTTGTGGAGGCTAGGATTGGAAACCAGCTAGATCAATCGGGGCTCATACTTACAGGCTTGTTGTATCTAACTCCCTTATGCTAGTTTGACTTTGGAATGCTTCTGTGATGCTTGAATGTTTTAGATATTACTTTCTTTGATGGAACCTATCTATTAGGTTGATGCTTTTATATACCCTATATGGGACTTTATATGATGTGTCTCTACTTTACATAGTTAGGCTATACTATGCGTATGATGAGTAAAATGAGAAACGTAGAACATAACAATGTCTTGAGATGACTTGGCTTTATTAGCTTAAATGCTAGGAGAACCTTGGGAACAATAAGGCTAGCAACACAACATTAGTAATGATATGAAAAGATGCGTCTTTGTTGATAGAATGTGACATCATGTGAACCATGATGTCAAGTTTATTCTAGAATGATCATTTGATCATTGCTTCACTTGAATATTGATTGAAACCCTAGGTTGGGAATAACCTATTTGTTTGGGTTGTTTATTTGATTCTTGTTTGAAACACATAGGTTGAGATTAACCTACATGATCAGACTGATCATTGAATCTTGATTTTATCCTGAAATTAGGGTAAACTGAGGATGAGACTATCCTATGTGATTAAGATGATCACTTGAAATTGTGAATTACTATTAATTGGAGGCATAGGTGGGAATACCCTGTTGAGTTGGAATTGTTACTTGATTGGTTGTTTTATACTATTGACATGAAGTCATTTTATTGATGTGATTCTACTTTTTGAATAACCTTTTTAATTAATGAAATTGTATTCTTGAATTAAGAGTCCTTTATTGCTAAGACTATACTTCTGATTGAGTCATTTATGATTTGATTATTCTTTTGTTTGAGGCCACTTATTGTTGAGGTCGTACCTTTGAACTAAGGTCATTTATTAAAAAGGATATAATTTTGATTCATTTGTTGATATGATATGTTCCTGAGTTGAGTCATTTTATGATGAGTATTTATTCTATGATAAAATGAAGCTTATGTAGCTATACTAAAGAATATGAAGTTATTCATAAGATAAAGCCATGGGAAGTTCATAGGCCAATCCTAGGGTTAGATTACCCAATGAAGGGAATAGCTTATGTATAGAGATTACTTGGTAGATACGTTATATTAATATAATGGGAAATAGGTTGTTCTTGGGGTTAAAAATTACCTTAAGAAGGGAAGTGCCTATGCATAGTATATTATAAAGGAAATAGGTTGTTCCTGGGGTTAAAGATTACCTTAAGAAGGGAATTGCCTATGCATAGTATATGAATGGTTATTAACCAAATCGAGTTAGTGTAGTGGGTGAAGAGATGACACTTTTATATGAACCTTTGGCCAAAGTAGTGTAAGTAACCACTGTTTACATTGTCAGTTCACTGTGATCGAATTAGACATTCTAGTCTGGGATTGCCATACTTGTAGTAGTAGCTACCGAGTGATTAAGTTTTAGTTTGTAGGACACAACACTGAGCTCAAGAAGGCTATTTGTTATGGCATTTTCCAACCAATCTCTTCGTCAAAGGGTAGGGCCATCTTGCCATATGTGGCAGATGTGCGGGGAACCGCATTTGAGTCCGTAGTTGGTAGAAAAGCGCTTGAGTGATGCTTTTCCTCAACAGTTGGTGGCCAAGATTTGAGGGGGATTACCTGGACCATTCGTATCTATTGCTTATGAAGCTTAGTTGAGCTTGTATGTATTTTTGTATCCATTTTGTGGAAGTTTGTAAAATGTGACATGTTATATTGAGAATGAAATCAATACTTTGGAAAAATTGTAACCTTTCATTGAGATGAAATGAGAAAGTTGAATTATTGATATATCAAATGGGCACAATATCTTCTTGTTGAAAAGAATAGTTTTATTGCTGTGTGATGGTATTGTAAATTATTTCACTTGTAGTTAAAACATTGCAAATTCCTTGAGTAGAACAATGGGGTTTTTACAAGTGATGCCTCTAATTATCCCCAAAATCCTCATCACTAGAACTACTGGACTCAGATTCTGCATGGTCAAATTCCTCCATACTAATACCAACCAGCCCCGTCAGTGTAGCATCCTCATCAATTTGTGTTGGCTCCTCTATCTCTACATCCTACTGCAATATTGGACTCTCGTTGTACAAAAGTGTGTTGCAGTCAATGAGATGGAAGGCACTATCTATAGCCACAAGCTTCTATGCTCTCCTAGAGGTAAGCATGTTCCTCTTAAGGGAGTGGATGAAGCTATAAGTACACCAATTCCTCTCAACAACAAAAGAACTAGAAACTTGAGAAAGCAAACAAATAGCTAGAGATGTAGTCAAACAATTTGGTCCATGCATAGTAAAAATGATGATTTGAGGTTGTTTTATAGGGTTTGTGGTGCTTAGGTGGGGCCCATTGGCCATTAAGGTTTGGCCTTGGGTGTTGGAATCAAGGATTTTTTTTTTTTTAATTTTAAATTTTAAACCCCCTTTTTGCCATTCAGCCACAGGAGACCCCTAGGTGTCCTCGAGATTGTTAGGGGACTCCCTCAGACGTCTCAACGTCCCAATGGAGGTGGCTGTGTGCAAGGGGACATTTCCCCCAAGTCCCCACATCCCAAGACATCCCCATCCCAAAAATGCAAGGTTTTTTGTGGGGGATGCATCCTCGTGGAACATTGGAATGAAGAATCAACGACAAAATAAAACCTTAATACTGCATTTAAGGTTTTAGAATCAAAAGGAAAACTTTAGATTGCACTAAATTTTGCCAGCCACAAAAGAATAATAAGGGATTCTGAACATTCCAATGCATGGCTTTAGTGTAGCAAGTGCTCTACCAGCAATCCCATCCTCCATCAGCCGTACAAAACATTACAAGCAACGCCAAAATTTAGGAACTAATGATCAATTGAGCATTCTTGTAACACGACAGGTTTGCAACACCAATATGTGGACTTAACCCTGCCTTTTCTTTGGCCTGATTTACTTCTCAAGCATTGAGGAAGCCATAGGAATATCAAGAATAAAGCCAAACCAAATTGTGGTTGCTTATAGGTTCTTCTCTACTATTCAATGGCTTTGATAAAAATTATTTTGCTGATTATGTTATCAATGGAGCCAGTATCTTGTATAGTTCAAAATCTTTTCATCAGAACAAAGACTCTGGAGCTGAATTTGCCTTGGAAAAAAGTTGATGGCAAGGAACTGAAGAGATTGGTCAGAACCATGAAAGATTTTGAGAGGCAACGTACAGAGGGATGAAACTCCTTTTCTCCATCCTTGGGGATTGTTTGGCTCATAGTTACCAAACCCATCGGTTACTTGGGAAGTCCCCATAAGTCCTGGGTCAAACACGCCTAAATCAGGTCTGAAGACCTGTCTTAGAGACTCAGTGAGTTTGGCTAGTCTAGGCCAAATTTTCCAAAAAAACAATGTTTTTTTTTTTAATATATTTTTATATCACACTTTTCTAGAAGGCAGTCTATATCAAGTTTTTTCCGAGTCATAGTCTAGTAACTATGGTTTGGTTTGCTTCTTTTGTGGCCAGAGAAAAGAGAGCAAAACCAACCTAGGACAGGAATCGCTACTGAAGAAATCTCTTTCTTATGCATTTATAAGTGAAGGCTGGGACTGATGAATTTCTTGATAGTGATGAGGAAAAATAAGGATGAATCTTCAGAGCTTTCTCAGCATGTACTTGTTGTAAGAGTGATGCCAGGAGAATTTCAGAGGCCAAGCTTTCTTTGGTTATTGCATGTAATTGATGTAAATTTTGAATAATTTCACCTCACGCAGTCTTGCAAAACTCTTGAAAAGGTCTCTTAGGGTTTATAGGTCAAAAGCAAATTGGAAATCTCGGGTCGTTTGTGCTAGCTGAGAACATTTGAATAGTGTAGAGGCTCATATGTTTCTTTGCTTTCCTAATGTGAATGGTATTCCTTGGAGAGTGAAAAATGCCAACAAGAGCCCAATTCTGGTGCAATGAACTAGCAAGGACTGAAATTGATGCAGAAAGGTTTTATTGGTTTGCTAATCTCCATTGATAATTCATTGACTATTAAGAGAGAATATACAGTTTCTAACTCTGCAGGGCCTATATTCAGTATCACAATCATAGTTCTTAATTTGGTTGAGGCTGAGCAACTCAAATTTTGACAGATGGACTAAATGGAAGACTGAAATTTGAGAATGATTATTTGTGTACCTGTAACATCAAGGGTTGCATATATATCCCAAATTCAAATATTATTTTCAAGTGTGTTTTAAGTGAGAAGTTTTGAGCATTGCTTAAGCGCACTATTTGATTGTAAAATATTCAAATGCTGTATCTGAATTACATATTTTGTGGAATTTGTGACTTCAAGCCCGATCATAGTGCAATGAACTATAATGTATTATTTTGGGCAAATAATTGATGGATGTTATTTTATAATCCATGAAATTAAGTCAGTTCTTCAAAAAACATACAACATTTCATATGGAGTTAACATTTTCCCCATATTTTCCAGATATTTTGCGGTTTTTCTTGTTGGAATGAATTTAAAGTTAAAATTTTCGGTTTTTAATATGTTAAGTGAATTCTTTTTTCTCTTCATTCTTTTTTTCTTCCGGAAATCTGTATAATTTGATGCAGTTTCCAAAAGAAGAGCTTGAACAGAAATGTCTAATGGCACATCACTGTAGAGCAGATCTAGACTGTAAAAAGAATATTCAGCAGAACAAATTTAACTGGAGAAATTGTAGGATTTTCATTTCAACCATATGCAAGGCAATTCTTCTACGATCAAAACGCAGATCAAAAGATTTTATTGCATGGCATAGCTCTATTAAAGCAAAAGGACAAAACAGTACATAAGCAAGAAAATTTGCAGCATATACAGTAATGTTCAAGCTGAAACATTGATTAGTCATTGGCCATGGCAAACTGTAGATAGAACCATAGTTTTAGGACTTGGACTTGGAATCGACTCGGCAGCCCAAAATTTTGACTCGGACTTGGGACTCAGAACAGACTCGGCATGGACTCAACAAAAAAAAAAACCTCATAATTACACAGAAAAGAAATAAATCCATTTAGAGAACATAAAAGTCTAAATTGACTATCGGTTTGTCATAATTCAAACATTACACATATCATATGATACTCAAACTCTCAAAATTCGAAATTTCTGCCACTCTGTCCATTATGTTCAGGTGCCAGAAGAGTCTGAGCTCAGGACTTGAGAGTTCGAGCCTAAGACTTGAGAGTCTTGGAGGACTCGGTCAAGTACTCTCCAAGACTCGGCCAGACTTGGCGTGGGAGTCTGGTTGACTCAGCTCAGCCAGCTCAGAGACTTGGGAGTTTAGAGATTCTTCAAACTATGGATAGAACAATTCATCTTCCAGAATGGTCCAAACTAAACAATCTGAGGAAGGATAAGAAGAGCATATAAGAGCATGCCCTTTCTCCACAACATCATCACTCAACCTTCCTTTGCTTTTCTCAACTTCTCAGTATAAAAGTCTTGCAGGGCATAAGGTTATTATTGGTAGGCCTTTCCATTTGCTTATTCACTCCATGCCGCACCTCTTATCTGTGCTTTACTTTTCTCCGAGCAATGAAAATGGAGATGAAGAAGAGGCACACTCTCACTCTATTATTTGTTTCCTGAGATTTTGATTTGTTGCTTTGATGGATGGTTAGCTTCCAACTCACATTAGTCTGTTGCAATCTACTTTTCTTTCATCTCAATTTAATGTTTTTCATTCTTTGAGAGTTTGTTTCATTTCAAATGCTCTTTTATTTTTCTGGCTGAGTTATCTTTCACAAAAAACTTAGAAAGGGTTTCTATTGAAAACATCCTTTACTTGTAGGGGAAATATCATTATTGAGAGGCCCTTCTATGGCTGTGTTTTTCTGTCATATTGGCCGATTTGAGAAAAGTGGTATTTCTTAACTCTATGGCATGCAATATTTACTTAAATCGTATCTTTTGTTGATGGGGCCATTGGCAAAGTAGTTCTTACATTAGATTCGACAAAACTGTGTGATCAGAGATTTATTTTGGTTTAGATCATAATTTTTTTTGCCCCTTTCATTGGCACATTCATGGCCGAGGGTTTTTTTAAAAAAGAGTAACAGTTTGTAAAAATATAAAGACTACAGCTTGTAAAAATTTAAAGATTACAGCTTGTAATGTGATGAACTCTACAAGTGTACCATTCCATTTTAAACTTCAACTTATAAAAGCAAAAAAATTAGGTTGAATTTGGAATGCATTTTATTAGTATTTTGACTCGTTTGACAGTTTAACGGCCCAACATTACCAATACAGACTTTTCAAAAGAAGCTTGTAGCCCTCTGAAACTGGAGTATTGGCTTTCCTTTACATACAGACCTGACCTGAACAATTTAGGGAAGAAAAATGTTGTGGACTCGAGTTAATGGATGAGGGAATAATTGCTCGACACTATAGAGATGAAAGTTTTATGCAAGTCACAAGCATGTGCAAGAGAAAATGCTTCTGAAGCTTCCAATCTCAGTCAGAAAACTGGTCACTCTTCACATGCATTCAGAAATCTCAGTAATTTGCTCAATGACCGACTGAACCAAGATTGTTGATAATTAAGTTGTGTTTATTCCAAGGTTACACCATTCGGTAAGTTTAGTGTGTTGGTTTACAGCTGTACTTCTGTTTATTTAATATGAATGTGCAGATGGCAAGCACATAAGGTCGTGTATTTTGCACTGAATATGTGGACAAGTGAAGAACATGAACATCAGGAAATGTTGGCCTTTCTTCAAGAGTTTGCTGGAAGATGGTTTAAGCGGAGGTGGAGAGCACCTGTTTCCACCTCATAACAGGCCTTGTTTCCATGGGTAACTTGGAAAGTAATTTGTTCAGTTATTCGTTGATATTATGAGATTAGGTGGGTAATGGTTTACCCTCACTTATTAAAGAGAAATTATATATAATGCCATCATTATGAATCACTATAAATAAATATGGGTCAATTTTATTGAGGGATAATAGTAAATTACTCAAATAGGTTTGACTCTTAAATACAGATAATTTGGAGTGTTTCTTTCCTATAGGAATATTTCATTGTTTAGCCCTACCTTAAGGCTTGCAAATAATGATATAAATTAGGATAAACCTTTGGGTCAAAGTATAATTTTATCATATGTTAAAAGTTTGATTGGATTGTAACTATAGTCAGTGTTCAATGCCTATTATTATGCTTTAATAATATTGGTTATCTGACTATGTATTAATTGGTTGTCGGCTTCGGGTAGTTATAAGCGTCGGTTGGTTGGCGGTTGTGTTCTTCTTGGCAACCGTCGGGTCCTTTAAATACATCATGTATCATCAAAGCGAGTAGTATGATGGTCGACTCTAATCCTTGGCTGACCATCTCTGGTCTTCTTTTGTAATAATTTCATATGTAAATAAAGATATATTTTATGCATGTATCTAGTATGCATTGTCATCACCATTATTAATTCATGTATTTAATCTATCAAATAAAGCAATAAATTTTTGGGGCCATTGTATTAAAAAAATTAGGTCGGATTTAAGAGATTCGTGCCCTTAGATCCCAATAAAGGCGGGAAGAGACCACAACATGGTCAAGGTCAAGAGATTAGGCAATCTTTAAGGATCATCAAACAAAGAGAACAAAGGAGACGATTGAAGGGTGAAGTTGAAGAAGGCAAAAGGTTTATGAGGGAAAGCCCGAGTCCACCCAACAGTGGAAGCCCGAAGTGTACACTGACCTTACTAACCAAGTCGGAGAACCGTCAGTACCGTCAACATTGAACAAAGGAGAAAGTGAAGAAGAATACACTAACATTGCCAAAGGACTGTCAGATGAAGAAGGTTCACAGTTAGGCGAAAGGGAAGGCAAGAGAACTTGCCAACCCAACCATCGAAGAACTATTCGTACCATTAAAGTTGGCTAAAGGGGAAGGCCAAAGAGAACCTACCAACAATTTGACAGAAACCATACACCAAATTGAAGACTTGATATTGACGGGAGAATCAAGCATTGGATGATCGAAGCCGATAATGCTAGGACGAAGGGAGCATCGAAAGGACCTCAAAGGCAACTCAAGGGTGACAAAAGCTGAAGAGGGATGAGTGAAGAATTGTGATGTGTCCAAGAGTGCAGGGAAAGCACTGGAATGTACAAATCAAAACCCTCCAAACAAGTTACCGTCACAGAGGGTGCAACAAAGAGGCAAGATGGTGACTCCCCCAACAAGTCTAAATGTAGAGAAGCAGACACTTCCAAAGTTCACAAGGAACGATTCAAAGGATCCTGTGAGACATTGCAAGACATGTGAGGCAATCTGGGTAGCAAATGGTTATGATGACAAAGCATATTGGCTGAGAACATTTCCAACAATTCTCAGAGGCATAATGATAGATTGCTATACAAAATTAGACATAGTTGACAAAGCCACATGGGATGCATTATAAAAGAGCATTCTAGGAAGAATTGAAACTCCTGAGAGACAGCAACGAAACTGTAGTAGAGATATACAACATGAAGCAGGGAAAACAAGAAAACATACGAGCTTACAATCGTAGGCTCAAAGAATTGCTAGTAAAATTGGAAAACTAGCTGACAGATGGACTAAAGAAAAGATGGTTCATCGAAGGATTGATTCCTTCACTATAAAAGAAGATGAAAGTTATACTTCCATCCTCATACACTGACACCTATAATTGGGCGATGGACATCAAGAGTGAAAACAAGACATCCTCTTGAGGGAAGTGAAAGACGAAAGATGATGAGAGCACAGAAGATAGTAGTGACAGTGAATCAAAGACAGTTCAAGCCTTGCGGAAAGATATGATGAGGATGATGAAGGAGCTCAAAGATGAGAAGAAATTACAAAAGAATAAAAAATCATGGTGTATCGACTACAAAGTTGAAGGTCACACTAAAGTAAATATTCCTAGACTTGCCAGATTATGGGTCATTCAATAAAGGAGTGCCCATACAATTTGAAGACTAGGAGTACACAAGTACTCTTTACATAGGGAGAGCAGTCCTCTAAATCAAAATCAAAGAGGACGAAGCCAAATATAGTATGACCCAAAGGACGCCCTATCATACAATGCCGACAATGTAGCGAATGGGGACACTTTCCAAGTGACTACTAGAACAAGCAAGACAAAGTGTAAATTTTGTGCAAATGGTGTGGATCGAGTGATCATGAAGATATTGAGTGCCCGAAGCAAAAAGGTATTAACATGGTGGAAGTGGAGGAGCAAGATGAGGAAGTTTTGGCAATCACCATAGCACAAACAAAGAAGGCAGTCTATCCAAACCCTCGTACAGAAAAGGAACGAATTCGAGTAGCCAAAGCCAAAGTAGGACAGGTGATGGAAAATGAACGAAGAACCTCCAATGGAACTACAAGTACCTCATTGCGGTCGGAGTCAGAAAGGAACATAATATGATAGGTGCTATAGACAACCATACCAATCAATGTGACAAACCTACTTCAAATCTTGCCACAAATGAGAGTGGCAATTACAAACATGGTCAGTGACAATCAAAGTTGACAATAGGAAGGCCGAAGAAAAGACATGATAGTAGAGCCACCACCTAAGGGAAGACAAGTCATCGACCCAATGTTGTTGGCACTTAACATAGGGAAGAAACTGGTTGTTGAAATGGAAATAATGGGGAAGAATCTGACAAACACCATTGTTGATGGAGGTTCAAGAGTTAATGTACTGCCAGAAGATACATGGAAATGCCTCAACAAGCCAACCCTCTGGCCACCGACATTCCAACTAGGTGCGACCAACACGAAATCAAGACGTTGGGGACACTAATTGCGCAAAAAGTGACGATTGGAACCCAACAATTCTTTCTAAACTTTGTGGTCATTCCATTACAGAAGAAGGCATACGATGCATTGCTAGGGAGAGGATGGTTGATCGTAGCCAAGGAAAATCACAATTGAAAATGAAACAACCTCCTAGAAAGAAAAGGAAGTATCATTGACTTGAGGAATCAAGCAGAAGTGAAGAGATTGCTTCCTTTGATTTGAAGTTAGAAGGAGAATCAGGAACGGAAGAAGAAAGAAGGTTCATGGAACCGAATGATGAAGGGATTCTAGAATTACAGTCATGCTCGGAGGATGAAACAAATTCTCTCCGCAGATTTTTTCATTGGCAAATGGAGGACTATGACGTATTTCCGTTGGCTTGTAATTTTCTTGAGGCCACAACACTCAGAGAAGAGCAGCCGATGAAAAATGATTTTGAGAAGTTGGACAATTTACGTGCAAAGCACAATCCATGGTTTGCAAAAGATGACAATTGCAATAGAGGTATCTGCCTTTGTAGAAGAATGCAAAATTACTAACAATATGCCTTCATGTACATTTAAAAGCCCTATTATAAAGTTTGATTATAGGCTTTACCATATTGTATGGCGAGAAAAGAACTCATTTGCACAGCAAGAAAAGAATTGTCGTATGGCCAAGCTACATAGCACGGTGGGTTCCTAAACCCCTTTATATAGCATGATGGCAGCATAAAGTGAAATTGCACTTGGCGATAGGAATTAAAACTCACATTGTTTGGTCCAAATATTACAACCATTTCATTGTACGACCAACACAAAACACTTTTCACTGTACGGCTGAAGGGAGAAGACGTCACCGTATGGCTTAACAACCCCATTTAGATCGTACGGTGCTCCATCGTGCTTAAATTAACCTCCACCATACAACACACCAATGTACAATATCACATCCCAACCATACGACATTGACATCTTCCAATGGTACAGCATCGACAATGCTTTGTCAAATGACTCCAATCACACCCCCTGTACGGCTCGAGCAAAGTTTCTTCCACGAATGACTAAGTCTCAACATAGCATGGCAGAAAATATTTCAAGTTGTATGACACCCACTTACTTGGGCTTCCGATGGAGGTGCCCACTTTTTCCTCACTACAATCTCTAGGAGTTGTGGCCAAGGGACTCGAGCAGGAGGAGATAGGTCAGCTAGTCATGGTATAGTGTAATCACTTTTATAGCGTATGACGTTCTTGGTAGAGCATATAGGGTCCTTGGCACCACATTAGCATACGACATCATTACCTTTCCATCATACGGCTTGGCATACGTTAGTTAAACATTGTGAGATCTCTATTTTTTGGCTTTGTCAACATTGTTTTTGGCCTCTTAAAAAATCATGGTAATGAGGTGTGCCATGAAGTTTTGCGTGGTTTCGATTGAATTTCTAAGTACAATCCACGTCCGAGTTTGCAAAGTACACTTCCAAGTTTGTCTACAGGTCCTTGCCTAACAATGTCGGCATTAGTTTGGCAAGCCTTCCCTAATGTCACTTGATGTTTACTTGTCATTTGGAAGACGACTTTTTCTTTTTGGAGGGATGATGTAGTCAGTGTACAATGTCTATTATTATGCTTCAATAATATTGGTTATCTAACTATGTATTAATTGTTTGTCGGCTTCAAGTAGTTATAAGTGTCAGTTGGTTGATGGTTGTGCTCTTCTTGGCAACCATCGGGTCCTTTAAATACATTGTGTATCATCAAAGAGAGTAGTATGATCTAGTCAGATCGACTATGATCCTTGGCTGACCATATCTGGTCTTCTTTTGTAATAATTTCATGTGCGAATAAAGATACATTTTACACATGCATTTGGCATGCATTGTCATCTCCATTACCAATTCATGTATTTAATCTATCAGATAGAGCAGTAAACAATAACATTAAAGAAAAATGAAAAGAGCAGTCTGAATCCACAAATTCTGAGTTAGTTTGCATTTAAAACAATGAGGTAATCTTTTATGAAAGAAAGCTAAATGTAACGAGGAGTAAATCTAAGAAGTGAAAAGCATATCTGTATAGTTAATATCTTGTATTTTAAGGGCGCACTTGAAGTTAATTTTGGTTGGTAGATTCAGGGACTGTAGTGTGTTTGAATGAAGCATAAAATTGCAATGTTATTTGGATTACGATGTTGCAATTTAGATGGCCTGAGAATTTTGAGAAATCAGTGATGCTTCAAATAGGAGTTCAAATATATATGGCATAAAAATAGCATTCAACTCAATAATGTTTGATTTGTCTGCAACCCTCAATAACTCAATCATCTTCCTTTCATGTTTTCATGAATTGCCATAATATGCATTTGTTTTAGCCCAAAGTTTAAGTCCAAATGAAATCATAATTGGATGAAAAAGGGGGACCATTTCTAAAATACAAATAATAATCTTTGTATTTACTATTACTATCTAGAAACTTGACCAGTAATAAGGTCACACAACGATTGAACAATAGGAGGCCCCACAATTCATACAGGTTTAAGACTTTAAGTCAGAAGCAGGGAATGAATAAAAAAAATGAAGCCCATAAACAAATGAAATGTGGAAAAATAATTTTTAATTTTGTGTTAACAAGAAACAAAAGGTAACCCATTGAGGGGAAGGCTATCGTTTGAACCGATAAGTCATAATCAGTGTATAACATGTTCAAACTGTAAGGAAGTTGAGCAACAGTACACTTTTAGAGAATTTTACAGAAAGTTCAAAGATTCAAATGTTTGTTGTCAAGCTCCTATATTTAGCTTTCCTTCAAGGTTAGCAATAAGGAAATTAGGATCAGCATCTAGTTATCACCATGCACTGTGACTTAATGAAAAAGAGATGTATCATGTATGAGACCCGAGAATATCATTTTACATTAGAAAGGAACAAGATGTGACCAAACCAGAATATACCGATGAGCAAATTTTGGAAAAGGAACATAGATATAATATATGGTATAAGATAGCAAGAAATATCAAATGAAATGCTGTATAGACAACTCTATTTTTTCTAGAAAACCTAAACAAGACAAAGTTGAATGTTTTGATGCTAGAGTTGTGAATGCTTCAAGCATAGATTTGTGTCAGCAATCTTCAAGGAGAATGGAATGCCCCGAATTCCAGATCATTGATTGCAGGCATTAACAACTCATAAAGAGCACTGTAAGATTTCCAGTAAACTCCTATGGGTTTTGTATTTACTATTTTGACATTTTAGTTGAGGTTCACTTTGGTTGGTCAAGGATAACGATGTGTTTAATTGAAATATACATCTTTGCGCTATCACATCCTGTAAAACATGCTGAATCCTTTCAATCCATGTTTTCCATTGTAGAGACACCATTTAGGTGGTCTGATGTTTCATGAGAAATAAATGATGCTACTTCCAAGAGGAAGATGAAATTTATAAGACTTGAAAATTTAAACTGCCCAGGATAATGCATAATTTATCAGCAAATGCCAATAACTCAATCTGCTCATTCTTCCCCAGTATTTATGAATAGCCTCAAGATGTATCTGTTCAAACCAGCCCTAGAAATCTCCCATATCCCAAAGTTTCTGATCAAATGAAATTATAATTGCTGAAATTAGGAATGTTTCTATAATACAAATTATAGTGAAGGATGAAATGAAGTGGCTTCGTTGAAAGAGAAACCAAACAGTAATCTTCATTCAAGAATCTGGAAATTTGGGTAGCAATAAAGTATCACTCAAGGACAATTTGTGAACATGAAAGTCATACAGTTTTAGGGCAGAAACAAAAATGAAAAGAAAAATTAAGCCAATAAACAAATTAAATGCAAAAACTCTACTTGTGTTGCCATGTCTACAAGAAGAGCCAAAATATATCTGAAATGTATGGGAAAATGCTAAATCCAGATGAAATATTTAATGGTTCTAAAGCAACGGACTTGTCATGAATTAGAAATCAACAACTGCCAAACATTTCCCCAAAATAAGGATACGTTGCACTGTAGTCAAGATTGCAGTTAACAATTCCAAAAATCATGCAGTTCGGACACCACAAACTAGATATATTATTGTCACATACTCCATTTTACCAATGTTCAAAATTTCTTACTTACAACACTCTTGAAGATAAGATTGGGATTTGAAACATGCATGCAAATGTTTAAGTTTCTGGTAAGCAAATAATCATTCCCAATCTTCCATCTCCAGCTCATCACTCTCTGTTCGAGGTGGTCTAACAACTAAAACTACCATACCCAAAACAGGCCCTGCAGATTCAGAAATCACAGATCCTCTCTTAAGGGTCAAAGAATTATCAGTAGAGGTTACCAGGAAAAAACTTTCTGCATCAATCTCAGTCCTTGTTTTATCTACTGCCACAAGAATTGGGTCCATCTTGTCTGCATCTTTTACTCTCCATGGAAGAACATTCGCATCAGGAAAGCAAATAACTACAGGGGCTTCTGCACTAATCAATGGTTCCCAGCCAGGCAAAACAACCCAAGATTTCCATGATGCTTCTGACTTATAAATCCTAAAGGGGCCTTCTCCCAGTGCTTTACGAGATGGGGACTGGTGAAATTGTTCAATATTTGGATCAATTACAGGCAAAACCAAAGGAACCTTAGCCTCTGAAACCTCCCCAGGCATCAACCTTACAACAACCAAGCGGCGGAAAATTTCTGAAGATTCGTCCTGCTTGTTTTCCTCATTGTCATCTAGGAATCCTTGAATCCTAGCCTTCGCTTTTTCTGTAACTGCATAAGAAAGAGCCTTCTTCAATGCGGATTCTCGCTCTGGCTTGGCTTTGTACTCCTTACTCTGGCAATATAAGGAGTAAGCTAAGCAATCACCAGGGAGAGGAGAAAAGGACTCCCATCCTTCTTTACGCCGCCTTTCGAAGTCCTTCATGGCTTTGGCCAACTCCCTGGCTTCCTTGCCATCACTTCTATTTTCGACGGCAAATTCGGCAGCAGACTTTCGCTGTTCTGATGAAAGAGTCCTAAACTCATACAGGATATCGGCTCCACCGACATCAAAATAGGTTAAAGCATTCTCATCGAAGCCACTGGATACCAAAGAAGAACGAACCCTAGAAGCAACTAGGATTTTGTTTTGCTCTACTCCTGAAATTCTTGTCACTTCCTCAATGCTTGAAGGAGCAAATCCAGCCCTAGAAAGAGAAGGAATTAATTCGGCATACTGATGCCACATACCTATTCTGTCACGGAGAATATTTAGTTGTTCATCGATGCTTAATTTTTTTGCGGCATCGGGAACATTTTGGACAGTTGGCGGTGGACGGAAGGGCTGGTAAAGCTCCTTCTGCGCCGAAGCTGTGCATAGGAATGTTCGAGTTTTCTGTTGTGGACAAAATTTTGTGCAATTTAAACCCTGAAACGAAGAACTAAAGGTTTTAATTTTGCTGTTAGCTGTTGGATGAGTTCCGTACGTCGCAGTCACCGTTTTTGCTGTCAGCATTTTGAGGATTCAACCAAGCAAAGCAACTTCCGCGAAGACTCAAACTTTGCTTGGAAACCGAAAAATTAGCGACGCAATATCGCAATCCAACGGACTGCAAAAGAAAATGAAGCCTAAGTGTTTCAATTTTCTTTTTTATCGAGGAAGCCGAAATCATTTAAAGCTGGAAGAATCGTATGAAAACGACACTAACTATCAAAATTTCAAAAAAAATGAACCAGATCAAAATTTGCAGGGATTACAAGTTTAAAGGGAGATGCTTGCATTTAAATCCAGTTTACATAGCATTAAATCACTAGATAAAGCTCATACCAGGTTGTCTTTGAAAATAGCTATAATTCTTTTCAATTTGGACTTAGATATTGTACTGATGCTACGGATGAATCCTGCATCAAAATTTATGAAATTGTGATTACCTATCTTTTATCATATACCTAGCTTGTTTTGTCAGAATACTGAAAACCTTATCTACATATGTGCTTCACGTTAAGCCACATACGCCAATAATTACTGGTTAGCAACAAAAACAAAAAACGTAAGAATACTAAGATCTATCATTCTAGGCCGCATGTAATATCTATCTGTTAAACGACCTGTCAAGAGGCGGAAGCAGGTTAGACCTTCAAATAGAAACCCATTTTTTATATATTATAAGAAAAAGAAATAACTAATTACATAGGACGATATTGAAAAGTAATTCAGAATTAATGATATTTCAAATGTTTTTGGAAGTAAGTGATTAAGTTTCAAATTCAATTTTGTATTAAGACATTCAATCATTCAATAGTTAAATTTGTGGGTGTATTGAAATGTTTAAATATTTGATTAAAAAATAAAATACTTCATATTTCAATTTAATTATAAATCTTTTACATTTAATTGAATTTTACAAAGAAAATTAAAGTATGTTAATATCTTCGTGATAATAATTATAATTTGATACATTAAGAAAAACACCTCCTATTTATAATAATATTTTATCGTGAAACTTTGTATGACTATCTTCACAAACTAGGACTATTTTCTCCACCTTTTTTGGTTGAGAGACTAGAGGACTATTAATACCTTTTTTGAATTTCAAACACAATATGACCTATTAATGGCTTATACCAAAGATCTATGAATGACCTTAACTAGAGATTGTGGGTTCAATTTATCAATATATTGAAATACTAGAGCAAACAAAATAGAACAAATGATTATTACTAAAAAACTTATTTTCTCAAAATCAAAAGATTACATATAGTCTCATTGTCATCTAATAATTTAAAATCCCCTTAGGAAAAGATGTAAAAATAGCATCTATATAATAGAGCATGCAACTCAAGATCTTAAAAGTTAAAATTTGGTAGAGCCAAGACTATATTTCTAACCAAAAAGGAAATATATGTGAATCACCAAAAAAATCCCTCTACTACCCAATAATGCATCCACTAAGAACAAATTTGCTTTGAAGACCACTGTCATAAAGTTCACAATTCAAAAAATCATCTTTATGACTTTTTGGTATTATATGCACCCTCGTTTTTAGTGTTTCCTAATTACAAAAATTGGAATATTTCATGGATATAGTATAGTGCAGGGAAATAGCAATATGGACTAGATTTGTAGATTAGCTAAAGCTTGAAAATGAAGAATATTATGCAATAAAATGAATACTTTCATTGATAGGCAAATTGGTCTATGAAACAATAACACACGGTTGTTATAAAGCATATAATATGGATTTATGCTCATCCCAATAGTCTTCAAACCTCAATAATAATATATCTTACAATCCATTATACTTGGACCAATAATGAAGCCAACATAATGATCAATGTCCTATCCATGACAATGATTTAAAAGGGATGCACACTATAATCTAGACTTTGATTGTTGTTATAATAATGATATGAGAGTTGCATATAGCATGTGGATCTACAGTATATTTGAGTTATACCCCAAATTAGAGCACTTCCCTAGAAATTATGATATAATTCATATATGTGGAGCCTAGTGACTAGTTGTATGAAACTTTTTCATTGTTGCACCTATGATGTAATGCATCAATAGCAACCAATGATCATATGGAAGTTCCATTATCATGCTTTAATGGCAATGATTTATATGGTAGTTGGTACCTTATTGCTAGTGCACTATTTATTTATGTAGATCATAGCCACCAGATTGATATATTTCTACCCAAAGGAATATTGAATTACTCCATTAGTCATAATGCCCCTTCAACACAAGTGTAATATTAATATCAATCTAAAAATTTAATGGTTCATCTCAATGTCGACTCCTATATGAAAACACTCCAATGAATTATGGATTTTTGTCCTCAATTCTAGACCTTGAGGGTTTTTCTCCTCAAGTCAATTGAACCAAACTCTAATGCTCCAACAAAGAGAAGAAATAGGAATTATGATGTATAATCTATATGCATCCTTCTTGCTTGGCCTCTCTTAAATAGACTATTTCCTTCATTAGACATAACTCTTCAATTTACTTCATGATCTTTCATTGATATTTGAGAAAAATTATTTTAAATAATCTTTAATAACAGGGACCTTATTTTATCCCCATTCATGGGTTTTTCAATTCTTCTCAATTAGTGGTGGATCATAACCAAACCAAGTGGTCTCTGCCTCAACCTAATTGGTGGAAATTAATTTTGAGGCACATCATGGGGAAAATTACAGCCATCCAAGATTGGTTATGTGGTCTTCTATTATGAAGGAAAAATGCTAAAAGCTATCATGAGAAAGCTATGTCCCAGAACTAGCAATAAAGTGAAAGTAGAAGCTCTTCTACTTGGTCTCTAATAGGTTAAAGCCTACAATCCTAACAACATCATAATCAAAGGTGACTCTTTGGTTATCATCCAATGCCTAAGAAATATGATTTTTAATAATTGAAAAATCAATGATATTTTGAGTGGAGCTTGGGACATTCTTGATTATATTCCTAATTTCACTATTCAACACTACTTTTAGGAAGGTAATGCATTGACAGATTATATCTATAATAAAGGTATTGATAAAAGGGAGGACTTAGTGATGGTTGAGGATCTTTTATGGTGGCTATATTTTCCTCACATCAACCTTAAAGATTGCTCTTTTTCATAATTACTTTGTGTGGTGACATGTTCACTCACAAGAGAAGTCATTATTGGTTATGGAATGGTACATTCTTTGGATCCTACTCAAGGGAACTCTCCTTTTATGTCTCTCCTTTGTGACCTTTATTATTGCTTTTAGGTTACAAGGCAGAGCCAAAAGCTACCACATAGGACTTGTGAAACCTAAGGTCAACAGGGAAGACTAAGTAAAAGGTATCCTATAAGGGTCACATCTCTCTAGGAGACAAAGTATAAATATATGAATGCAACAAATGTAAGATATATTGGATAAGAATAGGGATATGGAATAAAATATAATACAAAGAAGAGACTAAGACCTACCATTGTACAAGTATTATATGATAATATCTTTATATGGAGTTATAAAGATTTGGTTAATATAGGTGTTATGAATGAATGTGGTTCTTATTTAAGGGTAAGTGCAAAAATATGGGGGCCACTTTTTGGTCCCAAAAAAGAGTAGTAAGTTATCTTTCATGTATGTAGTTTCAAGATGTTTGAGTGGTTTTGAATCTCTAGGAGTTATAATACAAATTCTAGTTTTTGGAAGATCTTATAGTTTGTCAAACAGTCAAATTTTCGTAATCAGAAGGTCAAATTTCAATAATAAAAAAGTTGTATCATCTTTCTCTCTCTATCTCACTCATTGTTTATCCCTTACAATGTAGACCCCTCTCTCTCACTATCTCCATCTCTTTATTTGACTCTCTCTCCCTTGAGCTCAAGAACACCTCTCTACCTATCCAACCCTCTCTCTCTATCTCACATATCCCTCTCTATCTCTCTCTCCCTCTCCCTAACTCTCTTTCCCTTCTTCCCTCTCTCTCAATCTCTCCACCTTCCTCCTTCCCTCTGTACATCTCTTTAGATCACCTATCTCTCACCTATTCCTCTCCACCTCCCCCTCCCTCTCTCTCTCTCTCACTTTCTCTCTAGATCTCTCCTAGATCTCTCCTTCTCTACTTCTCTTTATCCCACATCTCTCTCCCTACATACCTCTATCTCAATTATCCCTATCTACCTGCCCCCTCTCTCTCTCCCTTTCCTCTCTATTTCTATCTATCTCACCTCTCTCTCCCTCCCTACTTCTCCCTTCCTCCTTCCCTACCTCTCTCTTTATCTCTCCTTCCCTCTCTAATTTTGTCTCTCACCTCTCTCTCTCTCTCCCTCCATCCTTCCCTCTCTATTTCTCTCTATCTCTCTCTCCTTTCCTCTCTACTTCTGTATATCTAATTCTCTATATCAAATTCTCTATATCACTTCTCTCTCTCTTTGTCTCTCTCTTCCTACCTCCCTCTATCCTTACCTATATACTCTTTATATCCCATCTCCCTCTCTCCCTACCTCTCCCTATCTCTCTCACTTAATATCTCTCTACTTACCTCTTCCTACATGAAGAGAGATAAAAGGACAAAGGGATGAAGAGTGGAGATAGAGAGAAGTAGAGATGGAGAGGAGGGAGGAGGAGAGAGATACAAAGAAGTAGAGAGGAAGAGTGGAGGAAACAAAAGGTAGGGAAGGAGAGAGATGAAAGAGAGGCAGATCTGAGATAGCAGAGAGGTGATCATTGATATGAGAGAAGTAGATAGGGAGATGAGGAAGACTGATGGAGGAGAGACGAGAGAGAAAGAAGGATGATGATAGAGAGTAGAGAGAGGGAAGTAGAGAATGAGAAGAGAGAGATGTTAGGGATGGCGGAGGGAGGAGGCAGAGAGGGATAGGTGAGATAGAGATAGAGAGAGAGGGAATGAGAGAGGTTGGGAGAGAGAGGGGAGGGAGGGAGAGGCAAAGAAGGATAAAAAAGATATAGAGAAGTACAAAGATAAAGAGAGAGGAGGGAGTGAGAGAGAGAGAGGGAGGGAGAGAGTGGTGAGATAGAGAGTAGAGAGGGAAGGAGAGAGTGAGAGAGAAAGAGGGGGGAAGGATGGAGGGTGAGAGAGAGAAGTAGAGAGGGAAGGACAGAGAGGTACGTAGAGAGAGGGAGAGGGGAGATAGAGATAAGTAGAGATGGAAAGAGAGGTAGAGAGAGAGGGAGAGGGAGAGGAGATATAGAAAGATGGGGGAGGGAGGGAGAAGTAGAGAGAGAGGGAGAGATAGGTAGAAGGGGGAGGTGAGAGATAGAAAGAAGTAGAGATGGAATGAGGGAGGGAGGGAGAGGTAGGGAGGAGAAAGAGTTGAGATAGAGAGGTGTAGAGATAGTGGTAGGGAGTGATAGAGGGAGAGGTAGGTAGACAGAGGGAGAGGGGAGATACAAAGAATATAGAATGAGAGATGGAGGTTGTAAGAGAGGGGGACCGACCATGTCAAGGCCCCAGGTTATAGAGAGCCAAGAGTGGAAGGCTTCCCTAACTTACCTCACTCTAAAGGGATGATGAATGAGAATGATGAGGACTGTAAGGCCTTGCAACCACTCTTTAGACCCGAAATCCAAATTAGAGCTAGGTGAGCCAATTTTTGAGTTCAACACTATACTTCAAGTAGCTCTCTACCCAAGGAGGGAAGCGCGGTTCTAGGACAACAGCGCGACATGTTGGCATCTCTCAGGTGTGCTGGCATCCATACAACTAGAGGACCAAAAACATAGTATGAACCACTATAAAACAAGCTAACGGCCTAGATAGTCACTTATAAGGGAACAAAACAAAACTATGAAGTAGGAAAGATACAAACAAATGTGATAAAGCAAGTATATGAAGGCTAAGGTGACAAAGATAATTTCACAAAGATGCTCATTCACCAGCTATCTCCAAATGCATGTCCACCTACACACAAGAAAGAGGGAAAATTGTTGGGGGCTGTATAGGGGTCTGCCTTAGTCAGACTCCCGTTTTGGCATTTCCACCTCCATGGATAGCCCAGATAGTAACAATAGAGAAATGTATGATAAATAAGTAAAGAAAGAAAGTACACGAATAACACTACAAAACAGTATAAAGCTACTCAACCAAATCGTAAAGGAGAGGAGTGAAAATGTTTCCACCTCCACCAAGAGCTCACTAGCCAATGATGGAGAAAGAGAGCTTGGACAATCACCACAACCTCAACTATGATGAAGGGAGGTGTTGCAAAACCTCAAGCCCCTACTGCAATGTCTTGTTTCACACTTGCTTTACGAAGTTGATAGAGTGTTGTTGTTGTTGCTATGAAGTGCCAAAGTGCTACTTAGAGTGAAGAATGTAAAGAGAATGCAGTTGAAGTGCTTGAAAATGCAAAAAGAGATTGTGTAGAAGATGAAATGAATGAAGGAAGAGTGTTTTTGAAGGTGGGATGAGAGAAACCACCATTTTTTGGGTCAGTTAGTCGAAGAGGGACATTACAAACCAACCCCAATGGGAAGTGTAACGCCTCTACCAACTTCAAATGTAGGAATCCGTTAGGGAAGTAAGCATGCTGTGTGGACATCTGCACATTGCATGGGGATCCTTTAAAATATTCCTCTACCGATGCAAAGGATAGACACCAAGTGGAACAAAGGCAACAAGATGATGTGGGATTTCACCTTTGGATTTGGTTTTCTAAGGTGAGGAAATGTAAAAGGGGAATTTGTGTAAGGGGTGAAAATTCACGGCTATACATTTTTTCCCCACTTTAGCAAGCACAAATACTGATGAGTGCTTCGATAAAGTAGATTAGAAAGATAGTAGGGTTAGAAATGTATACCTGAACTGTCAAAGAGGCAGACAACAATTTGGCGAACTCGAGAGCGCAGGACAAGTCAAGGAATTCATAGCCTCGCATAACTATGAAGTTGTAGATCGAAAGCATCTTATAGGCCCATGGACCTACAAGGAGGTGACCCCCAAGATATCTCACATGAAGGAAGCCTTGAAAAGTAAGCACCTCATAGGCCCGTAGACCTACAAGGAAGGTGTCCTCCAAGATCTCTCACATGAAGGATACCTAGGAAAGTTCCTTATAGACCCATAGACCTGCAAGGAAGGTGTCCTCCAAGATCTCTCACATGAAGGAAACCCTAAGAAAGTGCCCTATAGACCTGCATACTTGTAGGGAAGGCGTCCTCCAAGATCTCTCACATGAAGGAAACCTAAAGAAAGTGCCCTACAGACCCACAAAACTATAGGGAAGGTGTCCTCCAAGATCTCTCACATGAAGGAGACCCAAAAAAAGTGCCCTATAGACCTGTAGACTTGTAGGGGAGTGACCCCTAAGATCTCTTGCATGGAGGAAGCCCAGAAGAAGCACCCTACAGACCCACAGACCTATAGGGAGGTATCCCCCAAGATCTCTCAAATGGTGGAAACCTAGGGAAGGGGACTCTACAGAGTCGGAAAGCAGCTTCACAAGCACACCTGTAAAGGAACATGTTTACCCATAGATAGAACATGTCTGAAAGTGGCCATGCAGGAAAGTAAGCAGACAATCACACAACCCATTAACAGATTGGAAAGATTTCAAAGGGGTCCCTTGGGAACCCGACATAAAGAAAGGGGTCCACTCAAGGGATGCGCTATTTGAAAGTGTGGAAGAGATGTTTCTTTCTCAAATCAATTCATCATCAAGGAATCCTTTTGAAAGATGTTCACTTCATCAAAGAATTCGAAAGGAAGAAAATGCACCCTCGTGAGGGGAAGGTTGAAGCCATTCCCACCTTGAAGGAAAGGTTTCTAGTTCTTTCTTTACGAATCCATGATGAAGGAAACACATTCCATTAGGGGTCCTATGTGCAAATGTGGTTTTGAAAAAGAATTTTGTGAGGATTCTCGAGAAAAGATTCATTAACAATGAATGTTTTTTTCTAAAAATTGAAGTATCATAGAAGTGGCGTTGTCATAGATGAGAGGGACAACTCAAGCAAAGAAGAAAGAAAGATAAAAGAAAAGTTAAAAGAGACAAAGACATCATGAACAAAGGGCATAGGGGTGATCTGATATCTCAGAGTTAGAATTGCTCATAAATATATATATATATATATATATATATATATATATATATATATATATATATATATGTATATATATATATATGTACGTATATATATGTGTGTTTATGTATATATATATGTGTATGTATATATATATGTATGTATATATATATATTATGTATAATAATAGTATATAAAATGAACTGTCATCAACTCCCTACTATATCAGACCATTTGAAGAATGCACAAGAAGACAATAAAAATAAAAAATTGGGTCAACATGGAAGGGAAGCCTAAATGCCCCCAATGGTTTGCATCATCCCCAATTTTGTCAAAAATCAATCACAAACATGGAAGAATGATGATACACATAGAAGAAGGTTTACGACACAAAAACCACACATGTATCCAAGCACCAACAAGGGTGACAAGGTTCATCTAGGCACACATAACATGATCATGGGGGAACACATCATAACACACATCTATTCTAAAGATAAAGAAGGGGCCTCCCCCTAACACTGATTGACCAAGAGGTCGTCTGTTTCCCACTCTAGATCATCGTAGGGGGAAGAAGGATGAGCCTACAGTGGTGGAATGTTAAGAGGAGGAGCGTCTGAGCCTCCCACAATAAGGGTTAAGGAAGAAGGCCCCACAAGGTCTTCTCCACTCAACTCTTATGGAGCTATGGTCAACAATTTCACAAAGATCGCTGACAAGGCAGAAACTTCATCCAAAGAGTTAAACATGGACTTTACAGGAGTGTCATGTCTCACCTCAACAGATGGAGAAATTTGCGCTTGAGATTCATTGCTAGGCTCACTGAGTGATTCAGAAGTGGTGACGAACTTAGGAGAAGCTGGGACTAGTTTTGTCACTAGGACAGAACAAGTCAGTGCGGGACCACCTTTTGGGGGAGGTGAAATCCTCTTACATCCTTCGTTATTGGAAGGACCACTCTCCACCTTCTACTCCATCGGGGGACGTGGACTCCCCACAGACAAGGTGAGAGGTGCAAAGGAAGAGGAGGAAAAGAAAACCACAATGGATACCACTCAAGTGTTTGGCATATCCATGGGTTTTAGGAAAGGCGGGACATCCAGAAGGGACATCAATAAAGGTGGCTCTATCAAAGGAATGATGAACACTTGCACCTTTTTAGGGTCAAGCACATTCATACTCACAATGGAAGCCAGAAGCAATGTGAAGTTAGATTGAACAAAAGCAAAGGGGAGGAGAGAGGAGGACACGACAGGAGGCCCTAATACAGGGGTGGTCATCTCCTCTTCCTTCCTCTATAAGGCGGCTTGCTCAGCCGTGAGAGCCTTTCACTGACACTTGTGCTTGTGCACGAGGTGGTTTCTATGACTCTTCGAGCTAGATACCAGAGGTTGCAAAGGAATAGAAGGCTCCTGCTGAGCCATGGGAGTGTCCTCCATAGCTATTTCTAGTGGAGGGATAGGCTTTTGAAAGGGAGTAGGAGGAGCAGGTTGAGAAGCAATGAGGGGAGTCAACTCTAATGCCTTGGCAGTGAGCCTCTTCCTGCTTACTTCCTTGGGAGTAGAATCGGTAGGAGGCCGTGGGGGTCGACACATAGAGGATTCCCCATGAGGGCCTTTCTTCCTACTATATTGAATGGGTCTAGGCTCTATGGGTAGAATAGGAAGCTCAAATGCGAGATACTTGGACTTCCACCAAGCAGGCACCACAAAATCTAATGGCACCACAACATGGTGAGAAGGAGCGTCAAATTGAATAGGAAAAGAAGAAGAAGGAGGATCTCGGGACTGATTCTCTTCTTCCCTTCTATGTGCCTTAGCAGCATCATTGTCAGCTTTTAAGCAAGCCCTATGTGAAATGACATAAGGCGATGGAGGGTATCTCACTCTTGGCGTTAGGCACCCTCTCTTGTAGTTCTGATAAGTTTGATACAAAAGGTCATTCCTAGGCGGAAGAGGACCAACAAGCATAGGCCAAGAGTAATCCAAGGAGTAACTACCATGGGAAACCGATGGTTTATAATTGGTATCATGAATTACATGCATGGAACCCTTGTGGAAATTTTTTAAACATTTATGCATGACTGAGGGCACTGCATTCATAGCTACTAACCATGGGATTTCTAGCTTTACTCTGAAGAGCTCAAACCCTGGGATAATGTCAAACAAAAGCTTCACGAATTTAGGTCCAACCAAAACCAACAAGACGACACTACCCAAAGGAGGTACAAAAATTTTGTTGTGCGTGTGGATGGTGCTCACAGGTGCATCATACCCATCTTTGTGTAAAAAGTTTATTAGCATGATCTCCTGAGTTATAATGTTCACTTGATACGTCGGATCAACGAGAACACCTGCTATGATGTTTTCGTTGATTCACGTAGGGATGTAGAGAGTAGATGGCTCCCTATTAAAACCCATTGAAAGATCTTGCGAGGTGAAGGTTATGCTAGTACCACCACTCATAGGCTATGCAGAGGGGATAGGTTGATGCAGGAAAGAGGCCATCACATGCAATAAACGAAACTCTCACAGGGCCCCCAAAGGTTGTAATATAGGACAATGACCCAATTAAGGTTTCATTACACAACACTTTTAGAACCTTCCAAGTACGCCTACTAGGGGTTGTAGGTTGGGTTGTAAGGTGAAGGCTTGGAAACACTCACACCTACAACACTCCTAGAATATGAGGAAATGAGCTTTTAGTATCTCAAAATGAAACCAAAATGGTTCACGTCAAGTTCACCAAAAATGTAAGAGAGGGGGACCGACCACGTCAAGGCCCCAGGTCACAGAGAGCCAAAGTTGAAGGCTTCCCTAACTTAGCTCACTCTAAAGGGATGAGGGATGAGAATAATGAGGATTGTAAGGCCTTGCAACCACTCTTCAGACCTAAAATCCAAACTGGGGCTAGGCAAGCCAGTTTTCAGATTCAACACTATACCTCAGGTAGCTCTCTACTCGAGGATGGAAGCACGGTTCTAGGACAACAACATGACGCGTTGGTGTCTCTTAGGTGCACTAGCATCCATATGACCAAAGGACCAAAAACATAGTATAAAGGCTAAGGTGACAATGATAATCTCACAAAGATGCTTGTTCGCCAATTAGCTCCAAATGCATGTCCACCTACACACAAGAAAGAGGGAAAATTGTTGGGGGTTATATTAGGGTTTGCCTCAATTAGACCCCCATTTTGGTGTTTCCATCTCCACTGATAGCCAAGGTAGCAACGATAGAGAAATGCATGATAAGAAGTAAAGAAAGAAAGTACACAAATAACACTACAAAATAGTATACGTTACCAGCTCCACCAAGAGCTCACTAGCCAATGATGGAGAAAGAGAGCTTGGACAATCACCACAGCCTCAACTGCGATGAAGGGAGGTGTTGTGAAACCTCAAGCCCCTACTACAATGGCTTGTTCCACACTTGCTTTATGGAGTTGATGGAGTGTTGTTGTTGGTACTATGAAGTGCCAAAGTGTTGCTTAGAGTGAAGAATGCAAAGAGAATGAAGTTGAAGTGCTTGAGAATGCAAAAAGAGATTGTGTAGAGGATGAAATGAATAAAGGAAGAGTGTTTTTGAAGGTGGGATGAGAGAAACTGCCATTTTCAGGGTTGGTTAGTTGAAGAGGGATGTTACAAATTGACCCCAATGGGAAGTGTAATGCCTATGCCAACTTTAGACGTAGAAATCCGTCAGGGACGTAAGTGCATTACACGAACGTCTGTGCACTGCGCAGGCATCCCCAACAAATATTCCTCTACCAACGCAAAGGACATACACCAAGTGAAACAAAGGAATCAAGCTACTGTGGAATTTCACCTTCAGATTTGGTTTTCTAAGGTAAGGAAGTGTAAAAGGGGAATTTGTGTAAGGGGTGCAAATTCACACTTATATAGAGGGAAATCGATAGGGAGGGAGAGAGAGAGGTGAGAGAGAGAAATAGAGAGAGAGTGTGTGGTATGGAGTGATGGAGGGAGAGGTAGGTAGAGAAAGGGAGATAGGAGATGAAGAGTAGGGAAGGAAGGAGGGATGGAAGGAGAGAGAGAGAGGTTAGAGAGAGAAAAAAGAGAGTGTGTGGTAGGGAGTGATGGAGGGAGAGTTAGGTAGAGAAAGGGAGAGGGAATATAAAGAGAAGTAAAGAGGGAAGGGGAGAGGGAGGGATAGAGAGGTGAGAGAGAGAGGTGAGAGAGAGAGAGAGAGGTGGAGGGAGAAGGAGAGGTAAGTAGAGAGAAGAATAGGGGATATAGAGAGAGTATAAAGGGAAGGAGAGAGGTAGGGAGGGAGAGATAGGTGAGAGAAAGAAACAAGTAGAGAGAGAGAGAGGGAGGGAGGGAGAGGTAAAGAGGGATAGGTGAGATAGAGATGAATAGAGAGAGGGAGACATAGGTGAGATAGAGAGGTGTAAAGAGAGAGAGGGGGGGTGACAAAGAGATAGGGAGAGAATGGTGAGATAGAGAGGAGAAGTGAGACAAAAAGAGGGGGAGGGATTGGGAGAGAGATAGATAAAGGGATGGAGATAACTTGACAAAGAGAGGTCTAGAGCATAAAGGATAAACAATGAGTGAGATAGAGAGAGAGAGATGATACAAATTTTTGATTACTGAAATTTGACCTTTTGATTACTAAAATTTGACATGCTAATTATTGAAATTTAATTGTGTATGGAAAATTATAAAGTTTTCCAAGAACTAGAATTTACATTATAACTCCTAGAGATTCAAAACCACTCTCAAACATCCTGAAACTATATACATAAAATATAACTTAAAGTGTAATAAATTAAAAGTAAATATCCATATATAAATGCCAAATTAAATGTTTATTTCATGTATACAATTTCACTAAAAGCAACACATAGTTCATGAGTGCATTATAATGTTCCATTCAAATAATGCAAGTGTGTTATAACTAGCTCACATTTTTGTTTGCTTTAGAAATTTCTAAGCCTTTGGCTTGAATTTTCCTTGGGATTCGAACCCAAAAGCTTGGAGTGAATTTTCAACATCCAAAGACATGTTTTTGCAAATTGTAAAAAAATTAACATAATCTCGAGCTTGCTCCCCATTAGGTTTGCACGTGTTTCAATGTCAAATAAAAAACACCATGATAATTTTAAGCTCTCACTTAGCTATCTAATCATGTAATTTTTTTCATGTTTTGAGTATGTTTTAAGGTTTTCATCTTTTTTTTTTTTTTTTAGTGTATCCATTTTTTGGCAAAAACCAAAGTGTAGTATTTTTTACTTTATTTTTTAATCGTTCATCAAAATTTTAAATAAATTACACTTCTATTAAGGTTATGGAACTAAATACTCCTCCTATCCCTTAGAATGACATGAATTTAGATCTTCATGTAGAAAATTACAATTGGGATATTATAGAATACATTCCTCTAGGCTCTCAAGTCCCCTCCTCAAGGTCTTTATCAACAATGGCAAAACAAGTCTTAGTAGAAGTAGGAGGAAAAAACATTAACAAAATCAATGAGAATTTGAATGATTTTGATTACTCTCAGTCACTTTCAATCTCCTAAACACAATTTGTTGTGTCTACAGGGTTGTCTCCTAAAACAAATACAAAGAAAGGAAAAAATTACAAGACAAGGAAAATACAAGAAGAGATCGTAGTGGGTTTGCATACTACCCTAGACAAAAATTTGAATGTGAGATCAAGGAGGGCCTATTACTCTCCTTGAGATCAATGAAGGTCCTTTCATGGAATCTTAGGGGATTAAATGGCCCTAACAAAAGGCGCTTGATTAAGCCCTAGATCGATTCAAGCAATGATATTTTTTTACTGCAAGAAACTAAATTTTTAAATGAACAAAACAAAGAAATCCTAACTAAATGGTCCAAATGGGAAGTGCTTTATACTTCTATAGTAGGGGCCCATCAGTAGGAATGGAAGTCTTAAGTGACTTGTGCAAGGTCAAGGTAGAGTTGATTGTAGTAAAATGGTGGATGCTTGTCAAGATTCAACAATTTCAACACACATTTTGGATATTCAATGTTTATGGTCCAACATCAACTATTGGCAAGAAACAAGTATGGGCCTCTTTTACTACAACCCTATATTTTTAAGGGGAGAATTGATTATCTTAGGAGGGGATTTTAATGCTATTATCTCCTTGAAATAAAAAAAAATGGAGGTATCATTCCCCCTCCAATAGCAATGGAGGACTTTTCCAATTTCATCCTGGATAATGCATTGATTGATTGTTTACCAACTAATGGTAAATTTACCTGGACAAATAGAAGGAAGCATTTTTGTCTCATTGTAGAGAGACTAGATAGATTTCTCCTCTCCATAATTTGGACCAACATTGATTTTAAATATGTCTCATTCATCCTCTCATTCTTAGGCTTAGATCATTATCTGATCCAGCTAGATATTGTTTGGAATTCAGTACCAAATAGATTTAAATCATCCTTTAAATTTGAAAATATGTGGTTTAGGGATGAAAACTTTCTGCTTTAGCTCAGAAAATGGCACGAGAGAATGCACCGTTAATTGCAGGCTCCAAACTTTACCAATTAGCAAAAAACCACCAATTCATAAAAGGTCAGATCAAACAATGGAATCATCTTCATTTCAAAAATATTTTTGAATAGAAAAATCTCCTCATTCAAAAAATTCAAGTGCTCAATGAACAAGTCATTCAAAAGGGTATGAATAATGAATCCTTCTACCATCACAACTAGCTTCAGAAAGAACTTGAAGAAGGTCTTGCTAGAGAAGAAATATATTAGAAACAAAAGTCAAGAGAAATGTGGTTAAAAGAGGGGGACATGAACACCAAGTTTTTTCACAATTTAGTCAAGGTCAGATGCAATGCTAACACAATTTTTTCCATAAATTCTACATCCAATGAACTTTTAAAAGATGGCTATAAGATTCAAATGAGGTTGTTTTGTTCTTTTCCAACCTCCTTACCAAATCGTCAATCAAGACCCTGATGTGGTTGGAAACGAACAAGAGTTTTTAAATTTCATTCCAAGATTACTTAGTCATGATGATAACAATTTTTTCTTGGCTCAATTCACCTTGGAAGAGGTTAAAACTATAGTTTTTGCACTTGCCCCAGAAAAAGCTCCCAGGTCAGATGGTTTCACTACACTATTTTATTAGAAATGTTGGGATTTTGTGGGAAGAGATATTTGGTTGGCTTTAGAAGAATCTTGTCGAAATGACACAATGTTAAAAGAGCTCAACACCACTCATATTACTCTTATACCCAAAGTCAACTCTCCCACCTCATTTGTAGAGTTTAGACCTATTTCCCTCTGCAATACCATTTACAAAATCTTTTTTAAAGCTATCACCCTAAGGCTTTCCAAACTCATTCTAGGCATAATCTCACAGTAACAAGGTGGTTTTATTCCAAGGAAAGAGACAACTGAATGGGGCAATAATAGCTCATGAAATCTTGCACTCAAACCATCAAGAAAAAATTCTAGCTATGATCATAAGATTAGACATGATGAAGGCCTATGCCAAATTAAATTGGAATTTTTTAGCAAAGGTTTTGGTAAGACTAGGTTTTTCTAAAAAATGGTGAAAATGGATTCTTTCCTATCTCACACTTGGTTCAAAAAATATAACAGGAAGGGAGATCCTCAAAATCATGTATTTTCTTTCACTACTTTATGTAGTGATTTCTTATTCCAAGATGTTTTGTTAGAAAATATATTCCCAAAGTCATTGAAATAAAGTGTGTTGGATTGGGTTTTCTCACTTCTTGATATTCTATTCATACATTTGAGCAATTGACAAAATAGTTCCTCCAACGCTTTTAGGAAAATATTGGACTATAGGTCACTTTTTGTGACATTGTCCACTACAAGTAGGTATCTACTAAGAAGGTGAGTAATAAATTATATTTTTATATTAGTTTTTATTTTCATAGATACTGTATGCACTCCTTGATTCTGATGTGCAACACATGTTCATAAAAAACTTGTAGCCAACATTGTGTGATAAGATTTTATTAATGAAATATAATTCATTTTCTCATCTTTGCATGACCTTGCATGACTATCAATAGTCATCGAGTTTGTATGATGTCTCTACCTCATCAGATTCGTTTTATACCCAAGGTGGTACATCTTCTTCTCAAACTTATAAGAAAAATAAAGTCTTTCAAAAAATAAAAACAATAACTTCATCACAAAATTTTAATGTTTTTGTTGTAGTTCCTCACCAACAAGGATAGTTCATAAAATTATCTGGATTGTTATATAGTGTGATGAAAAAGTTATTAAAAAAAATCTAATTTGATTACCTCATATTCACCCTCTTCCAACTAATCAACCCTTTCTGACTTCTTATGATCCAAAAGCATTTTGTCAGTTCCATCATGTCTGAACACATAACACTAAGTGATGCATGCATCTTCATCACCTTATGAAATACCACATAAATACGGTATAATATATCTAGATCTATGATTTAAAGGATAATTTATGAATAAATTAGTAGTGAATCCCAATCAGAACTTGTAAATCTACACCAACCCTTTCCCATCATATTCTTCTAACTTTATCATTGTTGATAGTTCTTCTAATGTTATGTCTCTCCATTGGTTGAGAGAAATGATTAACATGGTAGATGTTCTCCCTTACTGAGTGTAAGTGCACAACATCATTAACCCCATAATCTCATCCTCAGATAATGATATGCCTATCAGGATACAAGATAACCCTCTTTATATTTTGATTCATTTTAACAAGAAAACCATTAATGGGGTTTTGGTTGATCCTGTTAGCAAAGTCAATGTAACTATAAAGGAAATATTGTTAATTAATTATTTATAAAAAGATATGGATGGTGACTCTAAGGTCACCATACCCACACAAAAATTTTTTTTTATCAACTATGGTTTTTATTACTTTTTTAATACATGTTGGACCTAAATCCATTGAGAATTTTTTGTCATCCCCAAATCTGACTTATTTCGTGTGCAACTAGTTATTCCATGGCTAAGTTCCATGGAGTGGTTGCTTGGTTATTCACAAATTCTTAAAATTCCCTCATAAAGGAGAAGTGCATATAATACAATATACTAGATATAATCCACTTATCTTTCATGGAGATTCCTCTCTTGATCAGTTTTGGCCATCTTCTTTAGGATCCTTGCAACCTTGTGGAGACTTGATTTATAAAGAATATTTAAAATTCAAAGTGAGTCACTTGAAGTCCTCTTCTTTAGATCTTCCTTTTTTTCTCCTATAGTCGCTCGGAGTCCTATGCTTTAGCTCTTCCTTCTTTTTCTCATGCAGTTGCTCCTACATCGATTACCAAATTATAACAATTTATTTATATCCCCATGTCTACCCTTGTAGTAGCTAAGGATAAAAAGGCTCCATTTGGTTGATTTCCCCATCCCTCCTTAGGTTTTCCAATCTTTGGTGGTGCCTCATGTTCCTCCACATTTCAGCATGATAGGTCAAGGAAAGAAACCTATACTAGTGAGCTATTCCACATATATTTTCTATCCTCTTGTGGCTCCTACAGTTCCTTGATCTTCCCATCCAGTAGTAAAAGGAAAGTAGCCCATGGACATAAATCTTCTCATGCATCACCTATACGTTGTACCCTAGTGGTTTATCATGTTCTTATGACTGCTCTCATGAAAAAAAGAGGAAGGGAATTGATGATAGAGGCTATACCATGTGCACCCTAAATATCGCACCCTTCACTTAATGGGACTCTCCTTCCTCTTATTTTAGAAGTGAAGAATGTAGGAGTTAATTGTGACTCCTCAACACCCCCAGGAATAATTGCTAGACCAAAATATCTTTCACAAGAGAGAAAATGGTAAGAATTCTTATTTCAACAATGCAAGATTGAATATGGTTGAATATTCAAATATACATGAGATGACTTGCTTATAAAGGCAAGGTGATAGCTAGTATAAGACAAGATCATGACAAGTGCCTTAATCCTATGACATGAGACAACTAACTCATAACTACCTAGGATAAGATAAGATCTAGAAATGACAACTAAGGCTTCTAGAAGGAATCTTATAATCCTAAGTAAACTTTACATGGGAATATGTCCCATAAGTCCCTAATGAGTGAATTAACTAGGTACAAGATATTTATTCACACCAACACCCCCCCTTAATTTCAACTTAGGGAGAATATTATTATACAAACTATGCAAAGATGAAGATGAAGATGGGTCTCGACTATGAGGCCATGTTAGGTAACCATGTACATATGCAATGCAATAAATGCAATTTCTCACAAACAAAGAAAAGGAGAAAACCTAATGGTACAAAAATTCTCTCAGAAAGAGAGAAAAATATAAGAAAAAAAGATGATATATGGACTTAATGATACCCCTCAAGGACTACATCCATCATGTATATACAATCAATGAACCCCCCATAAGAGGGAAAAAGAGACAAGATATCCCCCCACAATGTGTAATCTCCTACAAATAGAGTTAATATCCGAAGAAAAAACATAATCTAATGTCTACAAATAATGTTTCTCCCCTTGGGAAGAAGATAAACCAAGTACAAATGTAGGAATTCTTCCCATTCTAGATAGTAATTGGTAGGACTTGTGGAATCCAAATGTATGAAGATTGTCTCTAAAATATACTCATGTGTTTACAAGTTCTTGGTTGATGATGATGATGCCACAATTCAATCAGGTACATACCCAATCACAACAAACTGTGACAAAGCAAGAACAAGTGGAGACTGATCTTGAACTAACTTCAAAAATAAACATGAAGTGACAATAATTGATCCATGACTATCATCAAATGGGATCTAGATAAACCCTCAAATTGGTCTTCCAAGTATGAAATTTGAGACTCCACAGACAAAGATGCAATGTCTGATAAATAGGAATCTCAATCAAGAAGACACACATATACCTATTGCAATGAATCACTAGAAGTTCTCAATGAATCATCAACATAAGATGAAAGTGTGATCTCATTTGGAGAAGTAGGAGTTGTAGGGGAAGTCTCTGGATCATCAATACACTCATGTTCTCCATCATATTCAAACTCCTCTAAGGTGTCATCATCATAGGGTAGATTTTCAACATCATCAAGTGGAATGAGGCAATCCGAATTAGGATCATTTGGGAATGGAGGCTTATGTGGATCTCTAAAAAATCTCTCAAACTTTGGTCCAAACTGTGTGTGGGCACAAGATTCTTGAAATATTATGGCATCTCTCTAAAGATGCTTGCACTGAAACTACAACCAATCAATCCTATACTATGATCATTCTTATTACCCCAAACATATTTCTTATATATTTTTTCTAGTTTAGGAATGAGTCCATAAAGATGAGGCAAAATATTTAGCAACCTATAATGTGTTATGATGCCTTTTTTCCATGACTCGTAATTGTAATTAGTTAAAACTATTATAGAAGGATGAGTTGCATAAACCATGATTACAATAATAATACACTTATCAATTGATAAAATTTGAGATCAATATATAAAATACAACTGAAATGAAGTACAATGATCAAAACAACACCCTCCCAATTGCCAAAATATCTAAGTAAACTCTAGTATACCAACTAGGAAAAACTAAAATCATAATATAATTGGGACAAAAATAGGAAAAATTACATGGATGGATGGATAGAGCTCCTCAAATCTTTCCAATGTCATAAGAATCGCGAAAAATAAAGATCATGACAAAAAGTTATGAGCTCGGGAGCCAAAATACAAGATCTAACTTCAATCAACAATAATTATGATCAAACATAAAAAAATTGCAAAATAACTTGCACCACTGGAAAATTGAGAGAACCAACATTTTAGTAATATTTTGTTTGAAAAAAATTGCCTCCTAGGGTGAAAGTTATAGCCATTTGAAAAGAAGGCCTATTTTAGGGCCTAGGGGAAAAATTAGGACACTTGGGGGCTTAACTGGGTTAGCTCTTGGTTGCTAATATGACCACACTACTATTGATATTTAAAAAAAAATATTATAACATCATCGCTAGGGGTGGTGGTGCCACCCAGGCAGTGGTGGTGGTATGCAACAAGCTTTAAAGTCACGTCAGCGATGGATAAACCCTTCCCACTAGCAATAAAATCATGGGGAATATGCAATGTGACCACAAATTTTTTTAAAACATCGTTGGTACAATACAATATGGTTGGCATTGAAATATATTAAAATCAAAATTTTCACATTTATTAAGCACCGATTAAAAAATGCAATCTTACCAACTCATACAATGATTTGAGGTCAATGATGTGATGTTGATTTCATACCAAACTAGCAGAGTTATTATGCTAGCATTGATTTCACCGCAAAGAATATGCTAATGACAGAATAGATGAATATTCATCATACCTTGCCACTCAAAATATGCAGAAATATTAATTTTTTAATTTTATTATTTGCAAATAAAAATGATGACCTGCACGCTTGGGAGGTCGTACGGCTTGCCAAGGCAAAAAAAAATTGCCCCAAAAACAACTTTACCAAAAATGGACAATTTGATAGTCAAAATTTGTTGGATCAACCTCCTGAACACAATGGTGAGGTCGATTTGGGCCCAAAGTGCTCATAAAAATCAGTGACCTCTTGGATCAACTAATCTTCACACTTTTTCAAACCCTCATAGATTTGGCAAGATATAACCAAAATTGATGAACAAAAGGAAAAACCGACTTTATTTGATGCCCTGGATTCAACCATGAGGTCCTCAAAACCCCAAAATTCACCCAGAAAAATATCCAATCCAACATAAAATCCTTAGATTTGGGAAGGAATTTGCAACATTGGAGCTCTAATACCATATAGGAGCTAATGGTGACTCCTCAACACCCCTAGGAGTAGCTGCTAGACCAAAATATCTTCCACAAGAGAGAAAATTACAAGAATGTTTGCTTCAACAATGCAAGATTGAATATGGTTGAATATGCAAATGTACATGAGATGCCTTGCTTATAAAGGCAAGTTGATAGATAGGATTAGATAAGATCATGGCAAGTGTCTTAATCCTATAACATAAGACAACTATCTCATAACTACCTAGGATAAGATAAGATCTAAAAATGACAACTAAGAAATTTAAAAGGAATCTTATAATCCTAAGTAAATTTAACATGTGAATATTGTTACTCAGTTTTTGGTCACCCCTGGAAATATGCCTATTTCAAATTTTGGCTAAGTTATGGGTCGATGGTGTTTTAAGTGAACAACATAATGCGGGTAGGGTTTTATTATATTACTCTAACTCTCCCCTTGCCCGCCATGTAACTCCTACTTGTTTTTAATGCAGTGGCAATATTTTGTCCTGTTATATGAACTTCTGAATTTCCTGCTTTGGCCTATTTTTGAGCTAAGGAAGTGTGGGTGGTGTGTTTCTAATTTCATCAAACTCTCCCATTTACTATCCAAAGAGAAACGACTAACTTGTCAATTCTTGTTAGAAGGTGGGCGGTGTTTTTCAATTAAGGATGAACCTTGGCGGTGATTTGAAAGGTTATGCGAACTATCCACGTCTCTGCCCGTCTAGCCATTCCTTTTCACTTTTTTGAAAAGTAGTTGTAATAGAGTGGTGATGTGAAAGCTGACACATGCTTACATGATGAGGGGATGTCATTTAATGCCTATCTACTTGCACATTTCTTGTTGGGAATTAAAAGGGAATTCATGCAAAGAACAAACATTCTTTAACTGCGATACTCACATCGAGAGATGTGACAAAAGAGAGTATGCAATGCAGATTTATGCCCTCAGAATCTAGGGTTGTTTTGAGGTATTTGCATCCTTATCTTTCCATTTTGAGCTTATGATTTTCAAGCTTGTTTTTCTTTGCATTTTAAATTACCTAGTGAAAATCCATTCAAACCCTAGCAGTTTAGGCATGGCAAGAATTAAGTATCAGGGTTATGAGTATATCTCAGGGTTAATTGTGACATGCCCGAGATAGGAGACACCAAGCTCAGACAAGTAAATATGAATGAGCTTAGAGAAAAATTCAATGCGCCCAATCCACCACCCATCACACAGAGAGTAGTTGAAAGTGGATTGGTAGAGGCAACCACATTCCCATGGCCGTCTAATGCCCAAAATTAATTCTTGAATGTATAAGGCACTATAATACTCAGACTTGGGAAATAAGAACTAAGGACAATAAGTTGGTGGTTAAAATTCAAAGATCCACCTTTGCCTCATGCTTGAGAATTCCTGAAAAAGAGCCTTACTCGACCCTAGATTTCACAAGCGCTCAGATTGAGTTTTCACTTAAAAAGGGCTACTATCGGAACATAATGGTGAAGAATTGGTTGGCAAAGCCTAAGCGGGGTAAATCCCAGTTGCCTCAAAATTTACATAGGAACCATTTCATGGATGAGATATATGATATAATTATGTTACTACATAGAGTCGAGGGAAATGAAGATGCCTTTGGTTTTCAAGAGTGGATGTACTTTTTCATCCAGATTAGACTCGGTGGGAGATAGTTTCTAGATTGGGCCACACTCATTAGTGACAGGTTACACAGTCTGCTTGTTTACTTCATTTATGATAGGGTATTTTACATGTCTTCTTATTTAATTTATGCCATTGCAAGTACTAGACCATGGCCAGGTTTGAGGCCAAGTGACCTTTCTTGCAACCAGGTAACAATTTTTGAGTACATTGATAAGTTGTAGCTGAATAATAGCTTTCTTCACCATAGAAGAATATCAGATACTTTCACTATGAGGGTGGCCTAGAGAATTGCAAGGAAAGATTGAGATGCAACTTTCACCTAAAGCCATGTAGTTTGTTGATTTCTATGGTAGTCATTTTATCCAATTTCAAATATTCTCCTATATTAGGGTTGGTGGTTTCACTAGCTTTCCTATCAAACTTCCAAGACACCTAGAAGACAAGTTTGTGATGATTGAGGTCTATAGACAGTTGGTGGATGTCAATAGATATGCCAAGAGTAGAGAAGAGTAATGGTGCAATTTCTAGTTGGTTTCGGTCCCTTCACTTACGAATCCATGTCAGATGCCCTAAACATAGAAAGAGAAATAACTAGGTATAATTTGCAAAACTATGATGAATATTTTCCTTTTGACCTTAAGGATTATGAGAAGGATAATTTGAAACTAGCTCTTGGTTTCTTCCATTTTCCAACTTTGGAGGACTATTGGTTAGATTGGATTGGAGCAGTCTTGGAAAGGGGAACAATTGGGTTGGTGGTTTCAATGACCTATTCTTGTTATGGCTTGGAGCAATAAAGAAAGGGGAACAATTGAAGCAAGGACTACTAATGTTTTGGAAAGGACTTAGGAATGGGTTACTAAAAATAAAATAGAACAGTCTCGTCCCCAAACTAGATCACATAACACTCAACCAACAGGAGGCAATAGCCAACCTTCTATGAAGGTAGGAACCTATGGGATTGATTCACATTCAGTGTTTTCTAGAACATAGGGTGGTGGTGATGAAGTACCTCCTAATAAAAATTTGTTTCAACCGACTTGCGAAGAAGACATTATGGATTTACCCCATTTGGATCAAGGTAAAGGAGATAAAAGAGAGGAAGATGACTTAGGTAACATTGATATTAGTTCTTCCTCCTCATCTCATCGGTCATCACTTGTCAGGGAGGTAAAGGAACCTACAAAATAGAGATCTTCTCTACTTTTGTCACATGATATTCAAAGAAATGATCCTCCTACAAATAGAATACTATTTGAATCCTCTAGTTCCAAGGAAACCAATGTTCTTGTTATCCCTATTTGGCTGGAGTATACTCTATCAAGAAAGAGGAAGGCGGTGCAATTGGATCTTCCAAAGCAAGATATGGTGGGATAATTGGTTCAAAGGACTCCAAAGCCTAAGAAATTAAAAACCACCGCTCAGCTAATTGATGATGTCAGGTCAGGAAATCTATGTTTGGGAGTTTCCCATCCCACTACACATAAGGACCTGTCACTCAAGCAATTGCGAGTGACTTTGACATTGACAAAATTAACTTGGGACCCCCTACAAGGGATGGAAACGTGCACAAATTTCAAGTGTCTGAAGCGAGAATGGTTGAGAGGTCCAAGAAGGACAAAGAAAGTAAAGATGAGCTAAAGAAACAAGTCCAAGTCTTGACTGAATGTTTGAAATTAGTTTTTGATCTTCCTCCTCAACCAATTTCTCAAGCTGAGTCATCCTCTGATCCCTTGGCCCTAATAGGAAAAGAGGTAGTAAGTAAAATGAAGAGCTACAAAAACTTCAGTAAAGCTTTTGAGGAATGGAGTAGTGGATTGGTCAAAAGAAGCAATCAAATTATCTTTGAGTCTCTTAGGTGTCTCCAAAAGGCGAATGCTTTGAGATCTGAGGTCCAAGAGGAGATCATCATTCCTAAAAAATAAGAAAGGGTATGGAACCAGTACACAAATGAAATTAAAAGCAATGATAAGCTTTGGAATGGAAAAGTTATTTGCAAAGAAAATCATATCCAACACTGCTGATGCACGTTGTACTATCTAGAATAAAAGTGTGGAATACAAATTACAAGTCACAAGGAAAGGCTTACAAAGGCTTTAGGAGGTATGATTTGAATGCAATGCAATCTTAGAGGAGATTCATAAGAATCTTGTTGCCCTCAGATTGCAACCTGACAAGGGAGGAGATGGGAATGATGTGAATACTAAAGCCTTGGAAAATGACTTCTAGAAAATAGTTGATGGATTTTTCAGCTCTCAGTCTTTCGATGTCGAGCATCTAAGGAAATTTAGCGATTTGGACCTTATCCTATCCTAGGAAACGAGGTTGATGAATACTTATGACCAAAGAATTGAATCCATTCAAGATAGCCAGTTGGCGTGGAGGTTATGAATAGGGAACATAACCATTCAACATCATAAGGAGTTGCTATCTATCACAAAGGCTTTCCAAGCCTCACAAAAACAACTCGCAACGTCTATGGAATCCGAAAGTGAAGTGCCATTGTCTTGATTTTTAGTTGCTTTTATTTCTTGAAAAATACTTTTGATTCTAGTTAGCTATGGGCAAGGAAAGAAGTGGTTACTAATCCACTTTATATATATGTTTATTTTTAAAACTCTCTCACTAGACATCATTGAAAGAAACCTAATATTATACTGCTACTTTGAATATAATTTTTTCTATGAATTGAAATCTCTAGTTGTTTTGTGCATCTAGTTTACAAAGATATTTTATATTCCTAAATTTGTGTGTTTGGGTATGTCTCGGTGTTTATACTATTCCTGTGTGTGAGTGTATGCATCTATCTTCGTAGTAGATTTCATTTTGCAAGTAATATTGGGTTTATATTTCTGCCACTTCATCTTAAAAAAATTGGTCTTTGTGCCAGTAACTTCATAATCTATTTCACGTGAACTTGTCTTTGTGCGAGTATCTTTATAATTTGTTACACATGAAATGGTTTTTGTGTCAATATCTTTATCACGTTTCCTCTGCACTTGATATTAGGAATCTTCCTTGTATCGGGTTCTACCTTTCCTAATTTTAGGTTAAAAGCATACATATGTTATTTAGTTTCAGTTAAAATTCATTGCATATTATATGAGGGAGCTGTACCTCTAAAATTTAGAGGAAAGTCACAAATGATATTGTGAACTTTTTAGAGTTGTTGGAATAGTCGCACCTTTCAAGCAAAGATTCAACATTTCTTAAGGCACCCAATCTATTAGCCAACAGATTTTTGGTGACTCCACTGGGGAATGATGGTTTGAGATAGTATTTGAGTTACCTTATTCAGGTTATACATATCAAGCATCCTAAGCCCATCCTGGATTCCTGAATATTTACTAGGGGATAAAGAAATAGGGGTATTTCATATTCAATTTTTGAGTCATTGCAGAGGAGTAACTTCTCTTACATTATCCCTTCTTGAAGAAGGGATGGGGCTAGAAGTAGACCTGCTTCTCCAACTAGAACACCCCCAAAATATTCAACTTCCCAAGCCTTAGTGTTACACAGAACTGTCCTTCTAGTAGTTGTAAACTTCCCTCACAATATGGATAACCAATTGCCTATTCCATGGGGTGTTGCTATTGGTCCTTTGAGTCTAGGAAACAACTTGCATGACTTACCCAGAGGATCTCACAAAAATCTACCCAAGTTTAGTGGTGATGGAAAAATTTCACCCAAGGAGCATATTGATGCCTTCTTTGCATTTTGCAGTGTGCTTGGAGTACAGGAAGAAGATGTGGTAGCTAGAATTTTTGTAGAATATTTGGTGGATGTTGCGGTGCAGTGGTTCTACTATCCTTCTAGTAGTTGTAAACTTCCCTCACAATATGGATAACCAACTACCTATTCCATGGGGTGTTGCTATTGGTCCTTTGAGTCTAGGAAACAACTTGCATGACTTACCTAGAGGCTCTCACAAAAATCTACCCAAGTTCAGTGGTGATGGAAACATTTCACCCAAGGAGCATATTGATGCCTTCTTTGCAACTTGTGGTGTGCTTGGAGTACAAGAAGATGTGGCAGCTAGAATTTTTGTAGAATATTTGGTGGATGTTGTGGTGCAGTGGTTCTACTAGTTACTACATGGCTTAATGATGTAGAGGAAAAAAACTCAAACAACTCATTTGACCACAAAACCCTCATTTGCCTAGGGTGGAAGCCTATCCTTTTGGGCTTAATAGGAACACTTCATCAATCTTGATTCAATCCATTCAAGATCAGGCTTTTCAAGCCTTTAATAACACATTTAGAGGTCTATTCAATTGATTCTTCTATTGATCACACCAAAACAAAGCATTATAACATTAAAACCCTCAACTCTCAGGGGCTTATGACTGTCCTCTTGCAATAAGTAATGATCAGACTTACATAAATCACACATGCGAATGAATTGAGTAAATTCATTTCATGGATTTTTAGGGCATGTAAATACAGAGGTTTTCACCATTTTTTGTCCATTTTGAAAAGATATTGATTTATTTAGTTTGTTGGAAACCCTGGGCTAGCCACAAACCTACTCTCACCAAAAATGGAATAACTCATTCAAAAATTAATCAAATTTTCCCAAACCAACAAAATATGAAACTAGACTCATTTCTTCATTTTTTCCCATTAGTTTCAAACCATAATTGTACCATACAAATCTATACCAAGCAAAGTTTCAGACTGCAACTTTTAAGAAAAATGAACTTACAGACCTACCCTAGGTAAAATGATCATAATTTATTCAAAACTCAATGCCACAAAAAAAAAAGAAAGAGGATTCACATGCCCATGCAATCCAATGAATTTTAGATCATTAAATGGGTTGTACAAGAAGGAAGAATAGACTGAAACATTAGAAACACTCAGAAAAAACTTGCTTTCATTAACTTAAACTTCAAAAATTAGTTTTTTCACACTTCCCTTCAACTCTTGAAGGTGTATTTATCCATTTAAAACTGATCCCAATCATTAGTAATGGTTTATTTCTTTTTTGGACAACTTGTCAAAGTTGCATGACACTTTTTGCAACATTTGGCAATTTTTACACCTTTTAAACAAAAACCTAATTAGCACTCCCAAAATGAACCCATGTGATTCTAAAGGGTCATAAATGACCTTAGGAGACTTCCAAACACAATAACAAACCTATCACTCCCAAATAACAAAAAATAAGCTAAATGAGGCTCCTGGTGCCCCTGCACCACTTAATCAACAACTGGGATACCATGAAAAGTAAGTTTCAAGCTAGATTTAAAAGTAAAAGTGATGATCTTTCATTGATAGTGCAGGTTACGTAAATGAAGAAAGAGGCAAGAAAACCTATGAGAGATTTTTTTACAAAATTTAACAGGGTAGTATCTCAGATTAATGCTGCTAAGAGACCTTCCGAAGAGATGCAAAAGTGTTTTTTCATCAATGCATAACACCCAGATATTGGTTTACTCCTAAAGAGAACCAATGAATACTTTGGAGGCCACAAAAACACTTACTATTGAATTAGAAGATGATTTTATCACAGTTGAGAAGTGGAAAAAATAGATGCATAGAAACAAGTCACAGCCAGCTATTTCATTAGACCCCATAATATAGATATTGGAAAATTATGTTATTGCTCTCAAAAGGAAATTACCTAAAAGCAATCAACCTTATCAAGAATTCTCAAGAAAGGCGAATTACCAACCAGGAAATAAGACCCTTCCCCTACCTCCAACCCAACAAAGGTTGGCAATAAAAGCTCCTTCAAGATATAACAAGAAGAATATGTGCTTTCCACCTTACTTCTGACCACGATGGATCAAGATTTCCTGAGATGAATAGATTCATGTAGATGACTACTATGAAGGAGGTCATTGAAGATGTTATTGAAGAAGGTAATCCTTCCAATCAATATGGTGACTCTACGAATGGGTACCTCAAGTTTGAACCTGATGATGATAGAGGTGGAGATGTCTACATAACTCTAGACGAGCCTACTTGTGTTGTTGTCATAAGAGGACAAAAAAACACCAATAAAAAAGATACTCATAACTCTCCTAAAGTTTTACTTATTAGAGCTAGTGCCACTTCAAAGGGTGAAAATGTGTCGCACACAGTTATATAAGATTCACCTAGATCTTCAAATGTGTTAACCACCAAAAGGTTTGCTGGATTCTTTGAAGTTGTTGAATTCTGCAAAAATTCTAAAGTGGAAATCTCACAAGAAGAATACTTGTGTATGAATCCTAAAGAATTAGACAAATTAATTGAGTATGTTAGACCAAGAAAATCCAAGTCTCATGTTGGCTTAGATGAACATATGATTAGTTCTCAAAACTCAACTACTAATGTGGCATCCAACAGTAAAAAATCTTCATCGTACACCTTTGAGGATAAACCCAATCCTTTCTATGTGTCATTATTCATAAATGGATTTAGATTGAATAATTATATTATTGACTCCAACACCTCTGATAATGTTATGTCAGAACAAACTGCTTAGGCTTTGGGACTAAAATTGACCAAGACATTTGGGAAATGCTATTCCATGGAGTCCAAGAAAGTCCCTTTAATTGGACAGATTAAAGATGCACTTGTAGCTCACCTAAACAAATGGCTTAAGCTCACAATTCAGGTGGTCGATATACCTGCTAGCTATAGTATGCTTTTGAGTAGAAGTTTTTGTAAAGACTTAGGAGGTTAAATCCAAATGGACTGGTCATATACTACCATACCTATTGGGAATAAGAAAGTGCACCTAGATCCTGAGCCTAAAGCCAAGATAACAGTGCTGAAATTGAAAGACCCTAAGGCTCAGATTTTGTTTGAGGAGGCTGAGTTTAGGAACTATATGCTTTTTTCAGATGAATATAAAGAAGAAAGTATGGTTGGCCTAGGCTTAAATTCAAAGCTCTGGACAATGGAATTTGACGAAAGGTTCTCCAACTCAGGATTAGGAGCAGGTGTGTTACTTATTTCCCCTTCTAGTGAACAATTTTCTTTCTCTTATAAGTTGGAATTCACAAAAACCAACAATACTATAGAATATGAGGCCCTCTTATTGAGGTTAGCTGAAGTGAGAGATATGGGAATTAAGATGCTCAGGGTTTTAGGGGATGCTAAATTAATTATCAATTAGGTTCAAAAAATTTTCATCATGAAAAATGAAAGGTTAAGACATTATAGGAACAAGGTATGGGATGCTATTGAATGTTTTGACGCATTTTCAATAGAGGTTGTTCCTAGGGAACTAAAATCTAGGGCTAATTATTTAACTATTTCTACTTCCCTATTGCTACCTCATCCAAATTTCAAGAACAAATCTTATAGGATTGAATTGATTTATCAACCCAATGTTCCTGACAACGTTAATGAATAGAAAGTGTTTGAGAATGATGAGAAAATTCAAGCCTTCCTGGAGAATGCTGTGATGTTTTCCCAAACCTTATTCGAAGGGAGCACCAGTGAGTGTAAAGAGTTCTCCCCTGATTACATTAGTGACCTAAAGGATGGAGTCATCCAGTTGAAGGGTAATACAATTCCTAAGGGATTAGTTTCTTTAGAGGATTTATTTGATTGACATGACTGATCCATTAAACGAAAGATGAATGAATCTATTAATAGTTCTGGAGATTTTGAAGCAGTAAAAATTGTGAGCCCTGGCTCTCCTAAGCTTGTCTACATTGGAAAATGTTGTTCCACAGAAGAGAGGGAAAATTTGATAGCTTTACTCATCAAGTACAGTGAAGTTTTTTCTTGGTGCTATAATGATCTTAAGAATTTTATAGATGGAAAATTCCAACGTCATATTCCATTGAAAAAGGGAATTGTTGCTTTCATGTAGAAACAAATAAATTACAAACCTAAGGTAACTGATGCAATTTTTAGGGAAATCAATAAGATGCTGAAGGCTAGAATAATCTATCCAATTCATAATTCTACTTGGGTAGCAAACATTGTTCTAGTCTGCAGAAGAATGGTGAAATAAGGATATGTGTGGATTTTAGCAACTTGGACCAAGCATCTCTAAAGGATAATTACCCACTCCCAAATATGGATCATATTCTATAGAAAGTCATTGGATTAGAGATGATGTCCATGTTAGATGGCTTCTCTAGCTACAATAAAATTAGTGTGGCAGGAGATCAACATAAAACAATGTTCACCACGCCATGGGGAACCTTTTCCTCCAATAGGATTCCTTTTAGACTTATTAATGCTGGAGCGAAATTCCAGAGAGCCATGGACCTATCTTTCGAAGACCTTAGGAATAAGATCATATTCATCTAGATCTTGATGACTTGACAATATTCTCTAAGAAAAGAGCGAATCATTTGAGGAATTTAGAGTGAGTACTGCAAAGGTGTAAAGAGCATGGTATCTCGCTCAATCCTAAGAAGTCAGTGTTAGGAGTACTGAGTGTAAGTTCTTATGCCATATAGTGTGTAAAGAAGGGATTATAATAGACCCCGAATGAGTTAAAGCTATTCTTCAACTAAGTCTTCCTTCTAGTAAAACGGGTGTGAAATCTTTCTTTGGACAAGTTAACTTTCTGAGAAAGTTTATTTCGGATTTCTCTGAGATTACCAAGAATATAGTGGAAATGATGAAGGAGTAATAGGTCTTTAGGTGGAATGAAGCTAGAAAGTAGGCCTTTAATGACATCAAAGAAGCCATTGCCTAGGCCCCTGTTTTGGTTTTCCCTAATTTTATAAAGAATTTAATTATTTACTGTTATGCTTCAGAGCACACTGTATCTTCTATCTTACTTCAAGATGATGAGAAGAACATGTAGGCACCCATATCCTTTATGATCATTCCATTGAAGAAGAATGAGATTAACTACTCTTAGATAGAAAAGCACACTTTTGTAGTGGTGAAAGCAGTTAAATTTTTTTGCTTCTATATATTGCACTCACATTCAGTTATATATGTACCAGACCCTACTGTCAAAAGCATCCTCACTTAGCAAGATGTTGATTAAAATAAAGAGGAGGTTGTATTGCTAAAGTACAAGAATACGATTTGGATCTTAAGCCTACAAAACTAGTTAGAGGAAGAGGAATCTACAAACTTATGGTGGAGGATCATAATGGACAAAAGGATGAGGAAGATCATCCTTTGGTTCTAACTGTTAGCCTCCAGGATGAATGGTTCTTGGAAATTGCCTATTTTCTCACTTACGGGGGGTTCCCAAAGCACATTTTGGGAAAATAGAGGAGGAATCTAAAGCTGAAGGCTGCTAAGTATGTCATCTGGGAAGACACCTTATACAAGAGAGGACTGGATGGTGCATTCCTGAAATGTGTGGACAAGAGTTAGCAAGAGAGGTTGCTGAGAATGTTTCACAATGAAGCATGTGGAGGACATTTTTCTTCAACTGTGAATGCATTCAAAATCCTAAGGAATGGTTATTATTGGTCAGGCATGTTCAAGGATGCCTATTATTGGGTGGCGAGATGTGAAAAATGCAAGTTGTTTGTAGGTAGACCTCAATTGGCAGTGCTCCCACTTAGGCATGTTGTAATTGATGGACCTTTCCAATAATGAGGCCTTGATTTCATAGAACCTTTTATTCCTCATTCGAGTAGAGGCCACACTCACATTCTCATAGCAACAGACTATTTTACCAAGTGGGTAGAGGAAATCCCTATGAAGAGAACCACTTCAGAGGTGGTCTGCGATTTCATCAAGGAGAACATCTTAGTTAGATTTGGAGTTCCCTACAAGCTAGTCACTGACAATGCAACAAGTTTATCCTCCAATGAAATATCAATATTTTGTTATGACTATGTAGTCTCCTTATCACATTCAACTAATTATTATCCCCAGGGGAATGGCTAGGCCGAGTCCAGTAATAAGAATTTGGTAAGTATCATTAAGAAGTTGGTGAATGAGAATTAGAAGGATTGGCATGAGAAGCTCTATGAAGGTCTATGGGTAGATAGAAAAAATCCAAAGAAGGCATTGGAATGACCCCTTTTGGGCTAGTTTATGGAGTAGAAAGTGTGTTACCTATTCCCCTAGAACTATCTACCTGTAAGTTATAAACAACAATTGAAGATCAAGAATTTTGTGATTCCTTGGAAAAGAGGATCTTATACTTAGCCAAGATTGAAGAGAAACGTGATGAAATGGTTGATAAGATAACTATGCACCAAGCTAAGGTCAAAAATATTTTTTATTAAAAGGCCAAACCGAGGAAGTTTATGACTGGGGACTTAGTATTGCTGTGGGATAAGCATAGGGAGTTGAAGGGTGCTCATAGGAAATTCAATGCTCTCTAGACTGGTCCATTCAAGATCACTCATGAGTGTGGACCTAATACCTTTCGTTTGGCCTATTTCGATGATACTCCTCTGCCCATTCCTTATAACGGGCAGGATCTCAAGCTCTACCAAATTTGAGTGCCCTTTGGGGCTTTCTCTTTATAAATAGTTAGTTTAGGGATTTTGCTTCAGTTTTGGTCGTGTCTTCGTTGTGTCTGAGAGTTTCGGTTCAAATAATTTCTTGACTCTGTTGCCCATTAGATAAGGCACTAATTATGCAAGTTTTCTTATGGGTTCTTTTCTTCATCCTTGTTAGTCTTCATCCCTAGTAAGAGCTAGTTGTTACTCAATTTTTGGTCACCCTTGGAAATATGTCTGTTTCAAATTTTGGCTAAGTTATGGGTCGATAGTGTTTTAAGTGAACAATATAACGTGGGCAGTGTTTTATGATATTATTCTAACTCTCTTTTGTTAGAAATATGGGAACCTTGCAACATGAGCATGAAGTGTACATATAGGATGTTTTGACTCTTCTAGTATTGATATTGATGTCAACATTATGGAAACATGGTGGGAAACATATTTGGTATACTGGAAGCTGATCTCTACCAGAAGTGTTCTCTACTATTGAGCCAATACGTTGGTTTTTGAGTCTGGAATTCATTGCAAGATGAGACATGACTCTTCTCTCTTAATCTCATTATTATGACTCATTTAAACAACTATATCCAAGATCTTGAATTTTTTTGTGTTGCGTACATAAAGTTATCAATGACAGGGTTTAACTCTGTACACTACATTTGTTTCTCTATTCTATATATCAGTGTGGGAGACTCCACATTTTCTTAGAAAGAACATTTTGGTGCTGCGGTTCTAATGGTGATCTCTTTGATGTTAATGTGATGAGAAACTGAAGTAATATTGGATCCAAAAGGTGTTTATCTTGAGAAGTGTGTGTTGATTTGGAGTTTTTATGATTAGGTCGTGTTCTTGGCCGACCTAATTGATGTATGAAATATACTTGTATATATATATATATGACTTTTTGGAGTTGAAGGAGTGAGTATGTGTATATGAAAAGGATGTGTATGAAATGAAGTATATTAAGAATGTGCTAGCTTAAATGATTTATTAGTTGCGAGTAGTATATTGTGGAAGGAGACAAGGATTAGAGAAGGATTGTTAAGCAACTGCTATGCAGAGCAATACTTCACATTCAAAGCCTCACTAGAATTGAACACAACATAATGAAGGTGCATTCCATCAATTCATACTATTGGTGGTGAGCCATATCTTTTTGTATCTTCGTGGTTAGCCATTTCATTGTGTGTTCTAGCTATGAGCCTTCTAAGGACAACAAGTCCTGGCAATGAGCCTTGTAATATTCTATATCCAGATATATTATATTGTGAGCTAATCCTCACCATGGTTTTTCCCATTTTAGGTTTTCCACATAAAAATATGGTGTTGATGTGTTTTGTGGTGTGATGTTCATTTCAATGTCTTCATTTTGGTTTGTTGTCATATGTGCTTTAATAGTTGGGTGGTTTACATCTAAATGGTTTAATGGAATACTGATTCACCCCCCTTTTGAGTATTCCAAACAATCAACAATTGGTATCAGAGCTTGGTTCCTTTGAAGAAGTCTAACAACTTGAGGAAGGTCCCGAAATTTGAATATATGGAAGATAAAAAAATTCTTTTTCCTCCAGAAGAAATCTCTATTGAGCATATAGAAGAAAATGAAGATTTGAAGGATAGGCTGAAGGAAGCAAATGAGTGTATTAAGGATCTGAATGAAAGATATGGAGAAGTCAGTGATCAATTAAAAAGGGCATATGATGATATCACTAGACTGCTAGAACAATTGGAAGAAAATAAAAGAATTGAAGACTGTCAAAAAGTTGAAATTCAGAGGAAGGTGGATGAATGTACAAAGCTTGAGCAAGAAGTGGAAATTATGAAATCAGATATGGAAATGGAAAAAAGACATGAGGATAAATTCAAGGCAAGCACTGCAATGCTTGAAGAGTGGATTATTTCTTAGAGACCTGCAATGGATAAAAGTGGTTTAGGGTTTGAAGAAGGACAATGTTCAAAGGCGAACCAACCTCCTGACATGAATACTTAGTGCAATGATGGAAAAATCAAGAATCATAAAAGCAATACTAGAAGGAATCCCATCAGACAACCTAATCCTCAAAGGTATTTATCTTTTAATGTTGTCTATTATTTTGGCAATAACTTTGGACATAGGGAAAAAGACTGCAAAAGTAGAATGAATGACACTTTATCATTCTCTGGTCAATGTTTTGAGTGCAAGAAGATTAGACATAAGGTTATGGAATGTAGAAGTTAGAATTTGAACAAGAAATTTTTATCATTTAATGGCTATTGTTATCACTACAAATTATTTGGACACAAGACTAATCAATGCAAATATAGATTGAATAAAAGAAAATATGGGTGGAAGAACATTGTTTGTTATGATTGTAGTAATCTAGAACATTTTGCTAGAGACTACAAAAATAGAAGGATAAAAAATAACTATCTGACAAAGAGACATGAACCAATCATAGAACTGAAAGAAGTAAGAAAGGAAATGAAAATAATTTGGAGAAAGGAAGGAGAATTTAAGCAAGTTGAATCAAGATCATCAATTTTATCTATGCCATCCTTTGGTGCAGATATTCCTGTCAAAATTTAAGTCAGGAAATGCCTAAAGGGGAGCAATAATCAAAAAATTAATAAACCCCTCATCAATATATATTATCATATCATGAAAGAAGTGCATTTAATAAGGTTACAAATTCAAGATTTCATGCGAAAGGAATTTTCAGACACATGTGAAGAATGAAGTTCACAAAATTTGAAAGGATGGAAGTGTACATGAATTATGAGGTGATCTACTTGCAATTTGAAGCATTTGGAATGAAAGAAATAAATTCAGAAGTATTAAGGAAATCACATTCAACAAAAGGAATTTGTGAAAAAGGAGAAGTGTGTAGAAAAAGCCTAAAGAAAAATCAATTCCATACAATAGAGTTTCAAGATTTGGTGAAGGAAGAGGAAATCAAAGTGGATTCAAAGCTTGCTCAATAAGCTGAACATCTAATCCTATTCTTCGTTGACAATTACAGAGGTATTTTTCTTAAACAATATTTTAGGTTTATGCCATGGATAATTAAGAGGCTATGAATATTTTAGATAAATTGAAAATCAAATTAAGGAAGTATTCTCTGAAAAATATATCGAAAGAATACGTGGGTGCATTTTCTAGCATTCCTCCTAGAGTATTACCTACTAAAGACATTTATGCATATGTCTATAGTAAAACTGAGGAAATGCCACCAGTTTGTGTAAGTATTTTATGGAAGAATGAGTTGGAAGGATGCATATAAAATCTTAGTTGAAAAGAAGTTAGATGTATGGCAGAAAGCCCCATTGTTTGAATTTGACAAGAAATATATTTGAATGGCTTTAAGCAGGATTCATGATGAATCTATTTAGATTGATAAAGCACTTGATAACCAAAGAAGCTATAAGAGATGTGATTGGTTTATGCTCCTTTGGACCAGGTCCTAGACTAAAGATTGTTAATGAACAAGAGATAATTGAGATGAATAGTGCGACCCTTAAAGCAAAAGAACTCATTTTGAGTACAATTGAAGATCCGGTCATTCAATATGCTACAATGATTATTGGACAAAAAATTTACTTACCAAGCAATGACCACACATTTTCTACTATTGTCATTCACACTTCTCTTGATATGGTTAGGAATGGAGTGGATTATGACCTTTGTGAGCTACTTCGATTGCATCTATTGAAGAAATTAAAAGAAATCAAGAAGAATAAGAAAAGCACATTTTGGTATGGTATCTTAATAGTTTGTTTACTCTTTTACTTTATGAAAGAGTTACCGGTAATTGGAAGGATAGATTTGACAAACTTAGAGCCAATAGCTCATCAGATTAGGAATTGCATGGCGAATCTTGGTGGTTCTGATGTTCAAGAAACTGCTCTTGCTACATTCTTTGGAACATTTCAGATGAGAATGAATAAAAGGTCAAGAATTCCAGAAAAATGTGATTTAGAAGTACTCTAGAAATATTAATTTCCTAGTTTCTATAGATTTTTGTTATATAGAAGTAGTTGAATCTAGATTGGTATGGATTTCTAAACTGGATTATAAAGTAACTGAGGCTGAGATTGATCATTATTCAAAAGTGCTTCTAGAAATCCCTAAGAACCTTGATATAGAAGAAGTTTCTATGACTAAAGCCTTCGGTAGTGCAACCGAAACAAGAAAGAAGAGAAAAGATTTTGTTATCAAACAAGAAATCATCGAAGGAAGTGAATTAGAGAGAGATCAACATGAGCATGAAAGCATAAATATTCAAGAAGCATTAAAGGAGTTGCAAAAAGTGATCCCCGGTGCTAGCTTCAATTCATCTATATCAATTGTGGAAAATCTCAGGAATATGATTAACTCTTTGAAAGCTTACATCTCTAGACTAGAAGAACAAACTGGAAATAGGTCTACAAAAGAAAATCTATAATATATCAAGAAGAAATGTGTAGATGCACATCATAGAAGTGTGAAGGAATTGAAGGATGTACAAGACTATGAGAAAGAATCTCAAGAGTTGCTTTCTTTCTATTTGAATTGGTCCAATAGGACACTAAATATAAGAGATGAAATAAGGAAGAGTGAAACTCGAATGAGTACTCAAGCAAATGTGTATAGCTTGGAAGATGACAAGGACAATCAAAGATGGTCTTACATTGTGAAACTATAGGACAAATTATTTTCCCTACAGGATCAAAGAATAGAAGTAATTAAGAAGTTTTTGGTACTCAAAGATATGGTAAAACTTAGACACATTCCTATATCCAATTCTCTTGACAGTGTTGGTAATCTATCAAAAAGTTAATCTCAGTCCCAATACTTTGAAAGATGGTATAGAGTCTTTGACTAAGCTTGAACTACTATACAAGATTATTGCAAGCGCAAAAGGATCTTGGGAAGAAGGAAAAGCTACATGGAAAGATATCCTAAAGTATCTCAAAGCTTCTTCTTCCTTAGGTTAACATTGTTTCATGATGCTTGATCATTTTTTTTTGGTGCACATACATATTTGAGGAATTATACCAAACCCTTTCATGACCTTTTCCATTGATGTCAAAGGGGGAGAGATAGATAGATAGAGGAAAAACATTTTTGATAAGAAAAAATTTGTACGAAAAAGTATTAACCTTGAAAGGGGGAGTATTTAGTTGTCTTTTATTGGGATACAAATGTTTTTGATATGCATATTTCCATCAATGCCAAAGGGGGAGATTGTTGGAAATATGGGAACCTTGCAACATGAGCATGAAGTGTATATAGGATGTTTTGACTTTTCTAGTGTTGTCATTGATGTCAACATTATGACAACATGGTGGGAAACAAATTTGGTATATCAGAAGTTGATCTCTACCGGAAGTGTTCTCTATTGTTGAGCCAGTACATTGGTTTTTGAGTCTAGAATTGACCACAAGATGATATATGACTCTGCTCTCTTAATCTCATTATTATGATTCATTCAGATAGCTATATCTAGGATCATGAGAAGTTTTGTGTTGCGTACAAAAAGTTATCAATGATAGAGTTTAACTCTATACACTACAATTGTTTCTTTGTTTTGTATACTAGTGTGGGAGACTTCACATTTTCATAGAAAGAACATTTTGGTGCTATGGTTCTAATGGTGATCTCTTTGATCTTAATGTGATGATAAACTGAAGTAATATTGGGTCTAAAAGGTGTTTATCTTGAGAAGTGTGTTGATTTGGAGTTTTTGTGATTAGGTTCTATTCTTCGCCAACCTAATATATTGCATGTATTAAGAAGAATAATTATACATTGCAGATGTTAGTTAGATCCCTTTCAGATCTATGTCAACTTGATATGATACACCACATGGATACAAGATGTTATAAATCTTATATGTTGCTGAAAAGAGCTATTTTTGATTGGTTTTGTTTACATCCAATTAGGTTGACCTAGAATTGATGTATGAAATATACTTGTATATATATAAAAAAAATTGGAGTTGAAGGAATGAGTGTGTGTATGAAAAGGATGTGTATGAGATGAAGGATATTAAGAATGTGTGAGCTTAAATTATTTATCAGTTGTGACCAATATATTGTGGAAGAAGGTAAGGATCACAATAGGATTGTTAAGCAACTACTATGTAGATCAGTACTTCACATTCAGAGCCTCATTGGAATTGAACACAACACATAGAAGGTGCATTCCATCATTTCATACTATTGGTGGAGAGCCATATCTTTTTGTATCTTGGCAGTTAGCCATTTCATTGTGTATTCTGGCTGTGAGTCTTCTAAGGATAGTGAGTCCTGGTAGTGAACCCTATAATATTCTATATCCGGATATATTATATTGTGAGCTAATCCTCATAGTGGTTTTTCCCATTTTGGGTTTTCCACGTAAAAATATGGTGTTGATGTGTTTTGTGGTGTGATGTTCATTTCAATTTCTTCATTTTGGTTTTCCGCCGTATGTGCTTTAATAATTGGGTGGTTTACATCTAAATGGTTTAATGGAATACTAATTCTCCCCCTCTCTCAATATTCCAGACAATCAACATCCTCTTTCCTGCCATGCAATTTTTCCTGCTTGTTTGAACACACTTGTGGTGTTTTGCCCCGTTATATGAACTTCTGAATTTCCCACTTTGGCCTATCTTTGAGCTAAGGAAGTGTGCATAGTGTGTTGCTAAGTTCATCAAACTCTCCCATTTACCATCCAAAGAGAGACGACTAACTTGTCAATGCTTGTTAGAAGGCGAGCAGTGTTTTGCAACTAAGGATAAACCTTGGTGGTGATTTGTAAGGTTATGTGAACTATCCACTTCTCTGCCCATCTAGCTATTCCTTTTCAATTTTTTGAAAAGAAATTGTAATGGAGTGGTGATGTGAAAGTTGACATGTGCCTACATGACGAGGGGATGTCATTTAATGCCTACCTACTTTCACATTTCTCATTGGGAATTAAAAGGGAATCCATGCAAAGAACATACATTCTTCAGCAGCGATAGTCACACTGGGAGATGTGATGAAAGAGAGCATGCCAATGTTGATTTCTACCCTTAGAATATAGGGTCATTTTGAGGTGTTTGCATCCTTATCTTTCCCTTTTGATCTTACAATTTTTAAGCTTTTTTTTCCTTGCATTTTAAATTACTCGGTGAAAATCCATTTGAACCATAGCAGTTCAAGCATGACAAGAATTAAGTGTTAGGGTTTTGAGTACATCTCAGGGTTAACGTGTGGCATGCCTAAGATAAGAGACACCAAGCTTGAGAAACTAAATATGAATGAGCTTAGAGAAAAATTTAATGCACATAATCCACCACCCATCACACAGAGAGTAGTCAAAAGTGGATTGGTATAGGAAACCACATTTCCCGTGGCCATCCAATGTCTAGAATTAATTCTTAAATGTATAAGGCACTATAATACTCAGACTTGAAAAATAAGAACTAAGGACAATAGGTTGGTGGTTAAAATTCAAAGAGCCACCTTTGCCTCATTCTTGAGAATTCCTAAAAAAGAGCCTTGTGAACCCTAGATTTCACCAGCACTCAAATTGAGTTCTCACTTAAAAAGGGCTACTAACAGAACATAATGGTGAAGAATTGGCTGGAAAAGCCTAAGTGGGGTAAATCCCAGTTGCCTTGAAATTTACATAGGAACCATTTCATAGATGAGATATCTAATATAATTATGTTACTACATAGAGTCTGGGGAAATGAAGATGCCTTTGGTTTTCAAGAGTGGATGTACTTTTTCATTCCGATTATACTTGGTGGGAGCCAATTTCTAGATTGGTCCACACTCATTAGTGATAGGTTACACAGTCTGCTTGTTTACTTCACTATTGATAGGGAATTTTACATGTCTTCTTATTTAATTTATGCCATTGCAAGTACTAGACCATGGCCCCACTTTAGGCCAAGTGACCTTCCTCGTGACCAAGTACCAATTTTTGAGTACCTTGATAAGTTGCAGTTGAATAAGAGCTTTCTTCACCTTAGAAGAATATCAAAAACTTTCACTATGAGGGTGGCCAGAGAATTGCAAGGAAAGATTGAGATGCGGCTTTCACCTAAAGCCATGTAGTGTGTTGATTTCTATGGTAGTCATTTTATCCAATTTCAAAGATTCTCCTATATTAGGGTTGGTGGTTTCACTGGTTTTCCTATCAAACTTCCAAGGCACCTAGAAGATAAGTTTGTGATTTAGGTCTATAGACAGTTGGTGGATTCCAATAGAGATGTCAAGAGTAGAGAAGAGTAACAGTGCAATTTCCAGTTGGTTTCGGTCCCTTCACTTGTGAATCCATGTCAGATGCCCTGAACATAGAAAGAGAAATAACTAGGTATAATTTGCAAACCTATGATGAATGTTTTCCTTTTGACCTTAAGGATTATGTGAAGGATAATTTGAAACTAGCTCCTAGTTTCTTCCATTTTCCAAGTTTGGAGGACTATTGGGCAAATTGCTTTGATGAATTCGAAGTGAGGAGAAGGAATTGGATGAGATTGTCTTTAAGACAAATAGTGATCTATAATTTGGGTTGGGATGTACAAGGAATTGAAGATGACGAGTTAGACCTAGTGAACCTAATTTTTACTAACTTATTAGAAAATTGGCCTATTCCTGCTATGGATTGGAGTAGTAAAGAAAGGGAAACAATTGAATCACAGATTGTTGATGTTTTGGAAAGGAATTTGGAAGGGGTTACTAAAAAGAAAATAGAATAGTCTTGCCCCCAAACTAGATTGCATAACACTCAACTAGTAGGAGGTAGTATCCAACCTTCTGTGATGGTAGGAACCTTTGGCATTGCTTCACATTAAGTGTCATTTGGAACACAGGGTGATGGTGATGAAGAACCTCCTAATAAAAATGTGTTTCAACCAACTTGCAAAGAATACATTCTAGATTTACCCCATTTGGATTAGGATAAAGGAGACAAAGGAGAGGAAGATGAATCAGGTAACATTGATATTAGTTCTTCCTCCTCATCTCATCAGTCATCACCTGTCAGGGAGGTAAATGAACCTCCAAAACATAGATCTTCTCCACTTTTGTCACAAGATATTCAGAAAAATACTCCTCCTACGAATAGAATACTATTTGACTCATCTAGTTCCAAGGCAACCAATGTTATTGCAACTAGATCTTCCAAAACAAGATATGGTAGGATAATTTCTTCAGAGGACTCCAAAGACTAAGAAATTAAAAACCATTGCTCGACTAATTGATGATGTTGGATCAGTAAATCTATGTCTGGAAGTTTCCCATCCCACTGTACAAAAGGAGGTCACTCAAGCAACTACGAGTGACTTTGACATTGACAGAATTAACTTGGAACCCCCTACAAGGGATGGAGATGTGCACAAATTTCAAGTGTTTGCAACGAGAATGGTTTAGAGGTCCAAGAAGGATAAAAAAGTAAAGATGAGCTAAAGAAACAAGTCCAAGTCTTGACCGAATGTTTGAAATCAATTTTTGATCTTCCTCAACCAATTTCTCAAGCTGAGTCATCCTCTGATCCCTTGGCCATAATAGGAAATGAGGTAGTAAGTAAAGTGAAGAGCTACAAAAACTTCGGTAAAGCTATTGAGGAATGGAGTAGCAAGTTGATCAAAAGAGGCAATTAGATTATCTCTGAGTCTCTTAGGTGTCTCCAAAAGATGAATGCTTTGAAATCTGAGGTCCAAGAGGAGATCGCCATCTCTGAAAAAGAAGAAAGGGTATGGAACCAATACACAAACTAAATCAAACAATGATAAGCTTTGGAATGGAAAATTTAGCCATAGAGAAAATCATATTCAACATTGCTGACGTGTGTTGCACTATCTAGAATAAAAGTGTGGAATGGAAATTACATGTCACAAGGCAAGGCTTACAAAAGCTTTAGTAGGTTCAAACTGAATGCAATGCAATCTTAGAGGAGATTCATAAGAATCTTGTTGCCCTTAGATTGCAACCTAACAAGGGAGGAGATGGGAATAATGTGAATACTAAAGCCTTGGAAAATGACTTCCAAAATATAGTTGATGGAATTTTCAGCTTTCATTCTTTTGACGCTACGCATCTAAGGAAATTTAGTGAGTTGGACCTTATCCTAGCCCAGGCAACAGGGCTCATGAAGACTTATGACCAAATAATTGAAGTCGTTCGAGATAGCCAGTTGGCATGGAGGTTACAAATGGGGAACATAACCATTCCACTTCATAAGGAGCTACTACTTGTCACAAAGGCTTTCCAATCCTTGTAGAAATGACTTGCAACGTTTGTGGAATTTGGAAGTGAAGCGCTGTCATCTTGATTTTCATTTAATTTTATTTCTTGAAAATGACTTTTGATTCTAGTTAGTTTTGGGCAAGGAAAGAAGTGGTTACTCATCTATTTTATATATATGTTTATTTTTAAAACTGACTCTCTAGACATAATTGAAAGAAACCTAATATTATACTGCTACTTTGAACACAATTTTTTTGTGAATTGAAATCTCTAGTTGTCTGTGTGAATCTGGTTTATGGAGATATCTAATATTCCTAAATTTGTGTGTTTGGGTATGTCTTGGTGTTTATACCATTCTTGTGTGTGAGTGTATGCATCTATGTTCGTAGCAGGTTTTACAAGTAATATTGGGTTTATATTTCTATTACTTCATCTTAAGAAAACTAGTCTTTGTGCCAGTAACTTCATAATATGTTTCATGCGAGCTGGTCTTTGTGCTAGTATCTTTATAATCTGTTACATGTGAACTATTTTTTGTGCCAGTATCTTTATCACTTTTCCTCTGCACTTTATATTATGAATCTTCCTTGTATCAAGTTCTGCCTTTCTTGATTTTGGGTTAAAAGCATACATATGTTTATTTAGTTTCAATTAAAATTCATTGCATATTATATGAGGGAACTTTGTACCTCCAAAATTTAGAGGAAAGTCACAAATGAAATTGTGAAATTTCCAGAGTTGTTGGAACAATCGTACCTTTCAAGGAAAGAGTCAACATTTCTCAAGGTTCCCAATCTATTAGCCAACAAATATGTCCCCTAAGTCCCTAGTGAGTGAATTAACTAGGTACAAGAAATTTATTCACACCAACAAAGAAATCCTTTTAATCAGAGTAAAGTGATCTTCCTCCTAATGTTGTGCTTGGGACCCACCATAAATGTAACCAACTTGTGTGTGAGCATAAGATTCATCAATGTGCATTTTCTTGGGAGCAGATTACCATGGAGATTCCTATTATTGAGTGTCCTGCCATGTGATTGCCTCTAGATCTTATTATTTATCCTTCTCTACCTCTTCCACCTCTTAGTGTTGCTCTTTTAGTATCTTTTGTCTTTCATTGTGATTCTAATGAACCACCTAAAAGGGTTCTAAAAGTATCTTTTCATCATTGGAAATGTTCTTTTTTTCCAGTAAATTCCATTTCATTAGTTAGTGGCACCACTCTGTTATGTGTTGTTAAATGTACATGATCCAATTTATTTCCTACCACGTCTCATCAAAGTATTTCACATCAATCATTATTGTTCAGAGATTTTGTATAAGGGTAACCACTAGTAACCAATCCTCATATGTCCTTACTTGAATGTTTTCCCAATTTAGATAAGTAGTTGACATTTTGGTGATGGGTGGTGTCATAATTCTTATAAATTTTTTCTCTAAGTCCTTTTTAGATTTTCCATAAACCTCAATTTATCCTTCTATATTCCATATAATTTGACTTATTCTATCCATATTAGAACTTATTTGTAGTATCTTCTTCCTCATATCTTTGGTTGCACCCATAATGGTGAGCTCAACAACACCCTCAAAGGTGTTCTCATCATTTTCCCTCATAATTTCTATTGTTATCTCTTTGGCTTGTTCTCTTTCTTTCTTTTTTGCTTCTTCCATCCTTCTATAGTATCTTTCCTATTGATCCTGGGTTTGTTTCAACCTTCTTTCTAATGCATTCATTTCTATTTTCAAATTAATTTTTTCAACAAGCTCAACTTTCCTTCTGTTATCTCCTTTTGCCATGTGCTTTTTGATCTAGATTTCCATTAATACTTATATATCCCATTTTTATTTTAACTTTTGAACAGTTATATACTTTCAAGGATCCTTTCTGATTCCTTCCGCTTTCCCATTTCTCATCCCTTAAGTTCTTACCCTACTATCACAAGGGTGGTACCTAAGAGTTACATGTCTATGTAGATTTCTAAGAAAAATTTCCTTTCAGCTATTAATTATCCTTTTCCTCAACTATCTCTTTTGTTCTACTCTATTTTTTCTTCATTGTTCACCCTATGGTCTTGACAACAAAACCAATTTTGGCAAGAGAAAATGGGGAATTACAGTTTGGAGATCTATGTACCCTAATATCCCTTATGTAGTTTATTTATTCCCTAGAGGATATAGTGAGAGAAAAGAGTAATTACGAAAGGGAAAACTATATCTAAATACATTCCATAGGTAACTTAAGGGTAAGTGCAAAAAGCTAGTGGACCAAAAAGGGGTCTTAAGTGGTCACTTTTTCTCTTAAATCAAGAAAGACTAGCCTTGGATGAGAAATTGAAGATAGTTACACTCAAAATATGAAAAAGCAACAAAAACAAGAGTCGTAGTGCTTCAAATCTACTTTCTAAACTACTATTTTTTTTGTAAGTGGTAGAGGCTAAGGGGTTCAAAAAGGTGGGCCACACAAATTGGTCCTATTTTTTTTTTAAATATAACTTAACGTCTTGTGTGGCCCCCTAAATTGTTAACTTTTTTTTAGTATTTTAAAATTTACTTTGGTGAGAAATTATCTAACACTATATAGTTTATCTCCAATTTTATGCTAATTTTTTAATGAAAATTATATATTATTTTATTAATTTTCGAAGTGGGCACATCCTAAAAAATAGAGAATTGAGCATGCTCCCCCCTAAAATTTTGGAAACTGATCGAAAATCATTTTTTTTAATATGTGTAGAATGGAGTCTAGTTTCTAAATATATAATTTTTTTAATAAAAGGCCAAAGGCTTAAACTATTTATATTAATTTAAAGCTAAAATACATGCTTCAAAACTAATTGCAGTCATAACCCATTAGGGAAAAAGGTAGAGAAAATATCTATAAGTTACCCCCTACAACCTAGCAAGTAGTCAGAAGTGATTGCTCAAAATTCATGGTACTCAACATTGTCTTTAGAAATTCAAAACCTAAACACACCTAATTGGCCAGAAGTGACTACAAAATCTTGCTAACAACTAAAATTCCTTCTATGACAAAACATTATACACTTATGTCCAAAAAGAACAGAGTTCAAACCTTGCAAATAAAATTGGACTATACATTACCAATTTCATGAATACAATTAATAAAATTTCTAACCCATTCGAAGTCTTGGATTGGCTCAACGTGTAGCATTTTCCTCAGGAATCTTACTGCCACCTTCAACTGCACTCTGTATTTGCGCAACACCTCACCTTTGATATCTAGTATGAAGGGGAAGAAGGTTACTTCCTCACCCAAAACTAGAAGTCGCTCCAATTCATGGGGCCTAGGAATACCCAAACCGAAGGAGGCAACATCCATCATCACTTTTAGCCCGCTGAACATTTCAGGAATAAAAAGCTTGCATGTCATTTCCACCACCTCCGCTTTCGAAGTGTGCAAGTCTAGCAATGCTGCCACAAGTCATGAGGATATGTATGAATCAACCCTATACCACTTGTCCAACACCAGGAATTCTCAACCGAGGATGAGTTTAACCACACCAGTCAACATAAAATATGGTTTCACCATGATTTTCTTCAATCAGAGCTACGTAGTTGTGCCCCAAAAGGCCATCTGTCTGTGAGTACTCTTAAGGCTGATGGGAATATCCATATCTACTCATAGAAATGAAAAATACCCTTAAAGAAGATATGTCCACTATGAATTTTAGATTGCTTCATCAATTTGGTTGCACTGATTTCAAATAATACTCATGCATGAAAAGGTACCCCATAGAGTATATCAATAAATCTTGCTAAAAACTAACCATACACGTATCTAGTTAGTGATGATGATTTTGGCCTTCACATGCTCTCAAATTTAGTCTTAAAAGAAACAACCACAAAATTACATGTTCATACTAGTATATAGCATTAGTGATTGTGGTTGGCATCCTTGATCTTTGATATGCATCTCCATGCCAGATTAATTAGTCATTAATAGCCATCAAATCACATTTAAATGCAAGCATGGTACAAAAGAAACTCTACCACCTCTAGTCAAGAAAATGTAAAAAATAGTATTCCCTAAAATTTAGAAGACTTCCTAGCATTTGCGGTGGTGTTCCCAAATAGAATTCTTGGTAAGTGTGAAAACAATCACAAATTCCCAATCTCCATTAGGAAGTGATAGTAAGATAATGGCGATTTGTTTTTTAGCTTTCCTTGGTCATGGACCTTCTATTGGAACTATAAATTTATGATGATTTTACATGTTTTTCATACTCCTATGTTTCCATATAGCTCCTCATCATAAGCACAAGGGCTTTCCATCACGACATTTTGCTTACATTTTAGCCTATATTTGCCCCATAAATCTATCGAGTCCTGCATTTTTCACATTGTGGTCCATATCGGCATAGGTTCATGGCTGTCTCCCTGACCCATAGTGCTTTTCTGCTAACATATGTTTGCCACAGGTGGTTGGAAAAACTTTTTTATTGTCACAGCGATCGACATCCACATTTGGGTTCATATTGGCATGAAGAAAGCATAGTCTCCTCGATCCATTGTGTGCTTTATATTGGTAAACGTTTGAGTTGCCTATCGGCAAGACGTTTCTGCTATCACGGCGACCAGAATTCATCTATTGTTTCATATCGCGTGAGTTTAGTCCTCGGTGGAAGCTCTTACCCAACTCATCATGTCTTGGCAACCGGCTTGAATGTGGATACATTGGCAAGAGTTGCGGTGTCGGTACAATGTCCTAGCGACTTCACATTGTCTCACCAATCGGTGGCAGAGGGATGTGTATATTGGTATAAGTTGGGGCTATTGCCATGAGGTCTTGACGAGTGACCTTCAGTCTCATTGACACTTTGTTTGAATTTTTGTTTCGGCCAAACATAAGATCTTCAGTGAAGGGTCATAGCGATGTGCACATGTCTCACCGACGGAGCATAAGGGTTTCTTTAATATGGCTTTAGGCGAAAGGTTGGCTTTCTCTCGGTGATCATGTGTGTTCAGGGTGCTTCGGTATGACATAATGTAATCTCCAAGAGGTCTCCCCGACATTGATGTGTCTCGCCGATACACAGGATGAAAAGGTTACATCAGTAAGAGTTGAAGTTTGCGGCATGTGGTCTTGGCAAGTTTGGATTGTCTTATAGACCGAGAACTAAGTGAACACTTCGGTAAGACTTATGGGCTTCATTGTAAAGTCTTGGCGAGCCCGTCGGGTCTTGCCGATAGGTCTTATGAGTGACTTTTAGCGAGATGTTGGCTTTGTCTTGGCTACCTAAGGACAAAGGGATGCGATATCGGTGAGATGGGGTTTTCGATAGGAGGTCTCGGCGAGTGACCTTCGGTCTCGCTGATGGAAAACAAAAAGGTCCTTGTTGACATGAGAATTGTCATGTCTCGGCGACACTAATTATGAATGAAGATTTTCGATGAAACACGATGTGTTCTGCGAGAGGTCTCCCCGATATCACAAAGCTATAGTGAAACACAAAGGGAACATGTAGATGCTTCTTGTCTTCGGTGTAACAGGAAATATGTTATAGCAACATATAGTTTGATTGTGGGGGCTCTCGTTGAAACATAATGTAATCTTTGTGACATCTCCCCAAATTAGACAAGTCACGGCGAAGGTGAATAACACCAAGCAGAGCGATTAGCGATTGAATTGCCTTCGGCATAGCTATTCAATTTGTCTCACCGACTGTTTCACTAGTGAAAAATAGAAATTCAAATACTGTGGCCGACATGTAAATTGCAAAAATAACCATTGCTGGCCAACTTGAAAGAAGCCCGAATTCTATGGAGGGCGGACATGGAATTTCAATATGTTTTATTTTTTAGATGCTGGTGTATAAATAGGCATTTTGTAATTGTAAAATCATCACCAGTTATTAGATATTCGATACATAGCAAGTAGATACAGTGGAATAAAATTATCATATCAGAGACTATTGTTGCATGATTTCAGAATGGAGGTATTTATGAAAATCAGTTGATGTTGTTGTATTTCTCTGGTGTCAATTATTTGTTGAATTTAATGAAAGTATTGCTAAGCTATCCCCAAGATTGAGGCTTTTTGGTTGTTTGAATTGATATGACAAGTTTATATATAATTCATCAGTGCACATTTGCTGCATCTGTGTGATTGATTGATTGGTTCTTTCAAGCAAAGATTAAATCCATTTAGTTAATCATAGTAATTAGAGAGAATCATCTAGATTGTTAAAGTAGAGCTTATTAGTTACAGTATTGCATGCTTATACAAGTTGTAAATATAATATATGCTAGATGATTTGATTTTTCTTCAGAGAGTGTTGCTCATCTTGATTTCATTTGACTCTGCTTACCTAATAAGGCACTGGTCTCTGTAGTTTCATCATTAAGATTCATTTTTTCTCTTTATATTTATTAATTAAGCATTTTAGGATTTAGATCAGAAGATTGCTATTGCTATCAAGTTTGATTACATTTGTTCACTTCTATTTTCCATTGTGGACAAATCACAACAAGAAAGATAATCATAAATACATAAAGTCTGCTTCATTCAGTAAGGTACACCCACCTAGGTTTAGGAGCACCTGAAGAGTAGAAGGTTGAATTCTTTCAACCTTGTCTGTTACCCTAAAACGTATCAAGAGATTGGTAGCCTCTTGATGTATCTTTACCTACGTTTTTGAGAGCTAACAAATTGGCGACTCTGCTGGGGAACATTTAGAATCAAGGCCTTAATCATAGAGTCAGGAACTTTATACAGACTCCGCTGGGAATAAGAAACATCAAGTTTTTCTCATTTTTGACAAAAGTGAGTGGTGACTCTGACATAAATTTTGCAGTTGTTCAAACATGAATGGAAGAAGATCTCCATACAGGGGAGGTCATACTGGAGCTCCTGCTAGCAGCAGTAAGTGGACACACAAAAATAAGAAGATTGATAAGGGAAAAAGGATAAGTGAGGACATGTCCTTAACAGGTAAAGACAAGCCGTCAGGAGCACACTGTGAAACATATGATCGCTATGATACATGGAAAAATGATTCGAGTGTAGAGCCTTGTACTCTAGAGGATCAGAGAAATCCTTTCTTTTTTCTCAATCCTCAGAAACAGGCTGAGTTCAGAGCTGAACTGGAGGCTGAACGAATCAGAATTCAACATGAATATGATCAGAAGATGGATGGTAACCAAAATGACTCTATTAATCATGAGCTTCTTGAGGAAGTAAAAGCATAGTTTGAATCACAGAGGAAGGAGATAGAGGAGCTAAGGGCTGCATTGCTGAAAGCCCAAATTACTTCTCAGACAGCTGATTGCCCCCCAAAGTATGTACCACCTCATAAGCAGGGTAATCATAATGCAGGGCCTTCTGATCCACTTGTGTCTCCTCATCGTCAGACATGAAATCACTATAATCAGCCAAATCATCCACCTCCTGGTCAACATCATGTGCCACAACATAATGCACAATACAACAATCCTATGAACCAATATCAGTACCCGCCTATCCCTCCCCCTAACCAGTTTGCAGCAATGATCAAACAGTTTGATTTTATAGGGTTTCAGTTATATCCTTACCCTATGGATGGCAGTTGGAGAGGTTTGGTACCTAATTTTACAGGGAGTAATGCAATTACTACTGAAGAACATTTAAAGAATTTCAATGTGTTCATCCAAGACATAGGTATACCATATGAAGATTTACATATGAGGATATTTATGATGTCACTTCTTGAAGATGCTAGGGATTGGTTTAACAGCTTGCCAGCACTCTCAATTATTTCTCTCCAAGTATTCCAAGATAGATTCCTCGAGCAATATGGAAATCTAAATGCACCAGATGCAACTCTTCATGAATTGATGTGAATTCAAAAAAATTAGAATGATTCAATTTATGATTTCAACCGAAGATTCAACAAGTTGCAAACTAAAGTACCTCCTGGATCAAGGTTTCTAGATTCTATAGCATTGAGTGTTTATTTAAATGCATTTGATCCTAAAACAGGGTATGAATTGAGAAATAGGGTTCCAAGTGATTTGGCTGAAGCTCAGAAGATAGCACTAACAATTGAAAACAATAGGAAGGCTGCAGGTATAATCAATAAAAGAGATAACCCAAGGGCTCCTCAACAAAGGAATAATTATCAATATAGATAAGAAAACACATACATAAATGAAAGGCCGAGGTTGCATGACATGCCATATAATATATACTGGAAGGATGGAAAACCTATAATAGCTAGGCCAAGAAACAAAGAGACTCCTGATCCACTGAGTAAGAAGGGAACTTACATGGTGAGTAATAATTACTTCTATGAAGCTTGTGATGAGCCACATTCCCCAGACTATTATGTTGTGGCTCAAAGGATGCAAGAGGAAGGAATGTTGATGGAAAATAATGGAGAAGATCACAAGGTTTATTTGACTTCAAACAATTTTTACCATGCTGTGGAAGGGTACCCATCTTTAGAGGATGAAGGTTATGAGTATGATGTTTCAAATCAAAAGTATAATGTCCATATGGCTAAACAATAGATCCTTTCTGATTCTGAAGAAGATTATACAGAGCCACATTCAGTTGAGGCACCTACTCAATGTAGTATTAGAAGACTCAGCAAAGAAGAAATAGAAAGATTAACTGTTGTTGTAGTTGAGGAAGCAAGGAGTAAATACTAGTTGAGAAACATAACAGTAAATGAGAAGGATGGCATTCCTGGGGGAATCTTTATGAAAGATCAGAGGGTAACAAAAGGAACTGTTAAGAAATTAGAAAATAAACAGATGATAAAAGTGAACAGAAGCTTGTCCAAAAAGAAAAAGAGAAGGAAGAAAACAAAGGAGAAACACCAGAACTGAAGAAGGCTGTTAAGGTGGAGGGCCTCTCTTTTGACTTCACTCAGGCATTATCCCAGGTAAAAATGTCTGTTCCACTGCTTGAAATGATGAAAATTAAGGAATATAGAGATAGTGTTGTTCAATTGATAACAAATGGAAATGAAAAACATGTGAATTCTAAAAATAGAGTAGCTATTAAAGCAGTCACTAAGCAAGAGAGAATAAATATCCCAGAAGTCTGCTTGAGTGATGTATTAACAACTCCCCCACAAGTGGATCCTTTTTTCACTACATTGCTTATAAATAACAAGCTGCTGAGAAATTGCATGATAGACTTTGGTCCTGCTATAAATATCATGCTAGTTGGAGTTTTGAAGCAGCTTGGCATGTGGGTTGATACATGTGAAGGGAAGTGCTATGCAATGGATAACAGACTTGTTATACCTTGCATAACCACCCCATTTTGATTTGGAACAAAACAGGTCCCCCTTTCTTTTGTTTTCTTTGCCTTTGTTTTTTTGGTTTTGCCTCGGTTGGAATTCGGGTTTTCTCCTGGGTTCAGGATTTTCCACCTGATCTGGATTTTCCCAGATCTCGCTCGAACTCCGATTGAGTGCTGTGGTTCGGGGATTTTTGGTCTTCACAGAATTCCGCGTGGACTGGATTTTCTTGATGTCTTCTTTTTTGCGGTTTTCTGTCTCCTCCAGATTTTCCCAAAATTTGTCGTCTCTTACTCTTTCCGGGTATGTCGGAATGTCTTCTCCTTCGCGGAATTCCGTCTCACGTGGATTTCCCCAGAATCTGGTAAAATGTGAAGAAATGTAGAGTAGTAAGGCGAGTTAACAAATGATGATGCATTTTATGTTTCCTTTATGCTATTTTGAAGATCTCACATGTTGTCCTAGTTTGATAATGATCGGATTAAGCTTCTAATGGGTGTTTTCATGCTTATTCCACTGGAATCCATTTGTCTTAGAATTCTCTGAAATTCCTCCCTGACTTTGATTCCGTGAATCGGCCTGAAACTTGAGCTATTTGTATCATCATTTTGTTTGAAGATTTAACAATACCCTACTGACATAGGATTCCTTTTAATGATGATTTTGATGAAGTAACTTCTGTTTGTGTGATCTTTACTAGGGTTTTCTTTGTTGAATGCAGGATTAAACCCTACACATGATGAAACTTGACAAGGGAACTTAGCTGGAATGCATTCCCCAGTCTAGTTGGTCATGAAAATCAGCTAAGGCAACAATCGGCAAGACCCTAGAGGTGTCACAGTGAGTGGAATTTACATACAGGCATCTATCGGCATAAGTTTTTTTCTTCAAGGGGTGGTCTTGGCGAAATCTTAAAGTCTTGTTGACTGGTGTCAAAAGGAGTTTTCCATCAGCAAAAGGATGTTTTAGTGAATCCAGGAGGTCTCACCGACTACCGTACAACGAGCAAAAACTTCGACAGGAGTCATCTTCTTCGCCAAGAAGTCTCGATGAAATCTTCAGGTCACACCAACAAAGCACAAGAGGAAGTCTATTGGGGTGAGGTCTGGCAGTCTTGCCGACCCATAAAGTTTCACCGACATTGTTTCATAGGTAAGAGAATCAGGTTGTCACAACAACAAAGGATGTGCTTATGGAGATCCCTCGGTGAAGCATAATGTATCTATAAGACATCTCCTTGACAGGGGAATGTTACGGCGACACCAATAGAGAAAAGGAAAGCATATCAGTATGACCACAAGAGGGGTCTTGGTGACAACAAAGTTCAGTGAAAGAGGGGAGTTCACCATAAGGTCTCCCCGAAACATCAAAGTTACCTCGACATACAGAATGGGCCTATCGAGAGGTAAGGAAGACTTCGCCATGAGGTCCCCGCGACAAAAGCACCATTGACATAGTAATCTAAGATCACTAAAAGGTCTCGGCGACCACAAAGTGTCTCCCCAAAATGATAGGAGATCACCAAAAGATAATGCTCTCGGCAAGATGTCTCGTTGATGAGTAGAAGTCACGCCGAAAGGCTCTAAATCGGGGAGACTCGGAATGAATGCAACAGGATCAGTAGGATGTCCTGTCGACCCGAGAAGGTCCTGGTGATATCGAAATTCAGTGAAGGAAAATGAATGCGGGAAGAGGTCTTGCCGATGATCAAAAGTAACGCCAAAGACAGACAAGGGAGGGCTTGGCAAGAATGAAAGGAGTTCGCTGAAACTCTTGCTGACATGAAAATGAAATCGCCATGGGATCTTGAGGTTCGTCAGGATGTCTTGCCAAGAGAATGCAGTCTTGCCCATTGGTTTTGTGAGCTTGATGTGACTTCTATAGCCTGCCAAAATGTTTCATTGAATGACTCAGGCTATGCCGATAAATTTTATAGGATGAAATCGCATTGGGGAGACACCTATGGTGTCTCACCGACATGCGATTTAAAATGGTCTACTTCTGACAGCTGAAGAATCCTACGTGGCCTGTGATTGACCAATCAAAGAGAGCTAAGGTTGAGCCATTGCCCAATTGACCACCCCTGTGGAAAGACTCACAAAGTGTGACCTGATGGACTCTTTCTGAGAATAGTTGGCGACGAATCTATTTGGGCGGTGGTGTTCAGATCTACAGGGACGCCCAATAGCACTTCTAGAAGGTGGTCAACGAGTAGAGGAGTCCTAGAACAAAAAGGAAGTCGAGTGATAGAAGAAACCATGACTCAGAGGGACAGCTGTGGCGACCACTGATAGAAGCAGTTTGGTAATAATGAGGATATTCTGAGCATTCAAGGCGGATTGTAAGAGAGTTCAAAGGTGGACATGAAGATGCTAGAGTTAATGCTGTAGTTGTCAAAAGATCTAAAAATACTTCCCCTACGAGTAGAAATCTTTCATTAGCATGGACAATGAGGATTCATATTGAATGCACAACCAATTTTCTTCAAAAGATCTGAGAGCCGACTCTCCTACAGGATGCAGATATTTTGTAAACCCTAGTGTAGGGGACAATGCATCCTTTCCTGTACATTTTGTATATAAGGAATTCTCGCCTCTTGGTTAAGGTTGGAACTTCTAGAGTTAGAAATTCAGAGTTAGAAATTTTATTAGAACTTCTAGGATTAAAGAATTTTTAGACTAAGAACTATTAGGAGTTAGTCAGTTAATAGAAGGAGACAGAGTTGCATCTTGATTCTCAGTGATAAGAGCTTATTTTTGTCTTCTTGGTTAACAGTTAGATTTTAGTATAGGCTGCAATGTATTTTCTAAGTTCTCTTAGTGTAGTTGGAAACAGTTTGGAGAAACAGATTCTCTGTACACTGGTATTCTCTGTACACTAGTGATTATGCCAGCTTTGTATATATTACTTATTTGTTTTATTGACAGTAGAAGTAATTAGAGTTTAATTTACTTCATGTTGTGTTCCTGAATGATGTTTGTCTTAATTGATCATTTGATTTGTGAAGTCTTCAAGGAATAAAATGTTATTTGTGTTTTATTTAAATGGTAGCTAAAAACTTTGTTATGCGAATTAGCACTGCGAATGAAAGAGGCTGTGTGTCAATCACAAGTTTACTTTGTTCTGCAGTTTTGGTTTATAAATTCCTTGAAGTTAGCAAGTTTGGTTAAGGTTGGAGGAACTATTATTCTTTTCTATTTCAAAAATTTGACTCATCTTTTTATATTTCTTTAAAAACCCCTGTTAGAGTAGGTTTTATTTCATGCTTGATCATAGAACAATCCAACAGCTCAACACCAGTAGGCCCCTTGAATATTACTGTTGCATTGACTACTGAGTAACATCAGTACAGTTGAGACCCAACTACAAAGACCTTGGGAGCTAAGGCATCCATGTGTTTCCTTTCTCTTTCAGGAGAAGCAGAATAGCAATATTCTGCTTGCATTGTTGTGGTGCCAAAATCACCATCAACAGGAACTAGCACTAGAAGGAGGGCCTAGAAGGGCAAGCTGGATAAAGCTTGGTTTTCATCCCCGGAGAAGTCCCACAGAGTTCTTCGATCAACTGAAAATCCACCACCTTTGATAGAACTGAAGACCCCAATAAGACACAAGAGTCATAAGACTAGGGCAACCATCATACCACCTTTATCAGCTCCGCTCACTCCACCAGGATTTTCACCAATACCCCAGTGGATACCTATCAATCCACCATCGCATCCATCTCAATTGTCATCACAGTAGGTTCAACCCATACAACAGCTGGCTTAACCACCACCACCACCAATGGCATTATTTTAGAATAATCCCTCTCCATTGGGGACTATTCCTAGAGGTTTTCATGACCTGCCTAAGAACCCTGAGAAATTCTTTCCTAAGTACATTCATGGTGAATCAAGGAGTGCTGAAGAGCACATACAAGCTTTCAATGATACTTGTACTAGAGCTCAGATAGCCCACCAGGATGTAGTTTGTAGGTTGTTTCCTTATTCCTTAGGGGATATGGCCTACAATTGATACCTTAATCTCCCTCAAGGCTCCATTCTGAGCTGGACACACTTGGAAATGCTTTTATTAATCAGTTCAGAATCTATGTGGATCCAGCTCTTTTATATCACCAATTCGCTACCATCAGAAAGGAACTAGGTGAACCTTTGCCTTTATTCAATACCAGGTTTCAATGAATGTATAGAAGATTGCAAGATCCCTATTTATTCACTGAGGATAGTACCATTCAAGCTTACTTTAGGGTTATAGACCCCTTTCTTGGCTTGTTCTTGCAAAGAACTTATCAACCAGCTGAGATTGACTCTCTATCTAAAGTTTACCACCTAGCTATCAAGCTATAGCAACAAATCAGTTTTCAACAAGGAGGCCTTGGAGGAGGTTTCCCTTTAATAGGCTATCAGATGTCTAGCCCAACTCCTTTATTCAATAATGTCCCAAGAATTTCTCCTTCCCATTATGGATCTATATCTGAATTGCAGACCCAACCACCTGTTCCATTCTTTGCTACTAGAACTCTTGATCTCTTTCAACAACCACAGGTTCCTCAAAGTTCCCATGGTCATCCTAACCAAATTGAAACACCAAATCAAGGTGGTCAACCACTTGTTGCTAAGAGTGTGGAAAGTGAGAAGACAATCCAACTTACAAATGAGGTAGAAACCTTGAAGAAAACACTATCTCAAGTTACAAATGACATGGCTCAGCTTCAGTTGAACCCTTCCCAAAACCAAGGGAACTACCCTAATTAAAGTAACAAAAATCAAGGTACTTATCAGAATAACAACAATTATAACCAAAGGGGTTATCAAGGCCAAAATTCCTCTAATCAGGGCTATCAGAATTAGAATAGAGGGTATAATCAAAGGCCAAACAACAATAGACAATGGAACATAGGGCCCAATAATGGGGGAATCTCAAAACTATCAGGTAAATGAGGAAAGAGCACATACTGCAAATGTGGCTGACCTCAACTTCATGACCAATTGGTGCAGACTGCATGATACTGCAACCCATTCTAAGATAAACTGCCCTCAAATGGAGAAAGTTGTCAAGATGGCACAGGAGAATGCCCACACATTCCAAGGGAATTCAAACAAAGGAGGTGATTCAGTGGATACTGCAATGACTTATGAGCTCTTTGAGGAGGAGCCCTCATTCCCAATGCAAAGTGGGAATGAACCAGAGGGAGATTCGTATGATGCCCAAGCCTTTCAGTCAAAAGGAGGACACTTTCTGAGAAATCAAAGTAAGGGGCCATTCACTACATCAACACCCCCTAATCACACGTTGCCTCCAAATCAAGGTGTTGATAATAATCCTCCTCCACCAAAAGGCCTGCCTGACCTCCGTAATAAGGGTAACTCCTCTGTCATTTTCAAAAGTAATTCAAGTTATAACACAGAATTTGATGTTGTTTCTAAGATGTAGAGACAAAAAACCTCTTTGTCATTCTTTGACATCTTGAAGTGGTACCCTGCTCAAAGGGAGATAGTGTTGAAAGCTGTAGAACAAGTTGATAAGTCAAAAGGAAAGAGTAGGGTGGCACTTGTTGGCGACATGAATGCAACCTTATACAGAAACATGGTAGGTACTCCACCTTTCCTTTTAAGTTTAAGAATTTCTGGCAAGAACCTGCATAACTATTTATTGGACTCGAGGGCTTCAGGAAATGTCATGCCATTTTCCATATGCAAGAAGTTAGGATTAAATCCCATTCAAATCAATAAGAAGGTTATTCAACTGGACAAAACAAAGGTTAACGTGGTAGGGGAATTAAGAAACATACATGTTCAAGTAGGATCAGATCCCAGGATCTTAACCAACATAGATATTCAAGTGGCAAATATTCCCGAGACCTATGGTATGCTACTAAGCTGAGATTTGATGAAAAATTTAGGGGGATATCTTTCCCTTGACTTTTCACATATGTGGCTATCATGGAAAGGGATTCCTAATCAAATTAGGATTGAAAGTGAGCCTCGCCTCAAGCATATTATCATTGAGTATGATTGTCTCAATGAGGTGGCTTACTTTGAGATTGAGATGGGGGTTTATAAACAAGAGGAAATATTAACCTTCTCGGTTCTCAGTGTTAAAGACATGTCAAAACAAAAAAACCCTGACCCCACCATTGATGAAAATTAACAGGCCTTGGTTAGAAAGCTGCAACAAGACCAACTAGTCTTAGGGGCAGATATAGATCTGCAAAGTCTTATGCTCCCTAACTGGTGCAGGGTACATTATCAAAGTCATTCTGAATTGACTTGTCAACCTTGCAGGGACATTTTAAATCATGTTTCCCAAGTTGAGGAAGCTGGCACAAGTCACCTTAAGACCATTGCAGACTGCTTCTCATTTGAGGCCAAGGAAGCAACCATGTTAGCCAGGGATACAATACTTTCAAAAGAAATCCCTTCTTAGATCAAACTTACTCTAGAAACACTTCCAAATCAGCATGTTTTTGAGGAGAAATCCTAAGATGCAAGCGAATGTTGAGAGGCTAATGGTGGGTCACATAATATATCTGTGCAGGAATTAGAAATTATACCAAAGGAACTGGTTGAATACCCTTCCCTTGTACCTGATGTAAAAGATCAAGGAGTCCCATCCCTGACTCGTCTAGATCAAACTCCCATAACAACTTCAAAGAAATCAACCCCAACCCCTGATCAGTTGTAGACCCTTACCTTTGATGGATCCAAATCTAAGATAGGCAGTGGTGTTGGAATTGTACTAACCAGCCCTCAAGGGAAAACCTTCTTTGCTTCTTACAGGTTGCAATTTGGATGCACAAACAACGTGGTAGAATATGAAGCTCTGGCATGGGGACTGATGTTTGCTCATAAGAAGAAGGTCACTTCCTTGATGGTCAAGGGAGATTCGGAAATAGTTATCAGGCAAGTGCGCGGCCAATATACATGTCACAACAAGAGGATGGCAGCATATAGGAACATGGTATGGAACCTGATCGAAGACTTTGATGCCTTTGGGATTAGCTTAATCCCTAGAGAAGAAAATTAGATAGCTGATTCACTGGCCATTTCTGCAAGCACCTTGGAACCTATGTAAGGCTCCAAATTCAAAAGATTCTCAGTGGAACTAATGTCCACCCCAACAGTTCCTGACAATGTTAAGAATTTTCAAGTTTTTGATGATGACCGACATTTCCTTGCTTTCCTAGCAAGTTCTAATGTTTTTGAAGGGCAAATCATTGATGATTCCAACAGGGATCAAAGAGATTGGAACCCTGGAAATTGTGATACAAAAGGGGTCCTTAATCTAAAAACTAATAACATTCCCAAGGGAATGGTTGCTCTAGAAATAATTTTTGACTCAGATCCAAGGGCTCGAGAGAAAATATCAGCTGAAGAGAAGGGAGGCGAATATGAAACAGTTAACTTGGTCGATGCTGGCCCTGAAAGGAATGTATACATAGAGAAGGCTTGTCCTAAAGCAATTAGAGAAGACATATTGAGGGTGCTTAAAAAAAATATTGCTGCAATTGCTTGGGGGTATGAAGACCTCTAGACATTTGATGCTTCTATTATGACTCACACTATCCCCTTGAAGCCTGAGATCAAGCCCTTCCGACAGAAGCAATGCCCTGTCAATGCCCTGATTGAGCCATTAATCTATAAAGAAGTTCAGAAGTTGCTGTCTACAAGGATAATCTTCCCTATGCACCATTCAATGTGGGTAGCTAACTTAGTTCCAGTCCGCAAGAAAAATAGGGAGATCAGGCTGTGTGTTGATTTCAGAAACCTGAATAGGGCTTCAGAAAAGGATAACTACCCACTTCCCTCACTGGACAAGGTCTTGTAGACTGTCAATGGAGCCTAGATGATGTCATTCTTGGATGGTTACTTTGGATACAATTAGGTAATGGTCGACTTTGAAGACATGATGAAAACAACTTTCACTACAAAGTGGGGGACATTTGCATACAGAAGAATGCCATTCAGTTTGATAAACACTGGAGCAACTTTCCAGTGCACCATGGACATAGCTTTCAAGGACCTAATTGGAAAATGCATCATTGTCTACATAGATGACCTGACAGTGTTCTCCAAGGATCGACTCAATCATGCCGCGGACTTAGCCAAAGTTCTCGAGAGATGCATCCAATATGGCATCTCCCTAAATTCAAGAAGTGCGTATTTGGGGTTTTTGAAGGGAAGATGTTAGGGCACATAATTTCTAAAAGAGGGATTTCAATAAACCCAGATTGAGTCGAATCCATTCTGAAGATCACCAGGCCAGGAAGCAAGAAAGCAATGAGGTCTTTCTATGGGAAAATTAACTTTGTGAGAAAGTTCATCACAGGCTTTGCAGAGATTGTAAAACCACTAAATGAAATGATGAAGAAGGACACCAAGGTGGAGTGGACTGATCAAACAAAGGCTACATTCTCACAAGTCAAGCGGTCCATTTTAGAGGCACCTATGCTCACCAGCCCTAACTATCTCAGACCATTTTACATCTACTCTTTTGCTTCAGAACACTCGTGCGCAACAGTGTTAACTCAACGGAAAGAAGAGTCAGAGGAGAGGTTGATTGCTTTCATGAGTTCTCCCTTTAAGAACACAGAAATCAGGTACCCACCCCTGGAGAAGCACGCCTTCGTGCTAGTTCGGGTTGTCAAGAAGTTCTGGCATTACATTCTTCGAAGCCAAATTGTTGTTGTAGTTCTTGATGCGGCTGTGAAGTCTTTACTGATGTAGAGCGAGCTGGGAGAAAGGAGAGGCAAATGGATGGCCATCCTACAAGAATTTGATCTGGAGATACATCCCATGAAGCTAGTCAAGGGTACAGACTTATCTTAGTCCATGGCGAATGCTGGCGACAACATCATCTGTCAGTAATATACGACCCAGTCTTTCTCTAATGACCCCTGGTATGCTGATACCATATGCTTTATGCTCAACAATCGATGTCCAGAAGGAATGAATGCCACTCAAAGGAGAGCCCTAAGACTGAGGAGTTCTCATTACATGCTCAAAGGAGGGTTTCTATACAAGAGAAATTTTGAAGGAGTATACCTGAGATGCCTTGATCATCAAGAGGCCAAGCAGGTGATTTTTGAGTTTCATGGGAAGCATGGCATAGGTCATGGGTTTGCAGATTCTATGGCACACCAGATCCTTTGATTTGGTTATTACAGGCCATGTGTATTTAAGGATGCTCATCAACACGTAAGAACCTACCACGTATGTCAGATTTCTGCACCAAGGGAATGCCATCCAGCCATGCCTTTGCAGCCTGTCTATGAGGTAAGGCCGTTTGCCCAATGGGCATTAGATTTCATTGGGGTTATTAACCCAAACTCCACTACAGGACATAAATTCATCTTGACTGCTATTGAATACTACACAAGGTGGATAGAGGCCATACCTTGCAAAAACAACACAACAGAGGTAGTGATCAAGTTCCTCACCGAATGCATCACTATGAGGTTTGGAGTACCCTTCGCTCTGGTGTGTGACAATGGTTCTGCTTTCTCTTCTGCTGAGTTTATTTCTTGGGCCTATGATCACAAGATTGTCTTGAATCATTCCTCAAACTACTATTTGCAAGGCAATGGAGTTGCAGAGTCTACCAATAAGAATCTCTTAGGGGTGATTAAGAAATTGTTAGAGCATAACCCTAGAGACTGGCACACCCAGCTTAGATTCGCATTATGGGAAGATAGGACTAGGATTAAGGCTACCTTAAACACTTTACCATTCAAGCTGGTATATGGCCAAGAGCCTATCTTTCCTATCCATCTGCAAATACCTATCCTGAAGTTCATGCAAAAATTTTACTCTAGTGATAATATGATAGAGGTAAGACTAGCTGCACTATTAAAACTAAAAGAACAAAAAGATGCCGCCTTACAACAGTTCTTTAGACATTAGGATGTTGTCAAATGCTGGTTTGACAAAAGAGCCAAGATAAAGGCTTTTGGGATATTAGACCTAGTGTTGTTATGGGATAAGGCTGGTGAAAAGAAAGACAATCACCAAAAGTTTGACAAACTTTGGTTAGGCCCTTACCAAATTGCTGAGATCCTAGGGGAAATGCCTTTAGACTAAGTACTCTAACTGGAGAACCTGTTCCTTTGCCTGTTAATGGGTAGTTCCTCAAGCACTATTTTGAATCCTGAGGCTCGTTAATTTATGTGCTGTATATAGGTAGTTCATTGTTCTTTATGTAAATAATTTATTTTGTCTCCTGTTTGTAAATAACTTGTGTTTTTGTAAATGCTTTATGTGTTTCTACTTGTGAATAATCTGCTGCTGCTCTTTGTGTAAATAATTTTCTCTTTGTCTGCGAATAGTTTTCTGTTTGTTTGTCTTCCCTTTTTGTCTTTCTGTTTCCTTAAGTCCATGGGGTTTCTGTTTTGTTGTTCTTTGGGGTTCATCTGTTTCCTTCCATCTTTGGAATGGTGGTTGTTATCTGAAGAATACTTTGGTCATTTGGAGAGAAGTGGTTTAGGTATTTTCACGTTTTCTAATCAGGTGATTCTGTCCTCAATTCATTGTTTCATGTTCATTATCAATAAAGGTTGTGGGAAGTTTTAAGGACAAGGTGCCAAGTATGAAATCCTTCATCAGCTCCCCTGAATCTGTCACAAATCCTTCAAATCATCTCCTCTTCTAGTAGTGTATTTTTCCTAGGATGACAGTGTTGTAAGATTTGAGTGAAAAATCTGACTTCCAGGTGGCTGTTATGAGGTCCATGGTAGTTTTCAACCCAAATCAGATGTTAAACATTTGACATATTGAAAAGAAAAAGAGAATTAAATGAAATATCTGAAACTTTAAAAGAAAAAAAAAGAAAAAGAATTATCAAGAGAAAAAGAGGATTCAATATGTATGGATGATTCCAGTATCTCTACCGGGGCTATGGACACCTGACTGGTAGTAGAGCAATGCTATGGGAGAACTAGAGGTATCTCCTTCGAGGCTATGGATGCTTAACTGGCAGCAGAGCAATGCCCGGGATATCATTGCACGACAGCTAAAGGAAATCAACTCATGTAGTTCAAATATTACATGTTGTTCAAAAGACAAAGAAACTTTACAAAATGGTGATGTACAATCAAGCACACACATAGATTCAGGGGTAGCCATTGATTGACTTACAATTGAGATTCTAGCTCTACCTTGCTTGTTATAACTGACCCAACTAGAGTTGTGATGGTCATGAACCAGGAGTTCTGGGTAGCTAAATCTTTCAGATTCTTGAAAATGGTTAAACCATTTTCCCAACCGAGTCGCCATTTGTTATGCCTTGCATAACCACCCCATTTTGATTTGGAACAAAATGGGTCCCCCTTTCTTTTGTTTTCTTTGCCTTTGTTTTTTTGGTTTTGCCTTAGTTGAAATTCAGGTTTTCTCCTGGGTTCAGGATTTTCCACCTGATCTAGATTTTCCCCAATCTCACATGAACTTTGGCTGAGCGCTGTGGTTCGGGGATTTTTGGTCTTCACAGAATTCCGCATGGACTAGATTTTCCCGATGTCTTCTTTTTCGTGGTTTTCTGTCTCCTCCAGATTTTTTTGAAATTCGTCGTCCCCTACTCTTTCCGGGTTTGCCGGAATGTCTTCTCCTTCGTGGAATTCTGTCCCACGTGGATTTCCCTAGAATTTGGTAAAATGTGAAGAAATGTGGAGTAGTAAGGCGAGTTAACAAATAATGATGCATTTTATGTTTCCTTTATGCTATTTTGAAGATCTCACATGTTGTCCTAGTTTGATAATGATCAGATTAAGCTTCTAATGGGTGTTTTCATGCTTATTCTGCTGGAATCCGCCTGGCTCAGAATTCTTTGAAATTCCTCCCTGAATTTGATTCCGCAGGTCGGCCTGAAACCCAAGCTATTTGTATCATCATTTTGTTTGAAGATTTAAAGGTACCCTACTGACGTAGGATTTGTTTTAATGATGATTTTGATGAAGTAACTTCTGTTTGTGTGATCTTTACTATGGTTTTCTTTGTTGAATGCAGGATTAAACCCTACACATGATGATACTTTCCAAGGGAAATTAGCTGGAATGCACTCTCCAGTCCAGTTGGTCATGAAAATGAGCTAAGGCAACAGTCGGCAAGACCCTGAAGATGTCACAGCGAGTGGAATTTACATACAGTCATCTATTGGCATGAGTTTTTTTCTTCGGGGGGTGGTCTTGGCGAAATCTTAAAGTCTTGCCAACCGGCATCAAAAGGAGTTTTCCATTGGCAAAAGGATGTCTCAGCGAATCTGGGAGGTCTCATCGACTACCGCACAATGAGCAAACACTTTAGCGGGAGTCGTCTTCGCCAAGAAGTCTCGACAAAATCTTCAGGTCACACCGACAAAGCACAAGAGGAAGTCTATTGGGGTGAGGTCTGGCAGTCTTTCTGACCCATAAAGTTTCACCGACATATTGTTTCATTGGTAAGAGAATCAGGTTGTCACAACAACAAAGGATGTGCTTATGGAGATCCCTCGGTGAAGCATAATGTATCTATAAGACATCTCCTTGACAGGGGAATGTTACGGCGACACCAATAGAGAAAAGGAAAGCATATCAGTATGACCACAAGAGGGGTCTTGGTGACAATAGAGTTCAGTGAAAGAGGGGAGTTCACCATAAGGTCTCCCCGAAACATCAAAGTTACCTCGACATACAGAATGGGCCTATCGAGAGGTAAGGAAGACTTCGCCATGAGGTCCCCGTGACAAAAGCACCATTGACATAGTAATCTAAGATCACTAAAAGGTCTCGGCGACCACAAAGTGTCTCCCCAAAATGATAGGAGATCACCAAAAGATAATGCTCTCGGCAAGATGTCTCGCCGATGAGGAGAAGTCACGCCGAAAGGCTCTAAATCGGGGAGACTCAGAATGAATGCAATGGGATTGGTAGGATGTCCTGCTAACCTGAGAAGGTCCTAGCAATACTGGAATTCGGCAAAGGAAAATGAATGTGGCGAGAGGTCTCGCCGATGATCAAAAGTCATGCCGAAGACAGACAAGGGAGGGCTCGGCAAGAATGAAAGGAGTTCGCTAAAACTCTTGCCGACATGAAAATGAAATCGCCATGGGATCCTGAGGTTTGCCAGGATGTCTTGCCAAGAGCATGCAGTCTTGCCGATTGCTTTTGTGAGCTTGATGTGACTTCTGTAGCCTACCAAAATGTTTCACCGAATGACCTAGGCTATGCCGATAACTGTTATAAGATGAAATCGCATCGGGGAGACACCGATGGTGTCTCACTGACATGCGATTTAAAATGGTCTACTTTTGACTGCCGAAGAATCCTACGTGGCCTGTGATTGACCAATCAAAGAGAGCTAAGGTTGAGCCATTGCCCGATTGACCGCCCTTGTGGAAAGACTAACAAAGTGTGACCTGATGGACTCTTTTTGTAGAGTTAATGCTGCTGTTGTCAAAATATCTAAAAAGACTTCCCCTACGGGTAGAAATCTTTCATCAGCATGGACAACAAGGATTCACATTGAATGCACAACCGATTTTCTTCAAAAGATCTGAGAGCCGACTCTCCTACAGGATGTAGATATTTTGTAAACCCTAGTGCAGGGGACAACGCATCCTTTCTTGTAAATTTTTTATATAAGGTATCCTCGCCTCTTGGTTAAGGTTGGAACTTCTGGATTTAGAAATTTAGAGTTAGAAATTTTATTAGAACTTCTAGGATTAGAGAATTTTTAGAGTAAGAATTGTTAGGAGTTAGTCAGTTAACAGAAGGAGACAGAGGTACATCTTGATTCTCAGTGATAAGAGCTTCTTTTTGTCTTCTTGGTTAATAGTTAGATTTCAGTACAGGCTACAATGTATTTTCTAAGTTCTCTTAGTGTAGTTAGAAACAGTTTGGAGAAACAAATTCTCTGTACACTGGTGATTGTGCCAGCTTTGTAAATATTGCTTATCTATTTTATTGATAGTAGAAGCAATCAGAGTTTAATCTACTTCATGTTGTGTTTCTGAATGATGTTTGTCTTAATTAATCATTTGATTTGTGAAGTCTTCAAGGAATAAAATGTTATTTGTGTTTTATTTAAATGGTAGCTAAAAACTCTGTTATGCAAATTAGCACTGTGAATAAAAGAGGCTGTGTGTCAATAACAAGTTTACTTTGTTCTACAGTTTTGGTTTATAAATTATTTGAAGTTAACAAGTCTGGTTAAGGTTGGAGGAACTATTGTTCTTTTTTGTTTCAAAACTCTGACTCATCTTTTTATATTTCTTTAAAAACCCCTGTTAGAGTAGGTTTTATTTCATGCTTGATCATAGAACAATCCAGCAGCTCAACACCAGCAAGCCCCTTGAATATTACTGATGCATTGACCACTGAGTAACATCAGTATAGTTGAGACCCAACTACAAAGATCTTGGGAGCTAAGGAATCCATGTGTTTCCTTTCTCTTTCAGGAGAAGCAGAATAGCAATATTCTGCTTGCATTATTGTGGTGCCAAAATCGTCATCAACAAGACCTGTACCTGTGGTAGGCATTATGAGAGGTGTTGAAGTCAAACTGGCTACTTATCCACAGGTGGCTTATAATATAGATATAACAGTAATTGATACTCCTCCTCAGTTTGGGATGCTTCTATGAAGACAATGGACAATGGTAGTTGGAGGTAATGTTCAATTTGATCTGTCTTATGCTACAATTCTAGTGAATGGTTAGGAGGTTAAATTGTATAGGGAGCCAAGAATGAACCAGCTTGTTGACTGTGTACCACAAGATCAAATCAATTGTTTTTGTGATGTTGATCTTGGAAGTTTTAAGATTGAATTAACCCAGCCAGAATTAACCAATAGTGATCCAATTGAAAAGCATGTGGCACAAAGCTGCAATGAAGTATGGAAGATGTATTTTGATGGAGCATGCAACCAAGAAGGTAATGGCGCTGGGATTGTTTTTGTTTCACCTGAAGGTATTACATTTAAATATTCCTTCTTGTTGGAATTTGAATATGCAAACAATGTGGCAGAGTATGAAGCCTTGTTGACAGGTCTGAACATAGCTATAAAACACAAGACTAAATTGTTGGCTGTTTTGGGTGATTCTGAGTTGGTTGTTTCACAAATCAAGTCAAAATATGCAGAAAAACATAAAAGATTGAAATAGTATAGGAACGCTACATGGGACACAATTGAATTATTTGATGCCTTCTCAATTGAGTGGATTGACAAGTCGAAGAATATAATGGCTGATTTTTTAGCAAATGTGGCATTCAAAAGAGATGATATCACATTGGCTGCGGTTTCACAGATTGAGTTCAAGACAAGGCCTGCTGTTCCTGATAACATTTATAATTGGCAAGTCTTCAATGATGATACTGATATTTTGAAATTCCTCAATTGTATAGATCAATATGAAGCCCAGGAAATTGACTTCAATGCTTTTGTTGAGGAAGTGGATGGGAAGCAAACAGTGTTTGGAAAGGAGATCTTGCAGCTCAAAACAAATAAGCTTCCTAAGGGTTTAGTGGCATTGGAGAGGTTGTATGATGGAAATGATCAGTCCCTCATGAAGCAAACACCAGTTAGAAAGGAAGATATTGAAGAAGTTAACTTGGGGACTGAGATAGCACCAAGAAAGGTGTACATAGGAAAGAAGATAAGCCCTACAATTAGAAGAATGCTGATAGAGTTGTTGAGAAGGTATAAACACATCTTTGTTTGGTCTTATGAAGATCTAAAAGCATACAGGGAGGATTTATTTTAGCATGAAATACCATTGAAGCCTGATGCCAAACCATTCAGACAAAAAAAAAGACCCATAAATCCAATATTGGAGCCTAAAATGCAAGAAGAATTGACAAAGCTTAGAGATGGAGGAATTATCAAACCAATTAGGCACTCAACGTGGGTCTCAAATTTGGTCCTTGTGAGGAAGAAAAATGGAGACATCAGATTATGTGTGGACTTCAGGAATTTGAATATAGCATCTCTCAAGGACAATTATCCTCTACCCAATATGGAGGCTATATTGCATAAGGTAACAGGGTGTGAACTACTGTCCATGATGGATGGGTTTTCAGGATACAACCAGGTCAAGGTCAAAGAATTTGAGCAATATAAGATAGCATTCACAACTCCTTGGGGAACGTATGTATACATAAGAATGCCATTCAGTCTCACTAATGCTGGAGCGACCTTCTAAAGAGCTATGGACATGGAATTTGTAGATTTGATCAATGCTATCATGGTGGTGTACCAGGATGATCTGACTGCTTAATCAAAGAGGGCTGAAGATCATGTACAACATATGGAGAAGGTATTTATTAAAGCCCTAGAATATGGTATTAGCTTAAATCCAAAGAAGTGTCATTTTGCAGTCATAGAAGGTAAGCTTTTAAGACATATTATTTCAAAAGAAGGAATTAGGATAGATCCTGAGAGGGTTGAGGCTATTGATAAAATTCCTGTTCCCAAAACTGTTAAGGCTATACAATCATTCTTTGGACAGATTAATTTTGTTAGGAGATTTGTTTCTAAATTTGCTGAGATCATTAAGCCCATATCAAAAATGTTGAAGAAAGGACAAAAAATGGAATGGACTGCAAAAGCCTTGGAAGCTTTCATATCTATCAAAAGGGCCATCAAGGAGGCTCCTGTCCTTAAATCTCCAGATTTCGCTAAGCCTTTTCAGATATTTTCATTTGCTTCAATGCATACTATTGCTACTGTTATGTTACGGAAGAACGAGGATGGTCATGAACAGCCTGTGTCTTTCTTTAGTAAGTCATTACAAGGGGCTGAATTGAAATATGACATAATGGAAAAATAGGCGTTTGCATTGGTAAAAGCTACAAAAGTATTCAGACCATATCTTGTTGGAGCAAAGGTGATTGCTTATGTCCCTCATGCTGCTGTCAAAGATATTCTGACAAAGTATGAAGTAACAGGAAAAAGATGCAAATGGATTAACAAGATCCAAGAATTTGACATGGAGATACAGATTACCAAATTAGTAAGATGTCAAGGAGTGGCTAGGTTGATGGAAGAATCAAATATTGAAGCAAATCAAGTTTGCAATGTAGATTAAGGGATTGGAGTTGCAAGCATTGAGCACACTCCTTGGTATATTGATATCATGCATTACCTTAAGTTCATGAAGTGTCCAGAGGGATTGAGTGATAGCCAGAAAAGAACTTTGAAGTTGCAAGCATCAAAATATGTTTTCATGGATGGAGATTTGTTTTGGAAGAACAGGGATGGTATATTGTTGTTGTGTTTGGATGAGTCTCAGGCCAAGCATGTTTTGAGTGAAATGCATGAAGGAGTTTGTGGAGGACATTACTCAACAAAAACAACTGCTCATAAAATTCTCAGAGCAGGTTACTACTGGCCTAGATTTTTTAATGATTCTTTTACACATGTAAGAAAGTGTGAGGCCTGCCAGAAGTTCTCTGGAAAGCTGAAATATCAAGGAGCCTTGCCACTTCGACCCTTGTAGGCTGATGCCCCTTTTCATCAATGGGGAATTGATTTCATTGGAGAGATATAGGAAAAATCAAGTGGAGGATACAAGTGGATACTGGTTGCCACTGATTATTTTACTAAGTGGGTGGAGGCAATCCCAACTAATAGGCTACAAGCAAAGTAGTGACAAATTTCTTGATGAACAACATTATCACCAAATTTGGTGCACTATTGAGGTTAATCATTGATAATGGGATGTGTTTCAGGTCAGATGAGTTCAAAAGCTTCTGTGACACATATGGCATTACCATTTCTTTTGCAGCTCTTTATCATCCACAAGCTAATGGTCAAGCAGAGTCTAGCAATAAGAGTTTTTTGAAGATTATAAGGAGGATGTTAGGACAAAACAAGAAGGCTTGGGATTCAAAATTAAGGCTGGCAGTATGGGCTGACAGGATTACTGTGAAGAAAGCAATTGAAAAATCACCATTTGAGCTGGTGTATGGAATGCAAGCTAGGATGCCTTTGCAGAATTTGTTGCCAGTCTACAACTTTGTCCTTCAGGAAGATTTGGATGTTCTTGAACCCATGGAAGAAAGAATGGAGCAACTAGCTGAACTTGATGAAATAAGGAGAGTTTCCCAAAACCAAAACATGAAGTTACAGACACATATGAAGTATCTGTTTGACAAGAAGGAAAAGGATAGAAAGTTTGAAGAAAATGACTTGGTGTTGATGTGGAAAGCAAGATGTCAGGAGAAGGGCAAGCATGGTAAATTTGAAGCTTTGTGGCTGGGACCTTTTGTTGTTGTTTGAAAGAAAGGTGAAGATTCATACTATCTATATAATATGGCTGGTGAAGATCAGGAGTTGCTTGTTCATGGGAAATTTATGAGGCATTTTTTCTCTTGAGTGACACAGAGGATTGAGGGTTGCTAGTGCATGGACAAGTCTTGTTTATCCTTTTTAAAATTATTTTCCATGCACAGTAGTTTAGGATTCTGGTTCATCTCCATTTTGCATTCACTTTCCTTTCATTCCATCATGCTGGTTCACCATTCTATGTTTGGTTTTCTCACCCAAAGATTTTGGATCCTTGCAATGATCTCACTATCTTTCATCCCTAGACAAAGCCACTGTTGGAACTATAAATTTCTGATGATTTTACATGTTTTTCATACTCCTATGTTTCCATATAGCTCCTCATCATAATCATAAGGGCTTTCCATCATGACATTTTGCTTGCATTTTGGCCTATATTTTCCCCATAAATCTATCGAGTCCTGCATTTTTCACGTTGTGGTCCATATCAGCATAGGTTCATGGATGTCTCCTCGACCCACAGTGCTTTTCTGCTAACATATGTTTGCTGCAGGTGGTCAGCATAACTTTTTCATTGTCACAACGATTGACATCCACATCTAGGTTCATATCGGCATGAAGAAAGCATGGTCTCCCCGATCCATTATGCGCTTTATATTGGTAAACGTCTGAGTTGCCTATTGGCAAGACGTTTCTACTGTCACGACGACCATAATTCATCTATTGTTTCATATTGGCGTGAGTTTAGTCCTTGGTGGAAGCTCTTACCGAATTCATCATGTCTTGGTGACCAGCTTGAATGTGGATACATCGGCAAGAATTGCGGTGTCGGTACAATGTCCTAGCGACTTCACATTGTCTCACCAATCGGTGGTGGAGGGATGTGCATATCAGTATAAGTTGGGGCTATTGCCGTGAGGTCTCGGCGAGTGACCTTCAGTCTCATCGACACTTCATTTGAATTTTTGCTTCGGCCAAACATAAGATCTTCGGTGAAGGGTCATAGCGATGTACACATGTCTCACCGACAAAGCATAAGGGTTTCTTTAATATGGCTTTCAAAAAAAGGTTGGCTTTCTCTCGGCAATCATGTGTGTTCAGGGTGCTTCGGTATGACATAATGTAATCTCCAAGAGGTCTCCCCGACATTGATGTTTCTCGCCGATACACAGGATGAAAAGGTTACATCGGTAAGAGTTGAAGTTTACGACATGTGGTCTTGGCGAGTTTGGATTGTCTTACTGACCAACAACTAAGTGAACACTTCGGTAAGACTTATGGGATTTGTTGTAAAGTCTTGGCGAGCTCATCAGGTCTTGCCGACAGGTCTTATGAGTGACTTTCGGCGAGATGTTGGCTTTGTCTTGGCGACTGAAGGACAAAGGGATGTGATATCGGTGAGATGGGGTTTTCGATAGGAGGTCTCGGTGAGTGACCTTCGGTCTCGCCGATGGAAAACAAAATGGTCCTTGTCGACATGAGAATTGTCATGTCTCGGTGACACTAATTATGAATGAAGATTTTTGATGAAACACGATGTGTTTTGCGAGAGGTCTCCCCGATATCACAAAGCTACAGTGAAACACAAAGGGAACATGCAGATGCTTCTTGTCTTCAGTGTAACAGGCAATATGTTATAGTGACATACAGTTTGATCATGGGGGCTCTTGTTGAAACATAATGTAATCTGTGTGACATCTCCCCAACTCAGACAAGTCACGGCGAAGGTGAATAACACCAAGCAGAGCGATTAGCGATTGAATTTCCTTCGGCATAGCTATTCAATTTGTCTCGCTGACTGTTTCACTAGTGAAAAATAGAAATTCAAATACTGTGGCTGACATGTAAATTGCAAAAATAACCATTGCTGGCCGACTTGAAAGAAGCCCGAATTTTGTGGAGGGCTGACATGGAATTTCAATGTGTTTTATTTTCTTGATGCTGGTGTATAAATATGCATTTTGTAATTGTAAAATCATCACCAGTTATTAGATATTCGATACACAACAAGTAGATACAGTGGAATAAAATTATCATATCAGATACTATTGTTGCATGATTTTAGAATGGAGGTATTTATGAAAATCAGTTGATGTTGCTGTATTTCTCTGGTGTCAATTATTTGTTGAATTTAATGAAAGTATTGCTAAGCTATCTCCAATATTGAGGTTTTCTGGTTGTTTGAATTGATATGACAAGTTTATATATAATTCATCAGTGCACATTTGCTGCATCTGTGTGATTGATTGATTGGTTCTTTCAAGCAAAGATTAAATCCATTTAGTTAATCACAATAATCAGAGAGAATCATCTGGATTGTTAAAGTAAAGCTTAGTAGTTACAATATTGCATGTTTATACAAGTTGTAAACAAAATATATGCCAGATGATTTGAGTTTTCTCCAGAGAGTTGCTCATCTTGATTTCATTTGACTCTGCTTACCCAATAAGGAATTGGTCTCTGCAGTTTCATCATTAAGATTCATTTGTTCTATTTATATTTATTAATTAAGCATTTTAGGATTTAGATTAGAAGATTGCTATTGCTATCAAGTTTGATTACATTTGTTCACTTCTATTTGCCATTGTGGACAAATCATAGCAAGAAAGATAATCATAAATATATAAAGTCTGCTTCATTCAGTAAGGTACACCCACCTAGGTTTAGGAGCACCTGAAGAGTAGAAGGTTGAATTCTTTCAACCTTGTCTGTTACCCTAAAATGTATCAAGAGATTGGCAGCCTCTTGAGGTATCTTTACCTGCGTTTTTGAGAGCTAACACCTTCTTAAAGTTGCGCTCAAGTGACATATGGTGCTAGTGAACATCAAGTTCCCATTAG
>VDFB02105785.1:384511696-384561413 GCA_007258455.2 Sequoia sempervirens | reverse complement strand
CAATGAATTATCCACATCATTAGTGCCATGATAAACGAAATAGTAATCTTAAGTACCACACAAATATCTAAACACCCTCTTAACAAAATTCCAGTGCTCTCTACCAAGGTTAGACATAAACCTACTCAAAAATCCCATTGCTTGGGCTATATCTAGTCTAGGGCAAACCATTGCACATCAAACTACCAATGAAACTAGCATAAGGAACATTAGAAATATCTTCAATATCATCATCATAATTAGGACACATGTCTAAACACAACTTAGTACCAATCAAAAATGGAATATTTACTAGTTTATAGTCATGCATATTAAACCTCTACAAAATGGTATCAACATACTTACTGTGACTTAACCAAAGCTTTTTGTAAACCCAATCTCTATTGATATCCATCCCAAGAATATATTTTGCAGCCCCCAAATCCTTCATATCAAATGTGCCAGAAAGTTGAGTCTTAAGCTCCCTAATCATCACCTTATTGTTACCCATAAATAACATGTCATTAACATACAAGACAATGATTAGTATATGATCATCAATAACCTTAATGTAAATAGAATGATCCTCCTCGCTCCTAACAAAACTCAACTTCAATACAAAGGAAACAAACTTCTGGTACCAAGTCTTGGGTGACTATTTCAAACCATATAAAGATATCTTTAACTTGCAAACCAAGTGTTCTTTTCCTTTCACAAAAAAACTGTTAGGTTGTCGTATATAAATCTCTTCCTAGAGATCCCCATGCAAGAAATCAATTTTAACATCCATTTTCTCTATTTCAAAATCATAAGCAACAATAATAGATAATAGGGATCTAATAGAAGTTAACTTAGCAATAGAAGAGAAAATTTCATTGAAATCAACTCCCTCTTTGGGAGTAGCCCTTGGCCACCAATCTGACCTTATACCGTTTTAACCAACCATTTGCTCAAAAATTATTTTTCAATACCCACTTGCAACTAATGGGATTCCTTCTTTTGGGAAAACTCACAAGATCCTAGGTATCACAACTATCCAAAGCCATCATCTCCTTTGCATGGCCTACATCCAAGAATTGCTTTCTTTTGAAGAAAGAGCCTCCCTGTAGGATCTAGATTCATCAGCAATACTCATCAAAGCAAATACACAACATAAATTAGATGGGTTGTACCTGTCAACTGGATTCAGTTGTCTTGTGTATCTTATCAAGGTAGGATTAAGGGGTTCTTGTTGTTCTTCTTCTTCTACATGCTCATCCTACACATCATCTGAACTCTTTGAACCATCTTCTTCTTCTTCACCTTCTAATCCATCTAGTTGTTCTTCCACATATGCATCTTTCTTATTTTCATTCTTTGTTTTGAAGTGCATTGTTTTTGTCTTATACTTCTCCTTTGGTTATTCTTCACTTCAGTAAGCTCTAAACTCCCTAAAAATCACATCTCTAGAGAGAACCATTTTATGGGTTAGTGGATTCCAAAGCTTATAACTTTTTATATTCTCATTATAACCAACAAAGATGCATTTATATGCTTTTGGATCCAACTTAGAAATATTCTCTTGAGGCACGTGAACAAAATACTCACAACCAAAGACCCTTAAATGTGAAATAGAAGGCTTTCTACCTATCCATAATTCATAAGGAGTTTTATCAACAAGAGCTGAACAAGGAGATTATTAACCAAATAACATGCAGTACTTATAGCTTCTTCCCAAAAGCATCTATCAAGCTTAGCACCACTCAACATGCTCCTAGCTCTTTCCATCAAGGTTTAGTTCACTCTTTCTGCTACCCCATTTTGTTGAGCTGTATACGTAGTAGTCCTTTGTCGAACAATACCTACATTATTAGAACTCATCAAATTCCCTAGAACAATAATCACCCCCATTGTCAGATGTCAATGCCCTTATCTTATTATCTATTTGCTTCTCAACTAAGGCTTTAAATTCTTTAAACTTAGTGAAAACCTTAGATTTTGCATGCATAAAATAAATCTAGGTGTATCTTGACATGTCATCAATGAAAGTAATAGAATAATGATATTTTCCAACAGATGCAACATCTACTGGTCTAAACCCATCTGAATGAATGATCTCTAATAATCTATTAGCTTTATTAGTCCCATTAGGAAATGATGATCTATTTTTTTTACCAAACACACAATTCTCATAAAAATCATTTTTACCTACAAAATAATCAGAAATATCATCAACTAAATTTTTATTCAAAATGGTCTTAAGACCCTTTTCACTTAGGTGACCCAATCTATGGTGCCACAACATACATGCATTTCCAATGCCAGTTACATTGGAAGAATTATAAAAAGTGGAAGCATTAATCCTAAATAAAGTCTCAATCTTAGATCCTTTAGCTATTACCAAACTCCCTCTTACCAACCTACAACCAGACTTGTCAAATGTCATATGCATTCTAGAATCATTCAACTTGGATACTAAAAGTAAATTTCTCACAAGTATTGGAATATGTAAATCATGATCAAGGGTTTTAACCCTCCCATCACTGAAACACAACTTTACCTTTCCCTTACCAACAATCTTATTCATGCTATATGAAGCAAACCACTCCTTGTGAGGATTCATATGGTAGGAGAAACCTAAATCAATAAGCCAAGCATCATCACTAATAGTGTTAGAAGAAATAAACAAAACATCATAATCACCATCTTTTGAGGACTTTTTTGTGGAAGTATCTAAACTCTTTTTCTTGTTTCTACACTCCTTTACATGCCCTCTCTTACCACAATTCAAACACTTTACTCCTCTCTTCCTAGGGGTTTTAGATCGTCCTTTAGACATGTATCTCTTTGTGTCCCCTTTAGGCCCTTATTTTTCTTTGGACATTCCTCACACATGCAAGGCATCTTGGGAGCAAGAATTCATGGAATTTCTCCTCATTTATTTTGAAAGAAGTATTGCAATGAGACTATCCATCTTTGGTTATGTACACCAACACTTATGGTAACAATTATATTTTCTCAAGATTTGGGTAAAGAACAAAGCATCAAAATACATTTATCTTCATCTTCTATCTTAACATCTACAGATGCAAGCTAACTTATAATCATATTAAAAGAATTTAAATTATCTGCAATAGAATCAACATCCTTCATTTTTAAATAATACAAATGTCTTTTGAGATATCTTATTAGTTAGACTTTTGTTTTGGTAAATATCGCTTATCCTCTTCCACAAATTGTATGTGATAGATTCTTCTAAAACATTTAGAAGGATAGAATCTGCAAGAAACAACTAAATGGTTCCTCATTCCTTCTTTCCCATTTTCTTCCAATCTTCATCATACATTGATTATGGTTTCTTTTCACTTGAAACTACCAACCACTAATCTCTCTCTTCAACGAGATCCTCCATCTTCAACTTCCACATCTTGTAGCCAATGTCATTGAACTTCTTAATATATAGATGAGAGGTGGAAGCCATGGTTTTCAATCTTCTTCACAAATATGCAAAACCAACAATGCACAAGCTTACACTGCAACCAAAAAACCTTCAACACTCAAAAGAAAGGCATCCCTCTCTTAACATAACCGTTAGCTCTGATACCAAATGTTGGAAATCAAAGTATAACTTGCAGCAATATGAACTTAATAAAGTGGTTGCAAATATGAAATTATATATTCAAGATTACCATATAAAGATTATGTGATTAACAATTGCAACAATGAAAGAAAATTTTGTAATACCACAAATCATCAAACACAAGTGACACAAGATATACGTGGAGAAACCCTTACCATAAAAAACTCCACACCTAAAGAGATCTAATGTTTTTATTAATCTTCAAGAAAGTACATCAATACAACAATCCTCTCTATAATCTAACAGCACTTCGTTGCTTTGACAACCTGCAAACAAATTCTTACAAACCACCATCTCAAGGCTCCAATATATAGAAGTTTGTAGGAGAGAATACTACAAATTTTACCCCAAAAAAACAATCAAAAACACATAGAAAAACCCATGCCCCCCTTAGTGGACAACCCATAGACATGGAATAAAATTGGTCAAACCTGAGTGTTCCATAACTCTCTAATGGCTCTAATGGATTCATGCAAGAACATGCATGAATATGCAAACCTAGGCACCCAACCATGCAAGAGCATGCAAAAAATGCAAACAACATGCAAGGACATGCACACAAAAGTGGTCCCCACTCTCAAAGTTGGATGCCCAAGAGGAATATTCTCTTGGGATGCTCTTAAATCACCACTATAAAGGGTCCACCTCTTTGAATACAATTATAATTTGTCATAGAAAAATAAATAATAAATAGTTTTTCCCTCATGTCCCCTAGAACACTTTCTAAAGAACATGGATACACATAAATCAACTTATGATAGTAATTATACTGTCACCTATCCTATAGAAAAGGATAACTATGAGTCTTATCGAAACAATATCTTGACACATCTAAGATGGCTTGATCTCTTTCCTTATTTGTATGGACTCATACCTACACCAAACACACTAAGAAGTAGATCAACATGGGGTATTATTAGTGATCATGTTGTAGGAGTGGTTTGTTCTAGTGTTGATCTTGATACTATGTGTGTTGTATTGGACATTGATTCTCCCCACACACTTTGGACTCAACTTTGGGAGATCCATGGATACCTTCATATATCTCCATTCCTAGAGGATCTTGTTTCATATTGTCTCATTCCTCTCATAGATACAAATTGTATACCTTTGGATGGTGATACTTTAGAGGAGATTGAGTATATCATAGGTTTTGCATGTTCCTATGGTTTAGAGTCTTTTCTTCATGTTACCACTCTTTAGATCAAAACCCAATCTCCATCTTCTATTGTTTCCTGATTAGCTTGGAATTTCCACATTCTTGGCTCTTATTAGTTCAATTCAGCAGGACATTCATCTTCCAAACATAGCTTCTTTGGATTTGTATCTTGTATACATATCATCATTATTTTTAGAGTCTCAAATTGCATGTTTAGAGTATTACTTTGAGGACATTCATTTCCTCTTTGTTGATAGCCACAAAATCATTGTTGGTCCATCATATTCATTGTCTTTGGAGCTTGTTCTACATCAATATTTGCAAGTTCTTGGATTGACATCATCTCATTCCAATATGTGGACATTTGAATAGTTTTGAGAGGCACACATCATTTGGATTTGGATTCCTAATTCTTCTAGTTTATGGGAATGGCTTCTCCAATCACTAGTGGATATGTTTCTTTATAAGGGGAGAAGTGTTGTTTGAAGGCAATAGATCGTGCTTTGTCTTCAGGTGTTCATCATTGGCACAAGAGCTCTCGATTTATGGAGGGGCTTCATATCCTCATTTTCTCTCTCTTGCTAGGGGAACTTTATTGTACTTGTGTGATAGAAGTGGTCCTTGGTAGTCACATTGAGTCCTCCTATCCTTCTTTCAATAGTGCAGTTATTTTATTTTCTCTCTTTTGGAGAGGAGATTTTCCTATGTGGTTTTCTCCTTTTCTCTGGTTATGAGATATTTCATTTGTTTGTACATGGGTACCTCATCATGCCTTATAGTTGAGACCCATTTTTCTTTAATCATTGCATTCTTTATCAATTATTTATTTTCTCCCTAAGTTGATCTTAAGGGGGGTGTTGGAGTAAATAGGTCATCACCTGATAATTAATTAATCATTTAATTGTCATGTCCCTTATTATTTTAATTACTTCGGCTAAACTCGAGAGTGTTTTTTTATTATTATATTGGGTTATTTATTGGTTTTCTCATTACATAGGATTAGGACACTTGTTACAATTTAATCAAATCCTCATATAGGGTTTGCACTTTTGATTTTATATGCATTCATTTGTACTTTGTAATCATTCCAATAAAATTCATAATACATTATAAGTTGTGAATACTATTTGTGGTCTTGGAGAAAAGATTGAAGATGAGATTATTGTACAAAATGTTTTAAGATCTCTACCCATGAGATTTGATGTGAAATTTTCCACCATTGAAGAAATGAAAAATCTAGAAACTTTGAAGATGGACGAGTTCCATGAAATTCTTACTGCTTACAAAATGAGGATTGAGAAAGGAATATCATCAAAACGAGAAGCCACCTTCAAATCATCAAGAAGGATGAAGGAAAAAGGACCCATATTAAGTGAAAGTTCAAGTGATGAGGAAGAAGCTAACTTTGTGAAGAAATTCAATAAAGGAACTATCAAGCACAAAGGTAAGTATACTCTTAAATGTTTTAATTGTGTTATATAGGTCATTTTGCTGCCAAATTTCCATAGTTGGGAAGTGATAGCAACAAAGAAGTATATTACGACAAGGGAAAAGACAAGAAAAATAATTATACCAAGAAGTTCACTCAAAGGTAATCCAAAAAGAAGAAGAATTTCCAAAGACACAATAAGAGCCTATATGTTCAAGGAAGCAACAATTCATCTGAAGAAAGTGATGAAAGATTCTCTAAAAATGATAGAGAAGAAACTCTTTTCATGGCCATGGAAACAAAAGAAGAAGCTCCAAGGTGTAAAGACAAAGGAAATGAACATATCGAAAGCAAGAAAGATACTAGAGAAAATATTGAGGAAGAGCTTATTGTTGCCATAGATAAAATCAAAAGGCTTAAGAAGTGGAGTTCAAAGTTGAAATCCCAAATTCGAGAAGAAGGTGAAAAGTATGGAAAGATAATTATGGATTTGAAGACTCAAGCAAAAGAAGCCAAACACATTGAAGATGTTTTAAAAGATCATCTAAAAGCAAAGGAATCAGAGTGTGAGAAGCTTGAATTTGAAATTGTTTCCTTGAGGAAGGAGCTAGAAAAGACTAAAGGTTAGCTCAACAAAAACATAAAGTTTAATCGAAGTTTTGAAATGTTAGATGACATTATCAACTCAAAAAGATCACCATTCATCAAAAGTGGTCTTGGTTTTTATGGCGAAAGTTCACAAACTATAAATACATTGGAAAGTAAGAATTATGTTGTGGCCCTCAAAAAGTTCCAACAAAGAGGAGGTGAACAAAGAAGATAGTAAAAGGGAAGAAAGAAATAATGAGGCGAACAAAGAAGAAAACAAGAAGGATGATTTAAAGCCTCAAATTTTGAAAGAAATAATAAGGACAACCTCAAATGGTCCTTTCCTCAAAGGAATCCCTGCATAACTAGGTTTCAATATTCTTTACATGGTTATTGATTTTCATGTAATCAGTTTGGGCATAAAGCAGTAAATTGTAGAGCTCGCACAAGGAATGGTTTTGAACTCATGAAGAGGAATTATAATTGATTTTCTCCTCTGATGGATTATAGCATTATATGTTATAATTGCAACAATTATGGTCACATAGCACACTTTTGTAGAAGTGGTTTCATAGCTGAACAAAAGGGAGAACCTACAAAACTTTGGAAGAGGAAACAAGAGAAAGAAAATCCATGTTTATGCTCTACACTAAGTTTGTAATAAGAAGCATGATTTCAAGGGGAGCTTAACATTGCATTATCTTTCAGCCCCATAAAGAAGAAAGGTCCTTTTTTCCATTATTGTTAAAGAGGGAGAAGTCGAGAAAGGGGGAGCTAATCAATGAAACATCCTTCAACTCTGAAGAAAAGACAATTCTGAGACAGGTCAGCTAATGCATATACTATATGAAGGTATCAAAGCATCTCGTTGTTATTGATGTCAAAAGAGGAAAGTTTCACAAAGGGGGAGAGTTACAACAAGGAAGAGCTATACGAAAGGACGGATGATGCCATCAATGCCATAAGGAAATGCTACCGTAAGAAGTCACAGTCAGAAGGAACTTTACAGACAAAGGGAGCATCACAAAAAGGGAGTATTTCATTGTAAAGGAGAAAATTATGTTACACCCCTTTGCCATTGATGTCAAAGGGGGAGATTATGTTCATGTTTCCATCAATGAAAAATGGGGAGATTGTTGGAAATATTGTCATTGATTTCAAAGGGAATATAGGAAATAGATGTTGTCATTTATGTCAAAGGAAAAGGCCTAAAATTGGGAGATGGCTAAATTATTGTGCAAATCTTGCTAGTGGAACCATTATCAAGATATCGTGAGCAAGGAAGAAAAATTAATGTCAGCATTATCAATATATCATGAGCAAGGAAGAAAAAATTATGTTAGCATTATCAATATATCGTGAGCGAGGAGATAATTAATCGGGAAAATGATGGTTTATTTTCTACATGGGTTGGCCCATGTCTAGCCCCTTTTGGATGATTTTAAAAATGCAAATTAAAATTAGAAAAATTGGGATGACCCCCCTTATAGATTCGCCCCATTTGTGAGTGTTTAAAATTGTAAATAAAATTATTTTTTATATTTTTTCAGTGCCTCCAAAAATGGGGCAACCTCATAGATAGGTGTGTCCACCTTGGGCAATGAAAAATAAAATAAATAAAAATTATAAGTCAACCCCTCTTGGAGTGTCACAACCCTTGGGTGAAGATTTGCATTGGACAAGTATAAATACAAGTTTGAAGGTGAGGAAAAATTAATTAACAAGGAATATTATTCACATGAAGAGCAGAAATAAAAAAGATATTTGAGAAAATGTATGAAAAATGTGTGAGCAAATTTATGAGAAATCTTTAGCATAAATTTTGTGACAAGAGAGGAGAAATAAAAGGAAGATCATTGTAGAATTTGTGTGAATACATTATAGAATATTTTATTAGGCATATGTTAGCAAGTTTATAGCAATGATTTGGTGAGGAGAAAAAGAAGAAGAAAAAAGGAAAATTATGGCAAATAAATGAGCAAGAAAAGGAGCATATTTATGAGCAAAGATCTGAATTTTTAAGAGCAAAAATTAGACATATTTTGAGTAGACCTAATGCAGATTTTGTGAAGATAAATTTTAGATTTGGGAGTATTTATTGAAGATCCATTTTGCAGATCTGAGTGGGAGTATTTTGTAGATTTAAGATAAGAGTTTGAGGAAATTTTTTGTTGAAGTCCTTGAAGGGATCTAGGGCAGATCCAACAACATTATAATCACTTTGTATTTTGAAGGTTGGTGCCTTCTACTTTTCAAGATTAGGAAGTTGGAGCCTCTCACTCAAAGAGATTGGTGTCTCTTGCTAAGTTGGTGCTTAGTGGAGGGGATTGGTATCTCCTATGGGTTGGTGCCTGCAAAGTTATAAGAATTTTTCTATAAAAGCAATATTTTGTCGTGGTTTTTTCTTGCAAGGGTTTCCATGTAAAATCGTGTGTGTATCTTGTGTTTTCTATTGTTAGATCTTTTTTGTGTGGATACTTTGATTATTTCTTTATGATTTCTAAAGTTAAAAATTGAAAAGGTTGGTCTTATATTGATTCACCCCCCCTCCCTCTTAGTATAATCGTGTGTTTGTTTTCTTCAATTATTAGGTCCCTTATTATTTTAATTACTTAAGTTAAACTTATGAGTGTTTTTTATTATTAAATTGGGTTATTTATAGGTCAAGTTGTCTCATTTCATAAGATTAGGACACTTGTTACAATTTAATTGAATTTTCATCTAGGGTTTGCACTTTTGATTTTATAAGCATTCATTTGTACTTTGTAATCATTCCATTACAATTCACAATAAATTACAAGTTAATCTCAATATCAGGTTCTTGTGTAGATTAATTCTCTTCTCAAGGTTGCATGAACATAAAATCATTATTTTTTCTATTTAGATGTGATAGGAATTTTGGTTGTAGGTGATTTTTGGGAGCTATGGGGTTTACTAATCAACTCCAACAACTAATAAAGGAGTGCAAGATTGAAGAAAAAATGGAGAATAACAACACAAGCATGCTAGTTCTCTAAAGGTGCACTAAAGTCCTAAAGGATCACCAATTTCTAGAAAGTGCACTATAGTCCAAATCCTTTGAACAATGAGCATTCCCACAATTTTTAAAATAAATTCTTGAAGAAGAATTATATCTAGGGGTTTATTTTGTGTGCCTATCATCTTAGCTTAGGTGACCCTTTGGGTACTTCATGAAATATTTATCTCATAAATTACCTTTGGTGTGTGTGTACCAAGGTGTTGTTTGTCATGTCTATAACGCTATGGATATATGTTCTTTGTGTTGGATATTGTGGGATGTGTTTTCATACTATATTCATCATCTCCTATTCATTTTTATCATTGGTGGTTTTCAAAGTAAGATAATCCATAACTCATTTTCATTGTGGTTGGTTTGTGTTCCCTTTGTGTGCCCTTGTTTCTCACAATTGAGCTACCCCTATGTATGTAATCCTTGTGAATGGATGCATTTCCCACATCTTATTGGATTTAAATTATTTCATTTTGATATGTTTAATGAAGTGGGTGTCACTTTCATCCTAGTCCTTGTTCTTGTGAAAGTGTTAGGTCATGGGCTAGTGTATAATATTTATCATAGAGGAAAAATCTATCCTTTGCTATGATCATCACAATGACATTTTCACATGATTAGTGAAGTCTTTCATTTGTGCCACCACACTTGGTGTATTGGTGATGGGTGTCGTGTGTTGTGGGTGATCCCACAATACTAGTTTACAATTTTTGGCCAAACTGGACACTAAAATATTTTTTCTAACTAAATTTTCACTTTCGGGCACCTATAGCGGCTAAACCGTGAGGAATTTGAAGATGATGCAGACTAGTGATTTGTGACATTTTTTTTGTAGATTCTAAATATATTTTTTTTCAAAATTTTTGGAATTAGATTGCACTTATTTTTCCATCTCCTTCAAAAACTAGTTTTTTCAGTAAACAACATTTTTGAGTGATGCTCACCGTATAACGCATAATTTTTTTTCCATGAAAGATTAAATTCTATTTTTTTTGAATTTAGATTTGTAACTATGATATCTAGTGCTTCCAATTGGTTTCATGGTGTTTTATTGAATATTTTTTCCTTAATAAAGTTCCAAAGTTAAACCAATTACAATTCAGACATAGGTGGACCATATAACGCGTAACTTTTTTTGTATGTATCGAAATTCAATTTTTTTTGTTGGACCAAGGACTTCAATATCTAGCGCACTCATATTTTTCAATTTTATTTTGATAATCTATTATTTTCCACATGTGCAAAACAAAGCTTGATTTTCGGTGAAAAACTTATGTTTAATAAAACTATAAAACCAAAACATATTAAAATTATATTCGTTGGATAGCTCATTTTGAGGAATACCATCATCCAGTTGGGTCTATGAATTCTCCTCCATTTTCATCCTCAACTTGAGCTTTGAAGTGCAAAATTCTGTACTTTTTTGGTGTCTAAGAGGGAGAAGGGGGGAAAAGGGGGGGTCGCTCGAACCCCCTTTCCACAAGCCTTCACTTTTGGATTTTTGTTGGGAATGGTGGGGCCCATCATTAAATGGGTTCACTCGAACCAAAAGTTCGTTCAAACCACCAAAAACTAATTTTTTTTGCATGGGGTCATTTTTTGTAACTTTTCCTTCCTCACTAGAATTGTAAACCACTGTTGTGGGTTTACCCTTATGTTTCCTTTTCATGGTATTGTATGCACATTAATGTTCTTTATGACATGTAAATTTCACAATTACAACATAAAAAAATATTTCTCTATTCGTTAATGTCTTGAGTGGAAGTTTGGGCATTGCATTTGATATCAAAGCCCATACAAAATTGGGAGCTCTAATTTATGCTTTTGCTAATTGTGTGATTTATTCTTACATGTACCTATCTTAAGGATATTTTCTAATATGTGAGTCTATTTTGTGAAGGATAATGTTGCATGGATGTTGTTCCTCAAAGACCCTTGAGTTAGCTGTGATGTCTCAAGTGGATAACAATATCCTAAGTTTTCAACCAAATTGGCATATTTGATATCTTAAATGCCTTGATGAAAGTACTTGAACATCTTCCAAATTGTCTAGTGCAATCACACCCAATGGAGAGTCATGCCATTGGAATATATAGTCATGGTTTAACCATATCTATGACCTGTTTTTATGGTGCATCACTACTATCAAGTTTTTTGTAATATGTTCTTAGGCTTGGAACTTACAGGGAATCTCAAGGATTTGAGCATAGAGCTTTCAATGGTGAGCTTGGTTCTAAGGTCAATTGGAGGGTGTTATTGAACCTCAATAGGTGCCTCCAAGACCTTGTGGTGGTCCTTCTTACTATGAGAAATGGAGGCAATATTGTTGGGATTTTATGTCTCATCAACAAGATAGAGGTGGTCATCCCAAGCTTGGTGCCTTAAGTTATTATTCATCAAGTAGGTTGTAGTCCTTGTAACCTCAAATTGAGGGACCATGATTTATTTGTGGTCAAGTTGGACATATTGTTCGATTTTTCCCAAAAAATCTTATCATGGTTGGTGGTTAGGATAGAACTGGTTTTAACCAATATGTGGGAAAGCAATAATTGGTTGTTATTTGTGAATTTATTGCTATTTTTTTGCATGGATAGTTACATTTTGAGATGATGTTTAGTGCCACATAAATTTTATGTGATGATACTATCTATGGTTTTCTTTCTATAATATTTTTTATCATTTGAATTCTTGTGTATAAGGATACTTATGTGAATAAGTAATGTGAAAAATTGGTCATCATGGTAAACTTGAGCTTTATGATGTTTTAAGTTTTGATCAATAGTTTTCTTGGAGTTCAAGTGTGACCAATTTCATGGTTCTTAGCTCCATGTTTCTTGAATCATGTGATGTAAGTTTCTCTATGCTCTTGGCCATGTTTGAGTAGCTTTTATTGGTTCTAAAAGTAGCTTAATGCATATAAATTTATCCATATTGCTTTATATAACACTTATAGGTTTTATGCATAAGGTATGTTGGTCTTACCTTGGTGGTGTGAGTGTATGTGGTTTTTTTTGTCCCTTGGTATATATTCTATGTGTTTATGCTTTAGACTATACCATTTTGGTGGGTATTTAGATTTATTTTTTTGTAGTGTCTTCACCCCATGTGTGTGATGGACCTTCATGATGCTTGATTGTTTTCACTAAAGTCATTCTAAAAATTTAAGATATGTTAAGTATATGTGTTGAAAGGATGTACCTTCTTATTGAATGACACATATGAAAGAGTTAGAAAAGGCTCGTGGCCAAACCATATGCATGGAGTTCATGAAAAATGATGTGTGTTGAGATGGTAGCAAAAGTGAATGATGTATTTTGTGACCTTAATTATATACTTATCATTGCATCTAGTACCTTCTTATTGAATGATGCATATGAAAGAGTGAGAAAATAATTGTGGTCAAACAATATGTATGGAGTTCATGAAAAATGATAAGTGTTTTGAGATGATATCAATAGTGAAAAATGTGTTTTGTGATCTTAATTATGTACTGATAATTTCATTTAATGTCCATGTTATCATGTAAAAATGATTGTTGGAGCTATGTATTGGTTAGGATGGAAATCCCCAATTGAATTTCTCCTTATGAATGTTTTATGTGTAATTGTTCTCACGGTGTTGACCATGTGAGCATGATCTTCCATGATGTGAATTTTTCATTTTGTACTCTTGATCATATGTTGATCTTACTATGGTGTATGTATACAAACATGTGAAGTGAGTTTTTAGCATTGAATGATAGAATGGTTGTGTACAAACTTAAGTCCCAAGTTGAATTATTCTCAATATCATTATTGAATAAACCATGTTATTGCATGATTCTTTACCATACATGGTGCATCCTTAGTACAATGTTAGATGGTAAGAACTCCATGTTGTGTGTTGAGTTATGATGCAACAATTTGTGAGTTGGAATATTGCTGCTATGTTTAATTTATGGCCTACTATGTGAATGTAAGCATACAAACGAGCTTGTTTAGATTCTTGTAATGCTCTTGAATGTAAAATTATGGTTGGATTCCATTTATATATTTGAAAGGTTAGTTCTAATTGATGTTTGACTAAACTTCTTAGAAATTTTTTTGACAATTTTATTGTATAGAGTGGTGTAAGAGAGTTGTTTTGAATAGTAAGTAATGAATGGAAAAAGGAATTGTGTTTTGTGTTCCTTTATGAATGTGATGACCCTAGTATGAGTGTGTGTTTGATGTTTTGTGAACATCTTGTACATGATCTGTGTATTCATGGGCTTAAGATAGTGGGTATCCATCCTTGGATTATGTGCATAGTTGCAAGTGTGGTGGATTCATACTTGTATGATTGCATGTTTGTATGCCATGTTGAGTGCCAACCTTTGGGTTGCTTACCTCAACATGTGTGGAGTTAAGGAGTGACATGAAAAACTAGGAAATCTATAGTACTATGTTGTTGCATTCACTTGGGGTGACCCTTGGTGAACATACCTTTCTACATGAGTGTACATCCTACTTCTCTTTATTGTTTAGACCTTTAAGTAGCTAGTGCTAGCCACCTTGTATTGTTATTACAATGGAACAATTGGCATCCAACACATCATCATGGTTGTAGTTTGGTATGGACATAAGTTTTCACTCCAAACCATGATTCTTAGTGTTAGTATCATATTTTTGTTATAGATGTGTTACATTGGGAAACTTTAGCATTTTGATAGAGTTTGCAATTATACAAATTTGTATTATTCTAGCATGTTATAACATTAATTGTATGGAACCTTGACTTATGTTATGGACTCTTCAGTTTTTGGTAATTACCATATCTCACTCATGTTCTAACTGTTACGATTGTGAAAAACATGAGCCATAGGATCAAACAACAAACAAAGAAACCTTCCACACAAGAGATCTGCAAATAAAGAATTGCTATATTCCTCAACAAGAAAAAGCTGCATCAATGAACCTCAAGAATCTTCAAGGAAAACAAGAGTCCTCAAAGGTTGAGAGTTTTATCAAAGGCATGAAAACTCAAGAGATAATACAATGAGGGTTGAGTGCTCTAAAGGAGCAACCCTCAATGGTAAAGGGATTAGATCAGGACAAGTGTCAACATCACATGCGATGAGACAAAATGATTTAATAATAGCTCACTTCAATTAACATAGAAAATCACTTAGTTAACTAAATAAAGAACTCCTAAGTTTAGCTTAAGTGCATGAGAATAATTAGACTAATAATTAATTAAAGGTTAATTAATTATTAGCTAATGCATGATTACTCTAACACTAACATGAGTTGAATAGATGTGATGCTACATTTCACTAATGTTCTCATATCATGTAGGTTGTTTTCACGTTGTTTAGGAGAAATTTTGTTCTTGAGAAAAAAACTCCACATAGTATTACATGAAGGTGTTTATTTTTTGCTTCTACATGGTTTCTATAAGGTACCTCCTAATTGGACTAAACTCATTTGCATATGTAGAAGAGGACCTCATGTTTTCTACAATTCTCTATTGTTATGGTGTAAAATTGTACCATTGTGCAATTTCACATAACATCAACCTTTGCTTTGGCTTAATAAGACGACAATGTGAAAACCCACCTTCCTACCCTTCATTTTCATCCCTGCCTTGTATTTTTTTGTCGGTGGGGGATTTTTTTTCTGGGACTCTTCCATGCCACGCAAACATCTATGCGCCACATGAATGTCTTGACATGATTCTTAATCCTATGGCCATTGGTACATTATGTTGCCACCTACCTACGAAGTGTAACGCCTCTACAATCGCAGGCGTGCCTAGGAATATCTCTTTGGCGTGCAATTTGACCATATTCTTCCCTCTCACTCTCATTCTATTCCATTCTATCAATTTTATCTCACACTCTCTCATTCTAACACTTCATTATCACATTATCTTCGATCTAGCTCTCTTCTTGCAGCTCTACACCTTCCATTCTCATAGGATCAAGCTCTCTAAAAAATGTTCTTGCATGACCATCTCAAGCTTCAAAGGTACTACTCTTCCTCTTAGCTTCACCAAGCTCGTTGGAGGGAGGGTGACATTTACCTTCATTGCGTTATCATTCTTGTTGCTTAGCATATTGTTGTCTTGCATATTCTACATCTTATATTATCACTTCTTTATCTATCTTTCTATATCATTGTCTATTTGGTTGTTTGTGGAGGTGGAAACACCAAAGCGGGGGTTTGACCAAGGAAAGCCTCAAAAAGTAGTCTCAAAATTTTTATTTATGTGTGTGTAGGTTTTTTCATGAGGAGCTTGTGGGAGGTTGGACCTACCATGAGTTAATCCCTTTTCTTCCACTACTTGTCATTTTCTTAATATTTTATTTACTTGTTTAAGTATTCTTCTTGTTGTACTTCTCTATATTTTCAACATTTTGTTTAAACTAGTTAAATTTATAGAATTTAGATTTTGAGTAGTTAGAAGATCCTAAGTGTCTCTGGTAGTTGACTTTGTCTCTAGTCCATACGAGATGCCAATGTGTCACACTATCATCCTTGGTTCACACTTTCATCCTCTAGTCGAGAGCTTGTTTGTCTATCTCTCAATACCTCTAAGGTATGTTCACTCGAATTCTGAATTCTCTTTTCCATAAACATTAGCTTTCGGGTAGTTAGAAGATCCTAAGTGTCTCTGGTAGCTGACTCTATCTCTTGTCCTTATGAAACACCAGCACGACACAAAGACACCAATGTGTTGTACTTTCATCCTTGGTATTCACTTTTTTCCTTTGGTTGAGAGCTTGTCTATCTATCTCGAGAGACCTCTAAGGTTTATTCATTCAGACTCTAAAGTCTCTTTTCCATAAACATCCAGAAAACCCAAAAACATAGCATAAACTCCCTCTTAACCATACCCCGTCACTTGAGCTTTTTTCCTTGAGGTAATAGAGAGCTATTCGCTCCCTGTGAGGCCTCACCATTTATTGAGCATTGTAACATTGATTTCATATTTTTATAGTGGAGGTTGTCTAATAAAATCTTAGGGTATTATATTGAGTTGTGTAACCTTGGCGCTTATGCCATGCTTTGATGTGTTTAATCGTTTATGTGACATTTGGTTACAATTAGTGTGTTTTTCATCTATGAGTTTTTTTTATATTCTCAGTTACTATTTAACTGTGTATGAAGAGGTATATACAAAATGATGTTATATGCATGGGAACTAGTACAATATCTACATTTTTTATTCTAGATCACATGGTTTTAGGGTGGATTTCATTTGAGATAGACGTTGGTATTAGTTTTTCATCAACACCATTCTCTTTATTTACTCTATAGTTAAATGTTTAATGATGATAATGGTAGTAATTTTCCCAATATATAACTTTACACTCTCTATAGTTGAAGTATGACATTAACATGACTATTTGAGAGGGATATTAGTAATAATATTATCGTGAACATCCACAAGGTCAACATGCAATGCATAGATTATCATCAAATAATCATCATTTATGATAGAAGGAAATCCTCCAAAAGCACATAAATATATGGACATGTGCCTTATATGACTTATAAGAAAATAATCATCACAAAAGAACATAATAATTTTATGAATATATGAAGACATATAAAATCATTAATGTTTATTAACACTAGGTGTATCATTAACACTTAGCAAAATCTTGCTATGTATTTTATCAGCATTATCACAAATGCATAGGAGAAAAAATGTTCAATATAGATATTGTTACTAAGAGGTCAATATTCATAGTGATAAGTAAAAAAATACTAAAGAGTCAAGAAAAGAGCTAATAACATGATAAGTAGTAGTCGATGACAATAATGATACTAATTGTAGAAATCCTAATAATTATAACATTAGCAATAATACTAAAATCAACCAAGGTTGATATTGGAGGATAATATGAACATTGTTTATCATTGTCAATTTAGCATGTAAGTAGTTGCATATTTATTAATTTGATATTAGGTAAGAAGATATCATAGAAAGGATGGGATGAGTGGTAGGATAGTCTAAGATACTTCATGATATTATTGATGTACATGATCCTTTCTTAGTTCATTAACTATAGCATGCGGTGCTCTTTCATGAAATATTTGATACTTTTGAAATTATATTCCACCTTGTTATTTTTATTCACTTCATTTAGATTTGTATAGAAAATGAATTTAATTTAATTTTAAAGGAAATAAATTCATTACAAGGAATTTTGAATATAATGGTTTACATTATATGCTTCCCAAATAAGTATCATTAATATTGTACTGATAGGCGAATTACTCTAGAAAATAAATCATAAGGGAGATAAGAATGATTAAAGCTATAGTTGTAATATTGGGAAGAAAATGATTTGGTAAAATTTTGCCTTAATATAATTAGTAAGTAGTCATCGAAATTATAAACGGATAGACTTAAGTCAATCAATGAGGAATCAACTCACAATAAAAGAGTATGACACGGGTTTGTGAGGTGGGGGTTGCAAGTATGGCACAGGGAAGGGGTGCCATTCCACATATACTCTCCCATTTATTTCTTGTGTTGTAGGCTAGTGAAGTCGCAATTATTTTTTTAGGTTGTTCTAGATGGAGGAAGCCTGTTCAAGAAAGGGGACATTATTATAGATGGGGGAGAGGAGCGGGGATTTTTTTGGGAGAAATCAACAGTGGATATGGTTGCAGAAAAAGCTTCTGGCTCGAACAAAAATTGGGTTCCTATGGTGCCTATTTTTCTACATCGCCCCAAGGAGAGCAGAGGCTTGTTAGGTAGAATAATGCCAACATTTTACTGCTATGGTATACAAATGATGTGATTTCCATTGGTTCTGAGGTATTGTCTATGGTTGTTTTCATATACTATATTATTGTAATATCTAGTGTTGGATCCCTATTTGTTTTTTTCAAATACAGACATTTTGAACTGTGAAATGTATTTTATGTTTGTTTAGTGGTTTAATTATTTTTTTATATTTTGGTTACTTGGTTATGAGGCTAGTATTGATTGGGTACCAACTACTGTTGATGTTGTAAATGCAATGGTTTCTAGAGCTATTTTCACATGCAGTGAATAGTAGAGATGGGACCATCTTCATACGTTAAACATGTTACAGTCTTTTACAAACCTTACACATTTCAGCATATTGCATCTTAGTTTGGTGCGGATCAATACTGCCCTTGTATTTCTCAGATCAAATGTCACAAGAAATGGTTTGGCATGACATAGGGTTGACTAATATTTTAAAAGATTAGGTTGAATATGTAAGAACAGGCCCAAATAATAAAACAACAGCAAATAGGGAAAAACAGAGCATAAAACAATTATGAAATGGCTTAAAGAAATTATATTGATCTAACTTGCTTACATACAATTTGTAGACACATAAAATATACCGATTGATCCCATGCACTTGATTTTGATTTACTAACACCAATTCGTCTTGAATCATCTCCTTTGCTAACTATTTAATCAAATAATCTTTATTTGATTAAATTCATCATATTTCATCTTTTAATTAAATAAATCAATTTTATCTAATTAAATCATTATCTCCTATTAATTAAATAAATTAGTTTGTTTAATTAATCTAATTCTCCTCTTTTAATTAAATAATCCATTTTATTTAATTAAGTTCTAAGGTAATCTCCTTTAAATTAAATAAACTAATCTTTATTTGATTTAAGTCTAACACCATCCCCTTTTAATTAAATAAATCCATCTTTATTTAATTAAGTCTAAATTCATTATTCCTCTCATTTTGATTTATTTAAATCCAAAAATCTAAGTCAATTTGTCAAATCAGCTAATCTTCATCTAAGTTAATCAAATCATGATTAATCTTAACTCTAATCCATCAAATCCTCTAGATTTTGCAACTTGTGAATGTAAATCAATTTAATTGATTTATAAATTCATCTATTTTTATTCAAAAGGGTATCAAGTTGGAATATTCTTCAAATTTGAAAATTCCCTTCCAAAAGGACTTGTCCATTCAACAAGGCATTAAAGGCCTCTTACATGTCCTTTTTCTTAAGCCAAGTGGCAATAACTCATCTTCCACATCTCCCTCCAACATGTCACTTCTCCAATTTCAAATATCCACCTAATAGCATTTATGTGCACATTCATCAAAATGTGCTCCAACTCTATCCACTGACATGTTGACAAGTGGCACATTGTTATTGGTTCATTTTTAATCCCACATCCTTCATGTTTCTTTCCTCCATCCCTCTTTCCTATAAATGGAGAGCTCTTTTATTGATTTTGGATCCACAACTTGAGGCAAAGTCACTATCTACAGATTTGAAGCAAAGTCCATCCATTTTCATCAAAGTTATCATAGCATTTCATCACCATAGCTAGGTTATTGAGAATTTTCACTAAGTATCACATTGTTTATCATCAAAGCTTGCTAGAAATTGGGAAAGGGTTATTTTCCACATCAAAATAGCACCAATTCCCCCATGGGATTATGAGTTTGAGCATTCGAATAGGATTTAGATTGTTCTATTTGTGTTCTTTACTTTATTTCTTGTTCTTTATGTTTCAAATGAATCTTATGGGGAATGATGGTTTTGATTTGCATAATTGACTAATATTGTGTTTGTTGTTTATGTTCGTGTAGGTCTAGATCCACCATTCACATTTTAGTGCTAAGAGGGCAAAAATTTCAAATTTAACGTCTTTTTGGTCAATTTCGTTATTTTTCAACAGGTATGTTCGTTAATCTCGATGTAGCGCACCTGTGGCTTCTTTCAGCGCATCGGTGGTGACTTTTGGTGCATCTAGACTATGTTATAGTGCATCCGCGACATCTTCCAACACATTCACCTACTATTGTAATGCATTTGGTCACTGTTTTAGCGCTTTTATAGTCAATCTTAAAATGGCCATATCTTAGTCATACGAAGGTCTTTTTCAAAGCTTTTTTTTTAAATGGGGTAGAATTTCATAAGCTATGAAAAGTTATAAGTGTTTCTCAATTGTATAGTTAAAATTTTCAATTTTACATCTAAGGTCAAAACACATCATAACGTGGTCTAAATTTTAGGGTTTTTATGCTTAATCATTCATCTAACCCTTATATCTTCTTGTTTCTGGATCTCATCTAACATTTTGAGCACTTTTGTAGGTTAGGAAATCAAGAAGGGAAAAAGGAAACAAAGGGAAGGTTTTTTATGACACTATTTCACAATTGTAACAAGTGTTTTTTAACACTTTGGGGACACCTATAACCAAATATTTGGAACATTTTTATCTTTCAGCTTTAGAACTTAAATACATTTCATTTGGGTTTTAAAAAAGTACAATCAAAGTGTTAAAAAGAACATTAGACACTTACTAGGGTTAGTTTTGGATCTAAAAATTGAACAAGCAAACTTCACACTTCATCTTGGTGTTATAAAAAGAATCCATTATTGCTTTTGAAGTTAAAATGAACATGTGTTTTTTGTGCTTTGTAATCTTTTCTACAACTTAATATCATTTAAGAGGTGTATGCACTTCTCTCGCGATTCACGATGATCTTGAGAATCAAAAGTATTTTGGTGACATTAGGTTGTCTAAAAAATTGCCTCCACACTTCAATTTGGGCTCGTAAAATTGAACAAAATCTTGCTAGTGTGAGTTGATTATATCACGTGTGTTCTCTCTTTGTTCATGCAAACAAAGATTGATCAAACTATAGATGTTCTTGCTTGCTTTTGTTTACCTTTTAGAGGGGCTTTCCTAAGACCAATTCGAAGGCGACTTCAACAAATTTTTCACTCAATTTGGTATATAAATGGATAAGAATAAATTGTCAAGTCCTCATGGTATGTAGGCCTTAGCCATATAGTGTCTTTCAGAATGGGGTATTACCTTAAAAAGTATAAGTGCTCCTATTAGGATCAATTAAAGCCTTGAGTGGCTTGTTGGACACTCGCAAGGTGCCATGTCCTCGATCACCCTGATTAAGAACCAATTTTTTTAGAAGTGTAGACATAGAGAATATACAGATTGATATTGCACACTCAATCTTGATCTACTAACATCATTTCATCCTTAATTATTCCTCTATCTAACCATTTAATTGAATAGCCTTATTTGATTAAAGTCATCATAATTCCCCTTTTAATTAAATAAATCCCTCAATTTAATTAAATCATCGTCTATGTGTAATTAGCTAGGTCATTTCGTCTTCCTATCTTTGTTTAATTAAATAATCCATATTATTTGATTAAATGTCTAAAGTTCATCTAATTAAATTAAATAAATCAAACATTTATCTAATTTAATCTAACATCACTTTCTTTGGTTAAATAAATTATTTATTTAACTAAGTCTAAATCATTTTCTTCTCATTTTGAGTTATTTAAATCCTAAAATCTAAGTCAAAATGGTCAAATCAACTAACATCATTTAAATTAATCAAATCATAATTAATGTTAATCCTAATCACTCAGATCCTCTAGAATTTGCAACTTGCACATGAAAATCAATTTAATTGATTTATAAATCATCTATTTTCATTCAAAAAGGTATCAAAGATGGAATATTCTTCAAATTTGAAATCTCCCCCAAAAGGACTTGTCCCTTCCAACAAAGCATTTAAAATCTCTTACATGTCCTTTTCTTGAGCCATGTGCATTTGATTCACCTTTCACCTCATCCTTCAAGCCATATTTTGAATTTGAATCTCCCCCCTCTTTGCACATTCTTCAAAATGTGCTCATTCCTCAACCATTCACATGATGACATGTGGCTTCTTCTCATTTGTTGAAGATTAGTCCCACATTCATCCCTTTTGCCTCTTCTCTAATTAATCTCATCTATAAATGAAGAGCTCATCCTTCATTTGATCATCCACAATTTGAGTAAACTTACTATGCTCAAATATTTAGCAAATTCCATCCATTATCATTGAATCTTAGCTAGGTTATGCAGATTTTTTTCATTACAGCACTCACCATCAAGCATCAACAAAGTGGATCAATTATCATCACACATCAATCTTGCATCATAGGAATTGGGAAAGGGACAAATTTCACATCAAATTGGCACCAATTCCCCCATGGGATCAAGAGTTTGCTTGTTTAATTAGGATTCAATCTCTCTTTTATTGTTTTCTTATTGTGTTCTTCATCTCTTTTCCTAATTTAAACTATGCTAATGGATTTCATGGGGAATCCTTGTTCTTGCTTGCATTCTATATTCTCATGTGTTTGTTCATGTTGTTTTGCTTCTAATCATCCACTTTGAATAAGCACAGTTGGATTTATCCAAGTGGGAATTCAACAACTATTTTTTTTCCATCTTAGGATTGTGCAATCTTTGAGCCAGTTAAACTCATTGTTTGGATCCAAAATCTTGAAAAAAAAACATTCAACAAGGACATCAAATTTCAAACCCTTTAGTAGAAGAAAATACCTTTGAAAGAATCCAAGTGCTACTGCCTGTCCCTTGGGATTTCATCCTTAGAGGCTTCTGAGTATTTGGGCCCATTTCTCAATTTGCTCTCTAAAGTCAACATTAAGGAAACTATGGCTTTGACTTCTGGATTCTCACATAATAGACCTTGTGGAATGAAAGAAGGCCTTGGCATAGACATTTAGTTTGAAACTTAAGCAAGAAAAGTGGATATGGTAAAAAGAAATTCATTAACCAAGATTAAATCAATTGAACCCCACACGTGCTTGGTCTCTTTTGTCTTATGGTATTTTGAGAAAACTTTGATCTTTTGGTTTGAAGTACTCTTAGGGAAAAGCATGTTCTTCAAAACCTTGGTCTTGTAAAAAAAGCTCTTCTTAGGTTCATTTAGGATCAAAACCAACACTTCATTCATCCCAAACATTTATCATTCCATCTCACAAACAACTTTTGAATCTTGGAAAAATCATTCTTACTAGACTTTTGGTAAAATCCTTCAAATCAACATCAAAATCTCCTTGTTTGGCTAAGTTTGTGTGGATGAATCCTTCCTCATACATCTAGTTAAATTATTATCCTTGTGGGCAAGTTTATCCCAAGATAACATCCAACATCTTGGGGTTTATAAATCCATTATCCAAATCAAATCAAACCAATCCAATCAAAAATCCTAAAGTCTAGCATTGATCCAAGGATCCTAAAAGTTTAACACCCATATCACTCACCCTTTTATCCTTCATCTCATCATTGGTCCTAAATTCCTTAGAGTTCAACAAGGTCAAAACACAAGAAGAACATGGAATATAAACTTGCTCCATACATCATGAGTAATCCAAGTCAACCAAACTATCAAGGCCTTACAATACCAATTGATTATCAAAACTCACATTTGTACAATCCATACATGAGATCATTATTTCCTACAAACCTCAATGGTACAACAAATGTGAGTATTCCCAATTTAAATTTGTTAGAGTAAAGGTTTTAATTTAATCATGTTGATTAAATTACCTTTATTCCTCTCTTAAGATTTCACTTTAGTTTTCATTTTGTGACATTTAATAATTATATTAATTATTAAATGTATACCTATTAGGGTTTCTTTTAGGGTTGCACAATATCCTTTTATAAGGATTCATCATTGTAATTTCTCTCTCTCTTGGATGAATATATTTTTCAGCTTTCAGAGCACCTTGCTTGTTTGTCTCCATTTCTTCTTTCTGTGACAGGTTATTTGCATGTAGGTGATCTTCGGGGTTTGTGAAGTTGGATTTGACAACTTCTACATGGTATCAGAGCTCCAGACCTGCTGCTTCCTATTTGATTTCTAAAGAATTTGGAGCTTCGAGGGTTTGATAGGGCTTTCAGAAGTTTTCGGCTGATTTTGAGTGGATCTAGGTAACTCCATTTTTTGGGTGCATTTTGGGCCCAAACAGACCTCACGGTTGGATTCAGAGCGGCCAAAAACCCATATTTTCATATATGGCATGACCTATTTGGGCATAGTTGATCTGGGAGGCAAATTTTTTTTGCTCAGGGGCCGTACGACCCCCAGGCACGATTTCCGATGCAAAAAATTTAAAAAAAAAATCAAAAAAAATAAAAAAAACAAAGGTTTTTTTATTTTATTTTACATTGCCAGTGTTAACTTACCGCCGGCCACCAAGCGGCCACCCGCCATGCCACCAACCACTGCCTCCACCGGCTAGCCACCCACCCGCCACCTGTGCACCAGCATCGTCGAAGAGCCATCGGAGCACCGTTGCCACCGCAGAGCCACCGAGCGCCGCCAGACGAGTGGAGCCACCTGGGAGCCACCAGGGCATCCCTTTTAAGCCTTTTTTTGACCTCTTTCGGTAAATCGGGCATAAAATGGGCGTACGATCTCCGTTTTTTTTAAATGAGATACCATTGGAAAGATTATTCTAGCGCCGATCTGATGGTGTAGGTTTTATTTTCATTTTTTTCTTTTTTGATGCTTTTTTTCTTAGTCAAAGTTAGAACAAGATTTTTGCACTCCTGGAGCCATATCTTTTGCATACGGACTCCATTTTTCACAAACAAAGAGGCGTTGGAAAGGTGTTTCTGTGTTCTTTCCATATCTGTAATTTATTTTTCTAGAATCTGCTCCAGGTACTTTTTATTCAGTATTTTGTGTTTTCACACATTTGTCAATTACTTGGACGTTTCAACACTTGGAAATGATTTGTTTGCATGGGATGGCTTTATTTGACCTATTTTATCAGTATTGAGGTCAGTTATTCTCAGATTTTTTAATTTGAAGAGTTATCATGGGTTTTTCTACTCACCCTTCAGTTGTTTTTCTGGAATGGGGTAATTATGAGTCATGGGCAAAGGGCATACTTACACACTGTAGGTGGCTTAATATTTTGCCTTATTTGTATGATCTCATACCTGAACCAACAACTTCAAAGGAAAAACTAGCTTGGGATATCATTAGAAATCACATAGTAGGAGTTATTTTGTCTAGTGTTGATTCTGACACTGTGTGGGCTATATCGGGCATTGATTATCCTCACCCACTTTGGGCACGTCTTTGGGAGATCTATGGAGACCCTAGTATTTCTCCATTCCCAGAGGATCCTGCTTCAGATTGTCTTGTACCCATTGGTTGGAGAGATAACACACCTTTTGATCATGATACTTTAAAGGAACTTCAGTCTTTAGACACCCTTACATATTCCGATGAATCAGAGGATTGTCTCATAGTTCCTACTCTTCAGACTGAGATTATACTTGTATCAGCATCTTCTCCTATTGTTCTTGATCAGTTTGATATTGCCTCTTCTTTGGCTCCTATTGATTCAGCTAAGCAGGACATCATACATCTTTCAGACATGGCTACTTGGGATTCTTATCTTGCAGGCATTTCGTCTTTTTTTGTAGAGTCCTATATTGCAAATCTGGAGGATTACTTTGAGGATTTTCAGCTCCTCTTTATTGACAGCCATATTCCAGCTGTTAGCCCACCATCATCCGTGCATTCAGAGGTTGCAGTTTTTGAGTCTTTAGTTCAGTTTGGATTTGACATCTTTTGTTTCAGTTCAGATAGAGAGATTCTTCAGCATCCTATCATGGCACACATCTTGAGACAGATTGGTTCATCTCTTTTCACAGGGTTTCTTTGACATTGTCCTTTGGATCCATTTCTTCCCAAGGGGAGGAATATTATATGTCGCTTCAGGATCTCTTTTTGGATTCTACCTCAGGCATCCATATGTGTGACAGGAGTTTCTTCATTGTGGAGGGGCCTTCTAGTCTCTTTCTTTTTCTCCTATGGAGACCATTTTACATGTACTTATATGATAGAAGATGTCTATGGGGGATCTTATGTTATCCACCTCCTATCCTTTTGTTATTAGTGCATTTATTTCTTTCATCTCTTTTTGGAGTAGAGTTTTTCTCTATTTCTCCACTTTATAGAGATTTGGTTGTAATTGGGTACCTTATTTGGCCTTGTTGCCGAGACCCAAGCTTACTTTCTTGCATTGTAGTTACCTTTGCTTTCTTGCATATGTTTGTAGCTTCACTTTTTCTCATCTTAAGGGGGGGTGTTAGAGTAAAGGTTTTAATTTAATCATGTTGATTAAATTACCTTTATTCCTCTCTTAAGATTTCACTTTAGTTTGCATTTTGTGACATTTAATAATTATATTAATTATTAAATGTCTACCTATTAGGGTTTCTTTTAGGGTTGCACAATATCCTTTTTTAAGGATTCATCATTGTAATTTCTCTCTCTCTCGGATGAATACATTTTTCAGCTTTCAGAGCACCTTGCTTGTTTGTCTCCATTTCTTCTTTCTGTGACAGGTTATTTGCATGCAGGTGATCTTCGGGGTCTGTGAAGTTGGATTTGACAACTTCTACAAAATTTTAGAACACCTTTCCCTATGGTAGATTTAAATCAAATTCCAAACTTACAAATCTATCAACCAAACAATCAATGCATGAGTCTTCAACAAAACAACATTATCCCACCAAACCCATGCATGCCAAATGTGAATATACCAAGTACAATTTTACCAAACATGAACATTTCAAATCCACCCTTGGTAAATTTTGGGATATATATGTTTGTGAATCATACAAATATTGTTCAAAGTCCAAACAATATGTTAACAACTCCATGTATTGATTCAAGTCAAGGTAACACTATGCAAAATCAAAGTTACCTAAATCAATGCAATGTGATTCCCAACCACAACAATGTTCAATTTCAACTTATAATGCCAAATATAAACATCATCCCAAATCAGAACATTGACCAAAATCAATTTTTCCATGATCCCATGCAAACACCACAAGTATACATTCCAAATATGCTTGAACAAAAATCAAATAAACTATATCAAGGGTGTCAAGATCAAATTTTTCCAAATAAAAATTGCTACACTTACCAAAATAGTTGATTAATTATTCCAAGAGACATCTCCACCCCAAAATCAATACACTCTTCCAATGGTTAAACTATGTCATCAAAGCATTGAGTTGTTTCCATAACCATATCAAGAACAATATCTCCAATGTCAAGAGGTTGGATATCAAAATCAACAAAATCAACAAAAGATGCAACCTCCACATCTCGAAGATCAATCACCACATCTCAAAGAACAATCACCACATCTCCAAAATCAATCACCATAAGGTCAATTTAAAGTACAAATATCACAAGGTAACAAACGAAAATACACACCACTTGAGGGACCAATCGAATCAGTCATGAAATAGTTGGTACAAGAAAATCTCATCAAAATCCCCTTTTCTAAAAATTATCAAGAGCCTCAAGTTAAATCACCAGGGTATAACGAGAAGCACCTTTGTGATTTTCACAAAATAAAGGGACACGCAACATCAAATTTTATTCAACTCAAAAATATCATCCAAGACCTTATTGATAAAAAATAATAACTATTGAGGACAACAATGAAGATTCAACCACTAGTGATAGCATTGAAAATCTCTCCACCACAATTGTTGAAAGATATGATCAAGATCTATCCATCAGTGAGCACCTTTGTAACGCCCGCCGTGCAAACCCCAGAGAACTCAAAAAGGCAAATAATTTTTTTTTTTAAAAGCAATTAAATTAAACTTACAATACATTAATCATAATCACATAACATATTGCATCACATTAACTCACACAGTTCTCTGGGGCACGCGAGGTTACATTGCAACCACAAAACGGAAATGAACGATAATGATAAACCATGGAACCAATTATAAAATAATAACCATGAATAAGTGTGTTTCCATAAACCAAGAGCAATTATATTAAGATACCACATAATACAATCATATGAGTCTCATCAAATAAAATTACATTGAATCCTAACTATTACATCATTGCTATAATGTTACATTACAATCTTTTGATATAATAATTACAATGAATTTCCCAACAAGTGGGATGATACAATTTACAATGAAAGCTGAATAACAAGGTGAACACTGGTGCAACTCCAACTGCGAAAAAGCTGCGAACAAAGAATGCTGATGGGGAACCCAACGGGTGCGGAGCACGTTCCACCCAACCATGTGAATTAAAGATAACTCACCCTCCGTGCTCAGAGGTGACCATGAAGTTAACTCGACCATGATTGCCAAACCGACTCCATGACAACAAGGTACAAACTCAAATACAATTCAAAGAATACAATTACACCAAGCAATGACAATATCAAATCACCAAAGTATACTCATAATCACTAGCACAAGAATCCAAATCAACAATGAGAGTACAAAGCTAAGGAAACTGATACAACATCCAAGTCCAAAATACATATCCAGAGGCAAAAGCAATAAGGAAAAAATAGGAAGTCTAGTGGAGAGTGTCATCACACAGCTCTCATGGGATCTCCTGGCTCTTCCTCCAACTTGAGGCGCCGGAACCCATCTATGGATCTCCTGGCTCTTCCTCCTACTTGAGGCGCCGGCACCATAGGGTAGCTCGTGCGGAGTCAATAACCTCTCATGAAGACGAGATTATGACTTTTCCGACCACGGCCTTCTCAATCTATCATTAGTCTATGATAGCCCTAATGCATAGAAGAGGAATCCAATTTCTTTTATCTTGAGTGGTTTACTACCCATCCCCCTAATTCTATTTTTAAGTTATCACTTGTTTAACTACTCTTCGTAGGTTCTCCTGTGCACTTCCTCTTAACCGAGGTGCTGGCCCCCATGAAGAGCCACTCTCCCTAAGACTCTTAACAAAAAATTGAAACAAGACAAGGGTTGAACCACAACGAAAAGCATGATACCAAAACAAGAACAAGCGAGGCATTAACCCTCTCGCAACAACTCAGAACCAAAAAGTCTCAACATCCGTTCAGCCCTTCTAACATGAACCATAAGTTTTCAACTCCAAGCAAAAATTTCAAGATGAAAATAACATTCAAACATAAACGAGCCTCTCGACAAGGTTTCAAACCATCAACTGGGTTCCCACATCGACATTAAAGCCAACACAGTAACAAATGCATCTACACATAATTTGATGAACTCAAAACACTGTCATCTTTACTCAAACAGTTAAGACAAGGAGCGTTACGTTTTTTTCTCAAGATTAAATATTAAATTCGAAAAAGCAACGATCAATTAATATATGCGAATACTACATTAACTTAATTATAATAACTTTATTAACATTCTATCTCTAAAACAAAGAATATCTCTATAAGAGAAACTATTCATTTATTTATTTATTACTATCTCTTCTTTTCTTTTAAAATTATTCCCCTATATATTTAAAATAATACATTATAATTTATTTTTTGTTTAAATATATAAAATATCTATATAAATAAAATTAAAACACACACAGATTTATATATATACATATATATATAACTATATATATATTTATATATATATATATATATATTTATATATATATTTATATATATAAAATTTTCCATGATCCCATGCAAACACCACAAGTATACATTCCAAATATGCTTGAACAAAAATCAAATAAACTATATCAAGGGTGTCAAGATCAAATTTTGCCAAATAAAAATTGCTACACTTACCAAAATAGTTGATTAATTATTCCAAGAGACATCTCCACCCCAAAATCAATACACTCTTCCAATGGTTAAACCATGTCATCAAAGCATTGAGTTGTTTCCATAACCATATCAAGAACAATATCTCCAATGTCAAGAGGTTGGATATCAAAATCAACAAAATCAACAAAAGATGCAACCTCCACATCTCGAAGATCAATCACCACATCTCAAAGAACAATCACCACATCTCCAAAATCAATCACCATAAGGTCAATTTAAAGTACAAATATCACAAGGTAACAAACGAAAATACACACCACTTGAGGGACCAATCGAATCAGTCATGAAATAGTTGGTACAAGAAAATCTCATCAAAATCCCCTTTTCTAAAAATTATCAAGAGCCTCAAGTTAAATCACCAGGGTATAACGAGAAGCACCTTTGTGATTTTCACAAAATAAAGGGACACACAACATCAAATTTTATTCAACTCAAAAATATCATCCAAGACCTTATTGATAAAAAATAATAACTATTGAGGACAACAATGAAGATTCAACCACTAGTGATAGCATTGAAAATCTCTCCACCACAATTGTTGAAAGATATGATCAAGATCTATCCATCAGTGAGCACCTTTGTAACACCCGCCGTGCAAACCCCAGAAAGGCAAATAATTTTTTTTTTTAAAAGAAATTAAATTAAACTTACAATACATTAATCATAATCACATAACATATTGCATCACATTAACTCACACAGTTCTCTGGGGCACGCGAGGTTACATTGCAACCACAAAACGGAAATGAACGATAATGATAAACCATGGAACCAATTATAAAATAATAACCATGAATAAGTGTGTTTCCATAAACCAAGAGCAATTATATTAAGATACCACATAATACAATCATATGAGTCTCATCAAATAAAATTACATTGAATCCTAACTATTACATCATTGCTATAATGTTACATTACAATCTTTTGATATAATAATTACAATGAATTTCCCAACAAGTGGGATGATACAATTTACAATGAAAGCTGAATAACAAGGTGAACACTGGTGCAACTCCAACTGCGGAAAAGCTGCGAACAAAGAATGCTGATGGGGAACCCAACGGGTGCGGAGCACGTTCCACCCAACCATGTGAATTAAAGATAACTCACCCCCCGTGCTCAGAGGTGACAATGAAGTTAACTCGACCATGATTGCCAAACCGACTCCATGACAACAAGGTACAAACTCAAATACAATTCAGAGAATACAATTACACCAAGCAATGACAATATCAAATCACCAAAGTATACTCATAATCACTAGCACAAGAATCTGAATCAACAATGAGAGTACAAAGCTAAGGAAACTGATACAACATCCAAGTCCAAAATACATATCCAGAGGCAAAAGCAACAAGGAAAAAATAGGAAGTCTAGTGGAGAGTGTCATCGCACAGCTCTCATGGGATCTCCTGGCTCTTCCTCCAACTTGAGGCGCCGACACCCATCTATGGATCTCCTGGCTCTTCCTCCTACTTGAGGCGCCGACACCATAGGGTAGCTCGTGCGGAGTCAATAACCTCTCATGAAGACGAGATTATGACTTTTCCGACCACGACCTTCTCAATCTATCATTAGTCTATGATAGCCCTAATGCATAGAAGAGGAATCCAATTTCTTTTATCTTGAGTGGTTTACTACCCATCCCCCTAATTCTATTTTTAAGTTATCACTTGTTTAACTACTCTTCGTAGGTTCTCCTGTGCACTTCCTCTTAACTGAGGTGCTGGCCCCCACGAAGAGCCACTCTCCCTAAGACTCTTAACAGAAAATTGAAACAAGACAAGGGTTGAACCACAATGAAAAGCATGATACCAAAACAAGAACAAGCAAGGCATTAACCCTCTCGCAACAACTCAGAACCAAAAAGTCTCAACATCCGTTCAACCCTTCTAACATGAACCATAAGTTTTCAACTCCAAGCAGAAATTTCAAGATGAAAATAACATTCAAACATAAACGAGCCTCTCGACAAGGTTTCAAACCATCAACTGGGTTCCCACATCGACATTAAAGCCAACACAGTAACAAATGCATCTACACATAATTTGATGAACTCAAAACACTGTCATCTTTACTCAAACAGTTAAGACAAGGAGCGTTACGTTTTTTTCTCAAGATCAAATATTAAATTCGAAAAAGCAACGATCAATTAATATATGCGAATACTACATTAACTTAATTATAATAACTTTATTAACATTCTATCTCTAAAACAAAGAATATCTCTATAAGAGAAACTATTCATTTATTTATTTATTACTATCTCTTCTTTTCTTTTAAAATTATTCCCCTATATATTTAAAATAATACATTATAATTTATTTTTTGTTTAAATATATAAAATATCTATATAAACAAAATTAAAACACACACAGATTTATATATATACATATATATATAACTATATATATATATTTATATATTTATATATTTATATATATATTTATATATATAAATTTTTCCATGATCCCATGCAAACACCACAAGTATACATTCCAAATATGCTTGAACAAAAATCAAATAAACTATATCAAGGGTGTCAAGATCAAATTTTGCCAAATAAAAATTGCTACACTTACCAAAATAGTTGATTAATTATTCCAAGAGACATCTCCACCCCAAAATCAATACACTCTTCCAATGGTTAAACCATGTCATCAAAGCATTGAGTTGTTTCCATAACCATATCAAGAACAATATCTCCAATGTCAAGAGGTTGGATATCAAAATCAACAAAATCAACAAAAGATGCAACCTCCACATCTCGAAGATCAATCACCACATCTCAAAGAACAATCACCACATCTCCAAAATCAATCACCATAAAGTCAATTTAAAGTACAAATATCACAAGGTAACAAACAAAAATACACACCACTTGAGGGACCAATCGAATCAGTCATGAAATAGTTGGTACAAGAAAATCTCATCAAAATCCCCTTTTCTAAAAATTATCAAGAGCCTCAAGTTAAATCACCAGGGTATAACGAGAAGCACCTTTGTGATTTTCACAAAATAAAGGGACACACAACATCAAATTTTATTCAACTCAAAAATATCATCCAAGACCTTATTGATAAAAAATAATAACTATTGAGGACAACAATGAAGATTCAACCACTAGTGATAGCATTGAAAATCTCTCCACCACAATTGTTGAAAGATATGATCAAGATCTATCCATCAATGAGCACCTTGAAGAAGTTTCTACCTCATCTGATGATCAACTCAACATACATCAAGAGTCACTTTTTAGTCATGATCAGAACCCCTCAAGCAATGATCTTATTGACATAATCCATGATCCATCGGCTAATGATCATGTTGAAAATTTCTCTGCATCACCTAATGAGTTAGAGGACATATCTCAAGAATTTATTCCAAAGCATGATCAACATCATTCACCAAAGTCTAGCAATGGTCCTTTCCAAGACATATTGAAATCCTTTGACCTCATGGTTATAGATACTAAAGGGATCCTCAACTCAACATTTGATCCAAGTCCACTCAAAGATCAAGAGGATATCGAGCCACTTCCCATGTCTAATGAAGACATCCAATAACTCTTTGTAAGAAATCCATCCTTTGAAACTAACCCATGTCAAGAACTTGATCCAAAGCATGTCAAAAGGAATTCCAAAATTAATCAAGATCAAGAATTTGTATCTCCAAGATAGTACAATGATCTAATGGACACTCTCCTATCTATACAAGAAGTTGCAAATAATGATCATATCCATATAGCACATACTCCTCCATATACCCATGACATTCTTTCTTTGGATGGACATGTAGATGATCTTCATTCAAAAAAAGAGTCTCATACTCTTGATATCATTACCAAGGAACAAGAGTCTCCTACTCTTAACATTTGTACACATGATCAAGATATAGAAAAATCTAGAAACATATTAGAAATGGGTCATGAAGAAGGCTTCTACAGAAGTTGTGGATCAGAAACATCCTATGAAGGAATATCAAAAATGAATCATGAGGAAGACGTTTACATGGACAGTGAATCATCAACACCTCTTGAAGAAGCATTAAAATTTGATATTTCACAAGATCAAGCCAAAGATATGAATCAAGAAGTTATCCAACTTATGGAGGGTCCTATCACTAGATCACTTACTTTTTTTAGGGAAAGCTATCTTATCAATGAAGAAACTATCACTTTCGAAGATCCACAACAGAGAAGAGAAGGATTAGCACCTTGTTTCTAAGGTAAATCATATTCTATTGCAAATAAAATGTTTCAATAGATGAATTGTCAAGGCAGAGGATTAGAATTACATGAACAAGGTATCCTAGAACCTGTGTAGATAATTGGAAATCCTGAGCATCAAGGTCTTGGTTATTTGACAATGAATGGATCTAAAAATATTAGTGATACCTCTATAATACTGGGGGCAACTTCATCTCAAGCAAACATCAACATAGGGAGCACAAAGAATCCTTATGATGAAACCAATGCCAATACAATAACCAGTCATGTCACGAATCTTCATCCACCCATCACCCCATCCACAAATTGGAACCAACATCAAAAGAAGGATGTGAATCAAAGCACTAAGAACATTGTCAAAGAAAAAAGAAGAAACATAATGGACAATTCAAATAAACATGGATACTGAAGAATACAAAGAAAGATTATCCCTATCAAACTCCATTACTCAAAGAAACTATGGGGAAAAGATAAAAAAGGGAAATGAATCCATCAAAGATGTCCACAAAGGTAAAATAAGGCTTCTCAAGTGACATACAAGGTATATCAAGTAGTTGGTCCTAATTCCATGCACACTTTTGTATCCACCCATCATTGCTCATCTTCCCAAGTTTGGAGAGTCAAAGGTTCCAAACTATCAACCAATCCATCTTTTATTCTTAAAAACAGTCCATCCACGCCTCCATATATAATATCCAATTCTCACATTGACCATGTATTGGCAAAAAAAATTCATCATAAGGATTCAGAAAGCACTCTATTGTGATGTGCGCGCGAAGACAAAGTTAACTCCGATATCAACAAAGCAGATCAAGAATCTCAAAAGTTGTATTCAAGTGCATGTGTCTTGGAAAAACAGCTTCTTCAAGCAAGATATGGATGGAACATTATGATAGAAGCATCTACATCGACACCACTAGGTGGTTCAGCATGAGCTTAAAATATTTCAAAACAAATTAAAAAAAATATTATGAAAATAGTAAAGAAATAAATCATCCTCCAGTGAAAACCACTATGGTTGGGCTTTGGACAGGTACCATGATGAAAACTTGGAAAATAGGCGTCATGTGTAGAATTGAGCATCTAAGTGTGCTAGTTCATTTGGAAGCATCTCATCCCATCCATAATAAATCCAACATTCCATCCATCTTATCCATAATAAATCCATTTATCCATGAACCATTTATCCAATCCATTTTCATCCTCCTACATCCATAGAGTCCAAATTATTTTGATCTTGACAAATTTTGGTGCACACTTTACACTTGCTTATGGTAAACATCTTGACATGGACAATTTTCTTTGATCATATCCTACCCAACATTATCTGAGCCATGAAGCACTATCCAAATGAGAATCCTCTATTCGAACACCCTATCTTATCACAAGATAATCCTTGGCATCCTTCAAATGCTTACCATATCCATCCATCCGTATACCTATCCAAGCATCCACCCATGGCATTTCATACATTGCTAGGCATTGGGGGCAAATGTTTACATCTTGCTTTGATAATAAATCTTGATCTATATCTTCCAACTTATGTGGTGAGCCAAATATTGGAAAACATGAAATCAAATTGGTCAAACATTTGTGAGCCAAAATCCAAATCATTAGCACATGGCACATATTGATGAGAATATGTTCTTTATCAAGCTTTATCTTTCATCGAATATCAATCCAAATGATCAATATTAGTTGTGCTAACGTGTGCTTCAACATCACATCAAATCATCCAAAACCAACTTTTGTTCCAAACCAAGATTTATCAATTTTGATCAATCAAATCCAATCAATTTCCATCATCTCAAGATATCTTTCTCAATCCTTGTGTTGCTTAAAACTATCCTTGCATTGTTGTGTATCCTCGACAATTTTATTGTCACCAATCCCTCATCATCTTGGGATATCCATCCTAATCCTTGTGTTGCTTAACACTATCCTTGCATTGTTGTGTATCCTCAACAATGTTATCATCATCAATCCATCAATCTAATCAATCAACCTTAGATTGGTTTTCAACAAAATCCCAAAAAAAAACTAATATCATCACACATCCATATCCAAATCATCAAAATTATGCAAAAATCTAAAAATATCCAAAACATATCAAAATCCCAAAACAAGTCAAATAGTTAGAAAAAGTCAACAAAAAATAGAGTCATCTTATTGAACTATGGGTCTCTGAGCTTTGAACATAGGAAAGGTTGATCTTTGATCATCCCTCAAGACACTTAGGTCAGTCCTTTAAAATTCTATCACAATAAACTGGCAATCCATTTGTTCATATCTCATTAATAAATCAATTTTGTGTTAGTTGAACTATGTGGTCTCTGTGTGTATTACGTAGGAAAGCCTAATCTTTGATCAGCCCTCGAGGCCCCTAGGATAGTTCTTTAGGTTATTCTATTGGTGAAAATTGTAGAAAACACCAAAACATTAGAAAATTCAAAAATCAAAACATTTATAAAACATCTTGAAAATACCAAAAACAACCTCAAAACATTTCAAAACTTCAAAAACATCCAAATATTTGAAAAAACCCATCTGTCCCATCTTGCTTTTAGCAACAATAATCAATCTTCCATAATGAATCAATCGTCACCTTCATCCTTTGGCAATACAAATAGAAAACAACCACAATAATTAGTAAAAGAAAACTTCAAACACAAAATCAAAATCGAAACAACAAACTTTTAAATACAAAATCAAACTCTTGACTGTTCACAAACATGTCAATCGATCTTATATCAATAGCCTTTCAAACAACCTATCAACTTGCCACCATCCACTAACATGTCCTAGGATGCATCCTTCCTACAATGGGCATTATCTATTGGCAATCACTTTAGATACTTATCCTAAACAAAACAACTTTCCACCATCCACTAACATGCCCTAGGATGCATCCTTCCTACAATGGGGCGTTATCTTCAACAATTACTTCAGATTCTTATCCCCAAAAAACATCCCTTTCGCTAGAGGTATGAAGAAAATTGACTTGTTTGTGTACTTGATCTTTTCTTTTGATTTATTTTATTGCATTCATTCTAATGACCTCTCGATGATATCTAATCAAAATGATTTAGAGAGAAAGGAATGGGGCATTGATCATTATCTTTTGTCTGTTGTACTTGTTGGATGTTCTGGTAATATAACCTTGTGAATATTTGCTTTGTTAGGTATGTATGGAAGGTGTTTTGGGAAGCTTGTTGACTATTGCATTGATAGGTTATACCTTTCCATGTTTTAGTTTGAGATGTTTGAAATATCTGAAGTACATCCTAGCAAGGTTTTCATATGCCAGGTGTGAATAGGAGTACTCTTATCTGATTGTCGAGTCAAATTCCATCACACTAGGTGCAACGCCATCCTGGTTCTTTATACCTTGATGCATCATTCCTATGTGTGTTATCAAACATAAGGTAAGTAGCCCTTTTAAAATCCCAAATCCTGATAAGAAAATCATCGTCATCATCTCTAATAAAGTATAGTAAATCATGGACTTGTTGGATCCTCTTTTCATCATCTCATTTCTTCTATCCTCTTTTCATGCTAACATAATATCATGTCCATCATGTATCCACAAACCATTAGCATACATACATCTCATAATCATAGCATATCACATCATCCATCTCACATGCATTGCATTATCGTTTAAGATGTTTGGGATAATATAGATTGGTTATTCTAAGCATCTCATAAACCATCTCATTTGCATCATCATCATAACCATCCATACATCTATCTTGAATCTCTTTGTTGCGAGATAGACCCTCAAATCAAACTTTTTACTCAATCTCTTGAGGGGGCAGTGTACCAGTATACTTCTTTCCGCTAGGGCATCCGAAAAAATCATAATTTTTTTGAATTTTGATCTCGGCAAGTTTATTTTTTGAACCAATACAGTACGTACATTGCTTCAAAGAGGGGAAAAATGTAGACACATAAAATATACTGATTGATCCCATGCACCTAATCCTGATTTACTAACACCAGTTCATCTTGAATAATCTCCTTTACTAACCATTTAATCAAATAATTTTTATTTGATTGAATTCATCATATTTCGTCTTTTAATTAAATAAATCAATTTTATCTGATTAAATCATTATCTCCTATTAATTAAATAAATTAGTTTGTTTAATTAATCCTATTCTCCTCTTTTAATTAAATAATCTATTTTATTTAATTAAGTTATAAGGTCATCTCCTTTAAATTAAATAAACTAATCTCTATTTAATTTAAGTCTAACACCATCCCCTTTTAATTAAATAAATCCAACTTTATTTAATTAGGTCCAAATTCATTATTCCTCTCATTTTGATTTATTTAAATCCAAAAATCTAAGTCAAATTGTCAAATTAGCTAATCTTCACCTAAGTTAATCAAATCATGATTAATCCTAACTCTAATCCATCAAATCCTCTAGATTTTGCAACTTGTGCATGTAAATCAATTTAATTGATTTATAAATTCATCCATTTTCATTCAAAAGGGTATCAAGTTAGAATATTCTTCAAATTTGAAAATTCCCTCCCAAAAGGACTTGTCCATCCAACAAGGCATTAAAGGCCTCTTACATGTCATTTTTCTTGAGCAAAGTGGCAATAACTCCTCTTCCACATCTCCCTCCAATATGTCACTTCTCCAATTTCAAATATCCACTGAATAGCATTTATGTGCACATTCATCAAAATGTGCTCCAACTTTGTCCACTAACATGTTGACAAATGACATTTTTCCATTGGTTGATGTTTTATCCCACATTCATCATTTTTGCTCATTCTTCCATCATTCTCTTCTATAAATAGAAGGCACTTTTATTGATTTTAGATCTGCAACTTTATGCAAGGTTATTATCTATAGGTTTTGAGAAAATTCATCAACACTTCATCCAAGTTTTCATAGCTTTCATCCATCTTAGCTAGGTTATGGTCAAATTTCATCAAGGATCATCAATCTTCATCAAATTTCATCAAAGCTTGCAAGGAATTGGGAAAGGGCTATTTTCCACATCAAATTAGCACCAATTCCCCCATGGGATTGAGGGTTTGAATGTTCTGAGCAAGATTTAATAGTTTTTATTTGATTTTTTTTTTTTCATTTCTTGTTCTTGGCATTTGAATGAATTGCATGGGGAATGCTAGTTTAGATTTGTTTGATGATTAACATTGTGTTGTTTGTCTATGTTTGAATAGGTTTAGAGCTACAATTCACACAATCTAGCAACTTACCTCAATAGTAGTGTTGTTCACAATGGACAACCTCATATTTATACTTGAGGCCTCTAAGATCTAGAAACTTCTAATGTTCTAGATATCTCTAAAACTAGAATGTTCTTTTTCCTTGAAAATTTTTTAGAAGCTTCTAGTTTCTAGAAGGTTCTAGCCCTTCTAGAAGATTTTAGTTCTTCTAGAAACATCTTGTAACTTTTCTAGAAGATTCTAGTTCTTCTAGAAACATTTTCTAACTTTTCTAGACAATATTATTCTTTATCATCCCCCCTTAAGATTGGATAGAATATTACAAGCAAGATACAAAGAGGGGAAGATACAAAGGAGAGGGGAACATTATACTAGCATCCCCCCTTAATGTTTACCTCTAACATACCAAACATTTTTTATAATTTCAAGAATTTGGCTTTAGTCATACTCTTAGTAAATACATCAGTTGTTTGTTCTTCACTTGGACAATATTGTTGATTGACAACATTTGCTTGAACAAGATCTCATATGTAGTGAACATCAAGCTTAATATGTTTTGTTTTAGCATGAAAAACTGGATTGTTGGCAACCTGTATAGTACTTTGATTGTCATAGTACAAAGTAGTAGCTGAACTTTGGGAAAAACCAAGCTCAAATAGAAGATTTCAAATCCAAATTGCTTCATTTCCAGCTTCTTTTGCTGCTCTATATTCCGCTTCACATGAAGACAATGATGTAGTTGTTTTATTTTTGCTGCTCCATGTAATAGGGCTTGCTCCAAGCTGGAAAAATAACCGTCTGTAGATTTTTTGTCATCTATATCACCGCCCCAATCTGAATCTATAAATTTAACCAAAGAAATTGAGGACTTCTAGTCATAGTGGATGCCATAGTGTAGTGTTCCATGAACATACCACAGTATCCTTTCTATAGCCAACCAATGACTTTCTTTAGGTTCCTACATAAATCTTGATACTTGATTAACTACAAAACAAATGTCTGGTCTAGAATGAGTTAGATAAACCAAGCTAGCCACAAGTTGCATGTATAAAGTAGCATCAACCTTCTTGGAAGTACATTCTTTAGTAAGCTTGATTCCAAATTGAAAGGGAGTAGAAGTTAGCTTGCATTCTAGCATGTGAAACTTTTCTAAAATATCCAAAGCATATTTTGATTGGAAAAGAAATAGTCCATCATGTATTCTGCAAACTTGTAAACCAAGAAAATAGTTTAATTCTCCCAAATCACTCATATGAAATGCCCTTTTAAGTTCTGATTTTAAATCATTGATTATCCCAATATTCAGTCTAGCAATGAGTAAATCATCTACATAAACTGCAACAAGAATAATCTCATCTTGAACTTTCTTCACATAAAGATTTGGATCAGATCTACACCTTTTAAAACCATGAAGTTGAAAGTATCTGTCAATCTTTCCATTCCATGACCTTGGTGCTTGCTTTAGATTGTAAAGTGATTTCTTTAATCTATAAACAAGGTGAGGATGTTGTTCATCTACAAAACTAGGTGGTTGATTCATCTATATTTCTTCAGCTAAATCTCGATTTAAGAAATCATTTTTAACATCCATTTGATGAACATGCCATCCAAGACTAGCTGCCAAAGAAAGAATAATTTTAATTGTGTTCAATTTGATGACAGGAGAAAATGTTTCTTCATAATCAACACCATCCTTTTGATTAAATCCCTTAGCAACCAATATAGCTTTGTATTTTTCTATGGCTCCATTAGATTTGAATTTTGTTTTGTAAACCCATTTACAATGAATAACATTCTTACCTATGGGAAGGGGCACAATTTCCCAAGTTTTATTCTTTAGTAATGCATTATATTCCTCTTTCATGGTTTGCTACCATTCTTTCTTCCCTCTAGCTCACTCATATGAGATTGGGTCATTTATTTGTAGACTTTTGCCATGAGGACACTACCATTCCTTCCTTGGAGTTTTGGGCTTTGTCTATATATCTCTTCAATACTATTTGACTTTTTTCTTATTGGAAGTTATTCTTCATCATCACTACTATTATTTATATCATCTTCATTAATAGTAGTGCTCTTATCATCCTCGTTAATAGATTTTTTATTTTTTGTAAAATATTTGAAATGTGATAATCATTTGTGGCTGTAAGTTGTGAATGTTCATCAAAATTTACATCTCTACTAATAAAGATCTTTTTTGTTTCTAATTCATACAATTTGTAAGCCTTTGACTCTTCACTATAGTCCATAAATAAACACTTATGACTTTTTGGTTCTAGCTTTTTCCTATTTTCTTCTAGGATGTGGACCCAAGCAATACACCCAAATACTTTAAAATACCCAATGTGAGGCTTTCTTCCACTCCATGCTTCTTCAAGAGTGACATTTGTGAGGGCTTTGGTAAAGATTCTATTCATAATATGTGCAGCACGAAAGATAGCCAATCCCCAAACTTTATTATGCAAAATTTTAAAATGCAACATACAACGTGCCATTTCTAAAAGAATTATATTCAATTGTTCAACTACTCCATTTTGTTGAGGGGTATATGGAACTATTCTTTGTACCTTAATACTATATTTTTCACAAAATGATTCAAATGTATAATTGCAATATTCACCCCCATTGTCTATCCTTAGGCACTTAATTCTTTTTTCACTTTGGTTTTCAACTAATGAATTAAACCTTTGAAATACCTCAAATACTTCACTTTACCTTTCAAGAAAATAAACCCATACTCATCTAATATAATCATCAATAAAAGTGAGAAGGTACCTGACACTTGAGATGGAAGGATATCTTGGTTCACATAAATCACTATGAATGAGTTGTAGTGGATGACTTACTCTCCATGCTCTTCTAGAATCAAAAAGATCTCGATGGTGTTTACCTAACACACGTCCTTCACATACACCTTTAGATGCTGAAATCTTTGTTAATCCTCTAACCATATTCATTCTAACCATGTCCTGTAATTTTCTATAATTTGTATGTCCAAGTCTAGCATGCCACAGTTTTGACATATAATCACTTTGAGCAATAAAAGCATGGGAGAGTGTGTATTCATCATCAACAAATCCAACAAATTTAAAGAGACTTTCTTTATGGTCAATTCTACCAATAGCAATAATAATTTTTGGGTCTTTTCTATCTCTTACAATAGCTTGATCAGCAGTAACAACAAACTCATATCCAGCTTGAGCAATTCTATATACTAAAATAAGATTCACCCCCAATCCTTCAACTAGTAAAACATTTTTCAAAGTTCCATTTGTTACACTAACAGTTCCTATTCCTAGAACTGATAGTTTCATCTTATTGCCAATAGTGATTTCTTGATCTGAATTCTTTCCTTCATGAAAATTAATAAATAAAGATCTATATCCAATCATGTGAAAAGATGCGCCTAAATCTAGAATCTATTCTTTATTAGTATTTGAAGCAAAGTATCCTCCCTTTACTCTAGATGTATTTTCAAGTTCAGAAGTTTCCTCTACACTTGATTTTACTTGCTTGGAGATACCTACAAAACTTTGTTTATCTATCTTTCATTCCTTAAACCGTTCTTGCTTAGGCTTGTATTGTTATCTTTCATTGTTCCTCTTCTTTAAACAAAATTTTTCCATATGGTTCTCACCTCCACAATACCTACAAATAATGAGTTTTCTTTCCAAATTTTTTTCTACACCTTCATTTCTAGAAAATTGGTTAGAACCACCATTATTTTGAAATTTATTATATCCTTTCCAATTCTTCTTTCCATTATCATATCTAGAAAATTATTTACTCTTAGCTGCATATGCATGATTCTTCTTAATATAACCTTATTTAATAAGTTGAGCCTCTTCATCTAAAATTGACTTGCAAAATTGATCAAAAGTTTGTTGGGGAGTATTAGGATTTAACTGAATAACCCTTTTCCTTGATTCTTTAAATACCTTGTAAGGTTGGGGAAGCTTACTTTCAACCAATGCAATCAACTGAAAATCATTTTTTGCATATTCAACACCTATTTTCTTCAACTAGGCATTTAAATATGTAATATGATTAAAGTAATCAACCATTTCTTCAAAATTAGTTGGGCCTATGTTCACCAATTTCTCTTCTATGTTGAACACACTAGCAATATCTGCATCTTTATAATCTTTTTCTAAGTTCTCCCATAGTTCTATTGGATTATCAACATCAACAAACCTTCTTTTGAGATTGGGACTCAAGGCCTTACCAATAATTCCTCTATTTTGATCATACTTGCATTTCCATTTTCTTTCTTTTGTTGAGGTTCTCCAATCTCTTTATTCACTATACTCCATAGAGCCTTTTCTCTCAAAGCAATCTTAATTGCAATCTTCCAATTTGCAAATCCACTTCCATCAAAGATTGGAAAACTTTCATTTGTAGAGCCCATGTTAAAAAAAATAGCCCTCAAACAAATAGATCAAACCACTTCAAAGATTATCTTGTTGATCAAATATCAATCCGGCAATATCTTAACCCTGCTAGAAGATTTCTAGCTTTGATACCATGTAAGAACATTCCCAACTAATAAAACAAAAACAAAACAGAGCTTAAAACAATTATGAAATGGCTCAAATAAATTATATTGATCTAAATCGCTTACATACAATCCAACAACTTACCTCAACGGTAGTGTTTTTCACAATGGACAACCTTATATTTATACTTGAGGCCTCTAAGATCTAGAAACTTCTAATGTTCTAGATATCTCTAAAACTGGAATGTTATTTTTCCTTGAACAACTTCTAGAAGGTTCTGGCCCTTCTACAAGATTCTAGTTCTTCTAGAAACATCTTGCAACTTTTCTAGAAGATTCTAATTCTTCTTGAAACGTCTTGTAACTTTTCTAGAAGATTCTAGTTCTTCTAGAAACATCTTCTAACTTTTCTAGAAAATATTATTCCTTAACAGAATAGGTGAGAAATCACTTGGGTTTCCAGTTGGAAACATTCCTTCCCCACACCTGAAAACAAACGTTAACTCTTAATCTTTCATCTTTTTTTTCGTTGCTTATTGTCGGTTCTCTTTTTTTTTGTTGATTTTTGCTGCTTTCCCCACAGCTATTGGTTTATGCTCCTTCAAACTGTTCCTCCCTGGAATTGACCTTTCACTTGTCCAATTTGGGGAGTTGTAGCCTAAAAATAAGGTTTCCACGAGGGTTTTAGAGTATGTTTATTAAAAATGAAAATTATCGTCAAGAGCCTAATAATGAGCACATTTAGGTTCTTTTCATTACGACATCCTTTACCCTACATAGTTAAGTATATATCAGCATAATTAATATATAATGTATATCTTATATAACTAGGATTGACCACAGGTTGTTGTACATGGAAAATGATCAGATCCAACCTTGTGCATATCCTACAATCAGCTTTAGTTAATCTTTTAAAGAGGCTTGTACAAATTAAACTCGATGAGACATTGACTCAAAGATAATGTTTGGTGTTTTTTTTTTTTAAAGTCCTATGGTTGTAGTTATTTATCTATTAAAACAGAAAATGCAAGCCTTAATAAGATTTCTTCAACGTAGCTTGTACAAAGGTTTTATTTATTAAATGTGGAATACACTGTAAGGCTTCAGTTGATAAAAACATTTTTTTTTTCAGATTCATTTGAAGTTGCGTTGTTAGTACTCCTATCCAATTTTCAATTGAATTACAGTTGAAATTTATACCTTGGTGACATTTACATGATTTACTCCAATAATATTGGATATTATCCAAATTACAACGGCATTGTCATAGAATTGCAGCCTAAAAGTAAGTTTTGTTTTAAACACCAAACCTTTAAAATGAATGTTTTCTTGTTCTTTAGACTTATGATTTGTATATGATTCTTATGCAAGTGGTGTGTGGTCTCCATATTAAGCCATAGCTTGTTTGTGTAGTTTTAGATATCAATGCACATATTTTACGTTTTCCTTTTTAAATTTGAATTTACATGTATTTATTAAGGTTTTGTCTTGGATGAGATCTTTATGGAACAATCTTGGAGCTTGTTGGTTATGTTATACATCTGACTTAAAATTGTAAGGAGTATAAGTTTTATTAAATGTAAACACTAATGATTTTTTGTATTTATAAGATATAGCACTATTACATGAAATTTCTTTTGAATGAATCATCTGGACAGTCAATATATATTCAAGCAAACTAAAAAATAGTTGTCATCCTCAAGCAGTTGTAAAAAGCCAGTATCAGTTTTAAACCACAATACACACACTTCTTCAATATGTTTGATGCTAAAGAATTTTCATCCAAAATAGTTAACACTCAATCAAGATAATTAAAGAAGTGAAAATGCTAAATTTAAAACTCTTACATATAGCTAGAGAGTCAAAGATAGGATTAGTGTTGGCACTATTAACACAGGGCAACAAAGGAATACTAGGTAAGAGAATGCACTTAATTGATGAATTTAAATGATTACAAGGTTTGATTAAAATTTGAATTATTATTGAGTGTTGAAAAAAAAAATTAAATAGAATTAATATTTGATTAAAATTTAAATTACTACTGGCTATAAGATGTACTTTGGAGATTTAGTAGTGATTTTTTACTGTGAAATAAAGTTTAAAATTAAAGAGCTAAAAGTTAGACAAGGATAGTATGACACTACATGACTGGTGGACAAAGCTCTTGTTCATACTATTTTATCTTAATAATAATAATAAAAAAAAGCTTTTGAATGACCAAATATGTTGCAACCACTTCCTTAGGGAGCCTAGTTATTATTAGAAATGTGTTATTATCTAATCTAAGGTATTTATAAAGTTATCCTTGTCAATTATTAATGTTTTGGAAGAAGTTAGGGAGTTGTTTAGTAGATAAAATTGTTCTTCATTGGTTGAGATTCTCTTAAAAATATTTTTGGGTTTTATTCTTTGTTCTACCACCTTTCCAAATCATATTAAATTTTAAAATTTGGATAAGGGATGCAAAAAGTTACAAGTGTTTAAAAATTGCCCTGTTTAGCTGCAAATCAGCAAATTAAGAATTTGATAAGTAAATACATGACAAAAATATGAGAATTGACCCTTTGGACATCACTAAATTAGTTACTTCGGAATCACATATCTCAATAAAGATAATATGAATATTTGGGAACCTGAATAAAAGACCTATGTCAATTTAGATTATGGAGATAAATATTTTAATTGCACCTTGATTTTGATTAGATTAGATAACTTAGAATGATTGGATTACTTATTTATTTTTACTAGAATGCACACAACCAAGATTGGCTAATAGATGAATTTAATTTTATTCATATTGTGAGCATAGTGTACAAAACATAGTTGTATTGATCTAGTGATTATTATTTTAAGATAATGATGTCATTATATATAGAATAAATTTAAGATAAAACCTTGATTTATTGAGAATTACTAACAAATTATGAATTCTCGTAGGTTCTTTTAGTATATGGTAAGTGACCTAGTATAGTAGAAGTATACTAAATTTTAGTTGAGTAGTTATAGTCACGAACCATATTTTGTTAATCAACAATGTAGACTAACTTGGTTAGATTATCCAACTATTATGTTGAATATTTGTGATAAGGATTAGATTAATTGAGAGTAAAGTAGTCATATCAAACTAGTAATTTCATCGTATAGTTAAAGGAGCCCTCATAATTTAACTTTTATGGCCTCTATTTGTACTCATCAAGGTGTGAACAATTTAAATATGAATTGAATCTAGAGGGTATACCCCCCTTGTCAACAAAGTTGTGTTGGCTAAAGTTCATGTTGTCAAACTATGATTCCTCTGCAAATTATATATGTAGCAAGGTCATCACAGACGAGCCCTCGAGGAAATAGTTCAAGCCTTTAGGACTGTCCTTCTGAGTTTTTTTTTGGGCCTTGTCACTTTCTTCTAATGTTGTCAACCAACCTTTGACTTGTATAGTTATGTAATTATATCTCTTATGATGGTGATCATGTACTAATAACTCATTGATTTGATGTGTGCATCAAGTCTTATAGATCGTGTAGGTATAGGTATTGGGAGCAAGGAAATTATGACGTGTTGGAATACAAGAGGTGCTTAAGTGTGTAAAAGGTATGTTAAGTTGACCCATGATAAATAGACATTATTGTTAAGATAAAAAACTCATTTATATATCTTTTCTCATAACTAGCAATATCATTGATCATAGATTTAGGTGGTATATTATGTTAATATAGCTGTAAGTAGCGAGATATGTTGCTATTGACTTTTTTTAAAAAAAAAAATTGCAAAATTAGTAAAGTTGTTACAGTTTTGTTAAGATGTATAGTGTGTAGAATGTGGTAATTACACTCCCTGTAGACTCTTCCTTGTCCTAGATACTCAAGAGTAGCGAATACTCTCCATTATATTTTGGTGAACCCAATGTGAACTCTTTGTTCTCTTTGTCTTTGTTTCAAAAAAAATTCCTCTCGTGTTAGGATGTGTAGCTGATAGCGTTTTGGGATGTTCTTTATGAGCTTCACAATCTAATCTACTACCTCTGGATATGTAGTAAGAAGAAGTTATTAAAACATCGATATGGGGTCTAGAAGGTTTAGTCCTCCCTATATTGGCCTGTATTTTGAAGAGTATTCTACAAGGCTTCCATTTGAATTTTCCCCACCTCACAATGAAGTTGTAACCCAATCTCTTACCCCTCTTGCCAAACCTTTGAACTCTTCCTCGTCCTTGGAGGATGAAGTTGCTTTCAAGGTCCTTGTAGAGAAAATTCACTCCTTGGAACTAAGACTTGAAAAGCTCACAAGGTTTTTGGCAAGAGATGATACCTATGCTCAAGCAACTCCTCTTGTTGAAAATCTAAGGAATTTGTTGATTAAAGGTCAAAGGGGCTTAGAGCTCCTTTGTAGCATAAAAAATATTGTAAAGACCCATGGCCCATCCTACACCTTTGTGTTGGGTAATACCCAAGATATTGGATCAGAGATCGTTGGCCAACAATTGAATATCTCGATGCCCGAAGTGTTTGTTTGCATGGTTGACACAGGTCCCTCTACCAATAGTGATACCACCTCTGCGTCCAAGTAGTTTCATACGATTAAAGAAAATCAGGTTCCTTTAGGCTTAAATTCTTCTACATCAGGAGCTTAAGATGTCTCTATCGATGTTAGTGTTGGTGCTTCTCTCGGTGTTGGTGTTGGTGCCTATGTTGGTGTCGGAGGTTTCTCTAGTGTCGATGCTAGAGGTTTTGTTGGTGGGTCTATCAATCATACTTCATCTATTGACCCTATCCTTAATGATCTCCTGCTGAAGATGGGATGGATGTAGACTCAACTAGCGAATCTGGCTAGCTCATCCTCTCAACAAATGTTCCAACCTTTTTGTTGTTGTAGCCTTTTATCTATTGCTATTTTGAACACTCCCATCCCACAAGGGGTGGAAATTCCTAAGTTTGAAAAGTACAGTGGTTGTGGGAACCTGTAGACTCATGTTTTGTCCTTTAATGGCATGTGTATAAATTTCTTTCACCACAATGCACTTTTGGCAAAAATATTCTCGTGTTCTCTTAAGGACACTACTTTGGAGTGGTATTGCTCCTTGCCTAATAATTTTTTCTTCTCCTTCAATTAGCTTGTAAATAAATTCCTCTATCAGTTTTAGGCTAACATTAGGCCATAGGTTGCCTTTGTTGATCTTGTTCAGTGTAAGTAGGGACCTCACAAGAAGGTGACCAATTTTATAGCTTGTTATCAAACCTTATTTTCTCAGATCTCCTATACCCTACCTGATTTTGATGTACAAAGTGTTCATTGGAAATTTGTAGCAAGGATGAGAGATAAATTTATATTGAAGTATTCATCCTCTATGCATTTTTGTATTGCTCTATGCAAGTACCAAAAAATAGTTGCACAATACGAGGATTCATCCTCACACTCCCATCAGGATGGTCAAACAGTCATGTCAATCTTTGGCAAATCTAGAAAGAACAAAGCAGTGGTGAATGTGGTATTTGTTCCCACTAATAAAAATTCTAT
>VDFB02105785.1:384469072-384511596 GCA_007258455.2 Sequoia sempervirens | reverse complement strand
AAAAGTACAATCAAAGGGTTAAAAATAACATTAGACACTTACTAGAGTTGGTTTTGGATCTAAAAATTGAACAAGCAAACTTCACACTTCATCTTGGTGCTATAAAAAGAATCCATTATTGCTTTTGAAGTTAAAATGAACATGTGTTTTTTGTGCTTTGTAGTCTTTTCTGCAACTTAATATCATTTAAGAGGCGTATGCACTTCTCTTGTGCTTCACGACGATCTTGAGAATCAAAGTATTTTGGTGACATTAGGTTGTCTAAAAGATTGCCTCCACACTTCAATTTGGGCTCTTAAAATTGAACAAAATCTTGCTCCTGTGAGTTGATTATATCGCATGTGTTCTCTCTTTGTTCACGCAAACAAAGATTGATCGAACTATAGATGTGCTTGCTCACTTTTGTTTACCTTTTAGATGGGCCCGCCTAAGACCAATTCGAAGGTGACTTCAACCAATTTTTCACTTGGGCTAGTATATAAATGGATAAGAATAAATTGTCAAATCCTCATGGTATGTAGGCCTTAGCTATATAGTGTCTTTCAGAATGGGGTATTACCTTAAAAAGTATAAGTGCCCCTAGTAGGATCGATTAAAGCCTTTAGTGGCTTGTTGGACACTCGCAAGGTGTCATGTCCTTGATCACCCTGATTAAGAACCAATTTGTTTAGAAGCCCAAATCCTTACTATTTGTTGGTGCACAAATAGTTTTTCTGAAGTCGTCCCACATTCTTGCAGTTCTTGGTAGAGATGAGAAGCATGCCATGTGAGTTTTATGGTTACTAAATCTTGGTTGACCCATAGAAGTGAGTGTCGTGGAGGGGAGTTAATGTGGTCAAGCTTCTAATCATCCACTCTGAATAAGCACAATTGGATTTATCCAAGTGGGAATTCAACAAATATTTTCTTTTCCATCTTAGGATTGTGCAATCTTTGAGCCAGTTAAACACATTGTTTGGATCCAAAATCTTGAAAAAAAAAACATTCAACAAGGACATCAAATTTCAAACCCTTTAGTAGAAGCAAATACCTTTGAAAGAATCCAAGTGCTACTGCTTGTCCCTTGGGATTTCATCCTTAGAGGCTTCTAAGTATTTGGGCTCATTTCTCAATTTGCTCTCTAAAGTCAACATTAAGGAAACTATGGCTTTGACTTCTTGATTCTCACACAATAGACCTTGTGGAATGAAAGAAGGCCTTGGCATATACATTTAGTTTCAAACTTAAGCAAGACAAGTGGATGTGGTAAAAAGCAATTCATTAACCAAGATTAAATCAATTGAACCCCACACATGTGCTTGGTCTCTTTTGAGCAAACATTGATCTTTTGGTTTGAAGTACTCTTAGGGAAAAGCATGTTCTTCAAAATCTTGGTCTTGTAAAAAAAGTTCTTCTTAGGTCCATTTAGGATCAAAACCAACACTTCATTCATCCCAAACATTTATCATTCCATCTCACAAACAACTTTTGAATCTTGGAAAAATCATTCTTACTAGACTTTTGGTAAAATCCTTCAAATCAACATCAAAATCTCCTTGTTTGGCTAAGTATGTGTGGATGAATCCTTCCTCATACATCTAGCTAAATTATTATCTTTGTGGTAAAGTTTATCCCAAGATAACATCCAACATCTTGGGGTTTATAAATCCATTATCCAAATCAAATCAAACCAATCCAATCAAAAATCCTAGAGTCGAGCATTGATCCAAGGTTCCTAAAAGTTCAACACCCATATCACTCACCCTTTTATCCTTCATCTCATCATTGGTCCTAAATTCCTTAGAGTTCAACAAGGTCAAAACACAAGAACATGGAATATAAACTTGCTCCATACATCATCAGTAATCCAAGTCAACCAAACTATCAAGGCCTTACAATACCAATTGATTATCAAAACTTACATTTATACAATCCATACATGAGATCATTATTTCCTACAAACCTCAATGGTACAACAAATGTGAGTATTCCCAATTTAAATTTTGGAACACTTTCCCTATGGTAGATTTAAATCAAAGTCCAAACTTAAAAATCTATCAACCAAACAATCAATGCATGAGTCTTCAACAAAACAACATTATCCCACCAAACCCATGCATGTCAAATGTGAATATACCAAGTACAAGTTTACCAAACATGAAAATTTCAAATCCACCCTTGGTAAATTTTGGGATAGATATGTTTGTGAATTATACAAATATTGTTCAAATTCCAAACAATATGTTAACAGCTCCATGTATTGATCCAAGTCAAGGTAACACCATGCAAAACCAAAGTTACCTAAATCAATGCAATGTGATTCCCAACCACAACAATGTTCAATTTCAACCTATAATACCAAATATAAACATCATCCCAAATCATAACATTGTCCAAAATCAATTTTTCCATGATCCCATGCAAACACCACAAGTATACATTCCAAATATGCTTGAACAAAAATCAAATCAACTATATCAAGGGTGTCAAGATCAAATTTTGAGAAATAAAATTGCTACACTTACCAAAATAGTTGATTCATTATGCCAAGAGACATCTCCACCCCAAAATCAACACTCTTCCATTGGTTAAACCATGTCATCAAAACATTGAGTTGTGTCCATAATCATATCAAGAACAATATCTCCAATGTCAAGAGGTTGGATATCAAAATCAACATCAACAAAAAACCCAACCTCCACATCTTGAAGATCAATCACCACATCTCAAAGAACAATCACCACATCTCCAAAATCAATCACCATAAGGTCAATTTAAAGTACAAATATCACAAGGTAACAAACAAAAATACACACCACTTGAGGGACCAATCGAATCATTCATGCAATAGTTGGTACAAGAAAATCTCATCAAAATCCCCTTTTCTGAAAATTATCAAGAGCCTCAAGTTAAACCACTAGGGTATAATGAGAAGCACCTTTGTGATTTTCACAAAATAAAGGGACACACAACATCAAACTGTATTTGACTCAAAAATCTCATCCAAGACCTTATTGATCAAAAATAATAACTATTGAGGACAACAATGAAGATTCAATCACTAGTGATAGCATTGACAATCTCTCCACCACAATTGTTGAAAGATATGATCAAGATCTATCCATCAGTGAGAACCTTGAAGAATTTTCTACCTCATCTGATGATCAACTCAACATACATCAAGAGTCACTTTTTAGTCATGATCCAAACCCCTCAAACAATGATCTATTTTAATGAGTGTTAGAATTATTTGATCCTATTGACATAATCCATGATCCATCGACCAATGATCATGTTGAAAATGTATCTACATCACCTAATGAGTTAGAGGACATATCTCAAGAATTTATTCCAAAGCATGATCAACATCATTCACCAAAGTCTAGCAAAGGTCCTTTCCAAGACATATTGACATCCTTTGACCTCATGGTTATAGATACTAAAGGGATCATCAACTCAACATTTGATCCAAGTCCACTCAAAGATCAAGAGGATATCGAGCCACTTCCCATGCCTAATGAAGAAATCCAAGAACCCTTTGTAAGCAATCCATCCTTTGAAACTAACCCATGTCAAGAACTTGATCCAAAGCATGTCAAAAGCAATTCCAAAATTAATCAAGATCAAGAATTTGTATCTCCAAGATAGTACAATGATCTAATGGATACTCTCCTATCTATACAAGATGTCGCAAATAATGATCATGTCCATATAGCACATACTCCTCCATCTACCCATGAGATTCTTTCTTTGGATGGACATGTAGATGTTCTTCATTCAAAAAGAGAGTCTCATACTCTTGATATCATTACCAAGGAACAAGAGTCTCCTACTCTTAACATTTGTACACATGATCAAGATATAGAAAAATCTAGAAACATATTAGAAATGGGTCATGAAGAAGGCTTCTACAAAAGTTGTGGATTAGAAACATCCTATGAAGGAATATCAAAAATGAATCATGAGGAAGACGTTTACATGGACAGTGAATCATCAACACCTCTTGAAGAAGCATTAAAATCTGATATTTCACAAGATCAAGCCAAAGATATGAATCAGGAAGTTATTCCACTTATGGAGGGTCCTATCACTGGATCACTTACTTTTATTAGGGCAAGCTATCTTATCAATGAAGAAACTATCATCTTCGAAGATCCACAATAGAGCAGAGAAGGATTAGCACCTTGTTTCCAAGGTAAATCATATCCTATTGTAAATAAAATGTTTCAATATATAAATTATCAAGGCAGAGGATTAGGATTACATGAACAAGGTATCCTAGAACCTATGCAGATAATTGGCAATCCTAACCATCAAGGTCTTGGTTATTTGACAATGAATGGATCTAAAAATATCAGTGATACCTCTATAATACTGGGGGCAACTTCATCTCAAGTAAACATCAACATAGGGAGCATGATGAAGCCAATGCCAATACAACAACCAGTCATGTCATGAATCTTCATCCACCCATCACCCCATCCACAAATTGGGACTAAGATCAAAAGAAGGATGTGAATCAAAGCAATAAGAACATTGTCAAAGAAAAAAGAAGCTAAGAAACATAATGGACAATTCAAATACACATGGATACTGAAGAATACAAAGAAAGATTATCCCTATCAAACTCCATTAGTCAAAGAAACTATGGGGAAAAGATAAAAAAGGGAAATGTATTCATCAAAGATGTCCACAAAGGCAAAAGAAGGCTTCTCAAGCGACATACAAGGTGTATCAAGTAGTTGGTCCTAATTCCATGCACACTTTTGTATCCACCCATCATTGCTCATCTTCCCAAGTTTGGAGAGTCAAAGGTTCCAAACTATCAACCAATCCATCTTTTATTCCTAAAAATAGTCAATCCACACCTCCATGTATAATATCCAATTCTCACATTCACCATGTATTGGTGGAAACCCTTCATCATAAGGATTCAAAAATCACTTTATTGCGATGTGCACACGAAGACAAAGTTAACTCCGATATCAACAAAGCAGATCAAGAATCTCAAAAGTTGTATTCAAGTGCACGTATCTTGGCAAAGTAGCTTCTTCTGCTGTAGATACATCGATGGAACATTAAGATAGAAGACGACACCACTGTGTGGTCTAACATGAGTTTAAAATCTTTCAAAAAATTCTAAAAATTTTAAGTGAAATAGTTAAGAAAAAAAATCATCCCTCCAAAGTTGAAAACCACTATGGTGGCGCTTGGACAAAAATTCGATGAAAACTTTGGAAAATGTAAAGGCCGCGTGTAGAACTAAACACCCACGCGGTGCTAGTTCGTGGAAGCATCTCATCCCATCCATAATAAATCCAAACCTATCTTACATTCATCCATAATAAATCCATTTTCGGCCTCCGCATCCATATACCCAAATTCATCTTGATTCTGACAAATTTTGGTGCACACTTTACACTTGCTTATGGTAAATATCTTGACATGGACAATTTCATTGATCCTATCCTACCCAACATTATCTAAGCTAGCTATGAAGCACTATCCAAATGAGAACCCAATGTTTGAACACCCTATCTTATCACAAGATAATCCTTGGCATCCTTCAAATGCTTACCATATCCATCCATCCATATACCTATCCAAGCATCCACCCATGGCATTTCATACATTGCTAGACACTGGGGGCAGATTTTTACATCTTGGTTCGAGAATAAATCTTGATCTATATCTTCCAACTTATGTGGTGAGCCGAATATTGGAAAACATGAAATCAAATTGGTCAGACATTTGTGAGTCAAAATCCAAATCACTAGCCCATGACATATTTCGACAAGAAGATGTTCCTTATCAAGCTTTATCTTTCATCGAACATCAATCCAAATAATCAACATTAGTTGCATCTAATGTGCGCTTCAACATCACATCAAATCATCCAGTAAAACCATAGTCCCTGTTCCAAACCATTTATCTATCTTCGATCAATCAAATCCAATCAATCTATCATCTCATGTGATATCTTTCCAATCCTTGTGTTGCTTAACGACTATAATTCTTGCATTGTTGTGTATCCTCAACAATGTTATTGTCATCAACTCTCATCATCTTGGGATATCCATCCTAACCTTATGTTTCTTAACACTATCCTTGCATTGTTGTGTATCTTCAACAATGTTATCATCATCAATCCATTGATCCGATCAATCAACCTTAGCTTGGTTTTCAACAAAATCCCAAAACATAGCACTGATATCATCAGACATATCCATATCCAAATCATCAAAATCATGCAAAAATCCAAAAACATCCAAAAACATATCAAAAATCCCAAACAAGTAAAAAAATCAAAAAAAGTCAACAAAAAATAGAGTCGTCTTATCGAACTACGGGTCTCTAAGCTTTGAACATAGGCAAGGTTGATCTTTGATCATCCCTCGAGACACTTAGGTTAGTCCTTTAGAAGTCTATCACAATAAATTGGCAATCCATTTGTTCATATCTCATCAATAAATCAAGTTTGTGTTAGTCGAACTGCGTGGTCTTTGTGTGCATAACATAGGCAAGGCTAATCTTTGATCATCCCCCAAGGCCCCTAGGATAGGTATTTAGGTTAGTCTATTGGTCAAAATCGTAGAAAACACCAAAACATTAGAAAATTCAAAAATTAAAATATTTATAAAACATCTTGAAAATACCAAAAACAACCTCAAAACATTTCAAAACTTCAAAAACATCCAAATATTTGAAAACCTATCTCGGTCTCCCATCTTGCTTTCACTCAGTACAATCAATCATCCATAATAAATCAATCATCACCTCTTTGCATCCTTTAGCAAGTCACAAATAGAAACAACTACAACAATAGTAAAAAGCAAGTCCCAAACACAAAATCAAATCAAACAATAAACTTTTAAATATTAAAATCAAACCTTTGACTACTACAACATGTCAATCGATCTTATATCAATAGCCTTTCAAACAACCTATCAACTTGCCACCATCCACTAACATGTCCAAGGATGCATCCTTCCTACAATGGGCATTATCTATTGGCAATCACTTTGGATACTTATCCTAAACAAAACAACTTGCCACCATCCACTAACATGCCCTAGGATGCATCCTTCCTACAATGGGCGTTATCTTCAGAAATCAATTTGGATTCTTATCCCCAAAACACATCCCTTTGGCTAGAGGAATGAAGAAAATTGACTTGTTTGTGTACTTTATCTTTTCTTTTGATTTATTTTATTGCATTCATTCTAATGACCTCTCGATGATGTCTAATCAAAACGATTTAGAAAGAAAGGAATGGGGAATTGATCATTATTTTTTCTCTGTTGTGCTTGTTGGACGTTCTGGTAATATAACTTGGTGAATACTTGTTTTGTTAGGTATGTATGGAAGGTGTTTTGGGAAGCTTGTTGACTATTGCATTGATAGGTTATACCTTTCTGTGTTTTAGCTCCAAGATGTTTGAAATATTTGGAAGTACATCCTAGTAAGGTTTTTGCTAGGTGAATAGGAGTACTCCCCACTGGACACGACAAATTCCATCGCTACACTAGGTGCAACGCCATCCCCGGGTTCTTTATACCTTGATGCATCGTGCTCTATATGTGTTATCAAACATAAGGTAAGTAGCCCTTTAAAATCCCAATTCCTAATAAGCAAATCATCATCATCATATCTAATAAAGTCTCTTAGATCATGAGCTTGTTGGATCCTCTTGTCTTCATCTCATTTCTTCTATCCCTTTTCATATGCTAACATTATCATGTCCATCATGTATCCACAAACCATTAGCATACATACATCTCATAATCATAGCATAATGACACATCCATCCTACATGCATTGCATTGTAGCTCTAAGATGTTTGGGATAATATAGATTGGTTATTCTAAGCATCTCATAAACCATCTCTCATTTGTATCATCATCATAACCATCCATACCGCCTATCTTGGAACCCTCTTCCAGCCCCTCAACCAAACTTTCGCCGGGACTTCCTTTGAGGGGGCAAGTAGAACAAGATAACTTCTTCCTTACTGCATCCAAAGAATCGTATTTTGTTTGAATTTTGATTCGGTAAGTTTATTCTTTGAAACTCAATGCAAAAGACGTATTGCTTCAAAGAGAGGCAAAATGTAGACATGTAAAATATATTGATTGATCCCATGCACCTAATCCTGATTTACTAACACTAGTTCATCTTGAATCATCTCCTTTACTAACCATTTAATCAAATAATTTTTATTTGATTAAATTCATCATATTTCGTCTTTTATTTAAATAAATCAATTTTATCTGATTAAATCATTATCTCCTATTAATTAAATAAATTAGTTTGTTTAATAATCCTATTCTTCTCTTTTAATTAAATAATTCATTTTATTTAATTAAGTTCTAAGGTCATCTCCTTTAAATTAAATAAACTAACCTTTATTTGATTTAAGTCTAACACCATCCCCTTTTAATTAAATAAATCTAACTTTATTTAATTAAGTCTAAATTCATTATTCCTCTCATCTTGATTTATTTAAATCCAAAATCTGTCAAATTGTCAAATTAGCTAATCTTCATCTAAGTTAATCAAATCATGATTAATCCTAACTCTAATCCATCAAATCCTCTAGATTTTGCAACTTGTGCATGTAAATCAATTTAATTGATTTATAAATTCATCCATTTTCATTCAAAAGGGTATCAAGTTAGAATATTCTTCAAATTTGAAAATTCCCTCCCAAAAGGACTTGTCCATCCAACAAGGCATTAAAGGCCTCTTACATGTCATTTTTCTTGAGCAAAGTGGCAATAACTCCTCTTCCACATCTCCCTCCAATATGTCACTTCTCCAATTTCAAATATCCACTGAATAGCATTTATGTGCACATTCATCAAAATGTGCTCCAACTTTGTCCACTAACATGTTGACAAATGACATTTTTCCATTGGTTGATGTTTTATCCCACATTCATCATTTTTGCTCATTCTTCCATCATTCTCTTCTATAAATAGAAGGCACTTTTATTGATTTTAGATCTGCAACTTTATGCAAGGTTATTATCTATAGGTTTTGAGAAAATTCATCAACACTTCATCCAAGTTTTCATAGCTTTCATCCATCTTAGCTAGGTTATGGTCAAATTTCATCAAGGATCATCAATCTTCATCAAATTTCATCAAAGCTTGCAAGGAATTGGGAAAGGGCTATTTTCCACATCAAATTAGCACCAATTCCCCCATGGGATTGAGGGTTTGAATGTTCTGAGCAAGATTTAATAGTTTTTATTTGATTTTTTTTTTTTCATTTCTTGTTCTTGGCATTTGAATGAATTGCATGGGGAATGCTAGTTTAGATTTGTTTGATGATTAACATTGTGTTGTTTGTCTATGTTTGAATAGGTTTAGAGCTACAATTCACACAATCTAGCAACTTACCTCAATAGTAGTGTTGTTCACAATGGACAACCTCATATTTATACTTGAGGCCTCTAAGATCTAGAAACTTCTAATGTTCTAGATATCTCTAAAACTAGAATGTTCTTTTTCCTTGAAAATTTTTTAGAAGCTTCTAGTTTCTAGAAGGTTCTAGCCCTTCTAGAAGATTTTAGTTCTTCTAGAAACATCTTGTAACTTTTCTAGAAGATTCTAGTTCTTCTAGAAACATTTTCTAACTTTTCTAGACAATATTATTCTTTATCATCCCCCCTTAAGATTGGATAGAATATTACAAGCAAGATACAAAGAGGGGAAGATACAAAGGAGAGGGGAACATTATACTAGCATCCCCCCTTAATGTTTACCTCTAACATACCAAACATTTTTTATAATTTCAAGAATTTGGCTTTAGTCATACTCTTAGTAAATACATCAGTTGTTTGTTCTTCACTTGGACAATATTGTTGATTGACAACATTTGCTTGAACAAGATCTCATATGTAGTGAACATCAAGCTTAATATGTTTTGTTTTAGCATGAAAAACTGGATTGTTGGCAACCTGTATAGTACTTTGATTGTCATAGTACAAAGTAGTAGCTGAACTTTGGGAAAAACCAAGCTCAAATAGAAGATTTCAAATCCAAATTGCTTCATTTCCAGCTTCTTTTGCTGCTCTATATTCCGCTTCACATGAAGACAATGATGTAGTTGTTTTATTTTTGCTGCTCCATGTAATAGGGCTTGCTCCAAGCTGGAAAAATAACCGTCTGTAGATTTTTTGTCATCTATATCACCGCCCCAATCTGAATCTATAAATTTAACCAAAGAAATTGAGGACTTCTAGTCATAGTGGATGCCATAGTGTAGTGTTCCATGAACATACCACAGTATCCTTTCTATAGCCAACCAATGACTTTCTTTAGGTTCCTACATAAATCTTGATACTTGATTAACTACAAAACAAATGTCTGGTCTAGAATGAGTTAGATAAACCAAGCTAGCCACAAGTTGCATGTATAAAGTAGCATCAACCTTCTTGGAAGTACATTCTTTAGTAAGCTTGATTCCAAATTGAAAGGGAGTAGAAGTTAGCTTGCATTCTAGCATGTGAAACTTTTCTAAAATATCCAAAGCATATTTTGATTGGAAAAGAAATAGTCCATCATGTATTCTGCAAACTTGTAAACCAAGAAAATAGTTTAATTCTCCCAAATCACTCATATGAAATGCCCTTTTAAGTTCTGATTTTAAATCATTGATTATCCCAATATTCAGTCTAGCAATGAGTAAATCATCTACATAAACTGCAACAAGAATAATCTCATCTTGAACTTTCTTCACATAAAGATTTGGATCAGATCTACACCTTTTAAAACCATGAAGTTGAAAGTATCTGTCAATCTTTCCATTCCATGACCTTGGTGCTTGCTTTAGATTGTAAAGTGATTTCTTTAATCTATAAACAAGGTGAGGATGTTGTTCATCTACAAAACTAGGTGGTTGATTCATCTATATTTCTTCAGCTAAATCTCGATTTAAGAAATCATTTTTAACATCCATTTGATGAACATGCCATCCAAGACTAGCTGCCAAAGAAAGAATAATTTTAATTGTGTTCAATTTGATGACAGGAGAAAATGTTTCTTCATAATCAACACCATCCTTTTGATTAAATCCCTTAGCAACCAATATAGCTTTGTATTTTTCTATGGCTCCATTAGATTTGAATTTTGTTTTGTAAACCCATTTACAATGAATAACATTCTTACCTATGGGAAGGGGCACAATTTCCCAAGTTTTATTCTTTAGTAATGCATTATATTCCTCTTTCATGGTTTGCTACCATTCTTTCTTCCCTCTAGCTCACTCATATGAGATTGGGTCATTTATTTGTAGACTTTTGCCATGAGGACACTACCATTCCTTCCTTGGAGTTTTGGGCTTTGTCTATATATCTCTTCAATACTATTTGACTTTTTTCTTATTGGAAGTTATTCTTCATCATCACTACTATTATTTATATCATCTTCATTAATAGTAGTGCTCTTATCATCCTCGTTAATAGATTTTTTATTTTTTGTAAAATATTTGAAATGTGATAATCATTTGTGGCTGTAAGTTGTGAATGTTCATCAAAATTTACATCTCTACTAATAAAGATCTTTTTTGTTTCTAATTCATACAATTTGTAAGCCTTTGACTCTTCACTATAGTCCATAAATAAACACTTATGACTTTTTGGTTCTAGCTTTTTCCTATTTTCTTCTAGGATGTGGACCCAAGCAATACACCCAAATACTTTAAAATACCCAATGTGAGGCTTTCTTCCACTCCATGCTTCTTCAAGAGTGACATTTGTGAGGGCTTTGGTAAAGATTCTATTCATAATATGTGCAGCACGAAAGATAGCCAATCCCCAAACTTTATTATGCAAAATTTTAAAATGCAACATACAACGTGCCATTTCTAAAAGAATTATATTCAATTGTTCAACTACTCCATTTTGTTGAGGGGTATATGGAACTATTCTTTGTACCTTAATACTATATTTTTCACAAAATGATTCAAATGTATAATTGCAATATTCACCCCCATTGTCTATCCTTAGGCACTTAATTCTTTTTTCACTTTGGTTTTCAACTAATGAATTAAACCTTTGAAATACCTCAAATACTTCACTTTACCTTTCAAGAAAATAAACCCATACTCATCTAATATAATCATCAATAAAAGTGAGAAGGTACCTGACACTTGAGATGGAAGGATATCTTGGTTCACATAAATCACTATGAATGAGTTGTAGTGGATGACTTACTCTCCATGCTCTTCTAGAATCAAAAAGATCTCGATGGTGTTTACCTAACACACGTCCTTCACATACACCTTTAGATGCTGAAATCTTTGTTAATCCTCTAACCATATTCATTCTAACCATGTCCTGTAATTTTCTATAATTTGTATGTCCAAGTCTAGCATGCCACAGTTTTGACATATAATCACTTTGAGCAATAAAAGCATGGGAGAGTGTGTATTCATCATCAACAAATCCAACAAATTTAAAGAGACTTTCTTTATGGTCAATTCTACCAATAGCAATAATAATTTTTGGGTCTTTTCTATCTCTTACAATAGCTTGATCAGCAGTAACAACAAACTCATATCCAGCTTGAGCAATTCTATATACTAAAATAAGATTCACCCCCAATCCTTCAACTAGTAAAACATTTTTCAAAGTTCCATTTGTTACACTAACAGTTCCTATTCCTAGAACTGATAGTTTCATCTTATTGCCAATAGTGATTTCTTGATCTGAATTCTTTCCTTCATGAAAATTAATAAATAAAGATCTATATCCAATCATGTGAAAAGATGCGCCTAAATCTAGAATCTATTCTTTATTAGTATTTGAAGCAAAGTATCCTCCCTTTACTCTAGATGTATTTTCAAGTTCAGAAGTTTCCTCTACACTTGATTTTACTTGCTTGGAGATACCTACAAAACTTTGTTTATCTATCTTTCATTCCTTAAACCGTTCTTGCTTAGGCTTGTATTGTTATCTTTCATTGTTCCTCTTCTTTAAACAAAATTTTTCCATATGGTTCTCACCTCCACAATACCTACAAATAATGAGTTTTCTTTCCAAATTTTTTTCTACACCTTCATTTCTAGAAAATTGGTTAGAACCACCATTATTTTGAAATTTATTATATCCTTTCCAATTCTTCTTTCCATTATCATATCTAGAAAATTATTTACTCTTAGCTGCATATGCATGATTCTTCTTAATATAACCTTATTTAATAAGTTGAGCCTCTTCATCTAAAATTGACTTGCAAAATTGATCAAAAGTTTGTTGGGGAGTATTAGGATTTAACTGAATAACCCTTTTCCTTGATTCTTTAAATACCTTGTAAGGTTGGGGAAGCTTACTTTCAACCAATGCAATCAACTGAAAATCATTTTTTGCATATTCAACACCTATTTTCTTCAACTAGGCATTTAAATATGTAATATGATTAAAGTAATCAACCATTTCTTCAAAATTAGTTGGGCCTATGTTCACCAATTTCTCTTCTATGTTGAACACACTAGCAATATCTGCATCTTTATAATCTTTTTCTAAGTTCTCCCATAGTTCTATTGGATTATCAACATCAACAAACCTTCTTTTGAGATTGGGACTCAAGGCCTTACCAATAATTCCTCTATTTTGATCATACTTGCATTTCCATTTTCTTTCTTTTGTTGAGGTTCTCCAATCTCTTTATTCACTATACTCCATAGAGCCTTTTCTCTCAAAGCAATCTTAATTGCAATCTTCCAATTTGCAAATCCACTTCCATCAAAGATTGGAAAACTTTCATTTGTAGAGCCCATGTTAAAAAAAATAGCCCTCAAACAAATAGATCAAACCACTTCAAAGATTATCTTGTTGATCAAATATCAATCCGGCAATATCTTAACCCTGCTAGAAGATTTCTAGCTTTGATACCATGTAAGAACATTCCCAACTAATAAAACAAAAACAAAACAGAGCTTAAAACAATTATGAAATGGCTCAAATAAATTATATTGATCTAAATCGCTTACATACAATCCAACAACTTACCTCAACGGTAGTGTTTTTCACAATGGACAACCTTATATTTATACTTGAGGCCTCTAAGATCTAGAAACTTCTAATGTTCTAGATATCTCTAAAACTGGAATGTTATTTTTCCTTGAACAACTTCTAGAAGGTTCTGGCCCTTCTACAAGATTCTAGTTCTTCTAGAAACATCTTGCAACTTTTCTAGAAGATTCTAATTCTTCTTGAAACGTCTTGTAACTTTTCTAGAAGATTCTAGTTCTTCTAGAAACATCTTCTAACTTTTCTAGAAAATATTATTCCTTAACAGAATAGGTGAGAAATCACTTGGGTTTCCAGTTGGAAACATTCCTTCCCCACACCTGAAAACAAACGTTAACTCTTAATCTTTCATCTTTTTTTTCGTTGCTTATTGTCGGTTCTCTTTTTTTTTGTTGATTTTTGCTGCTTTCCCCACAGCTATTGGTTTATGCTCCTTCAAACTGTTCCTCCCTGGAATTGACCTTTCACTTGTCCAATTTGGGGAGTTGTAGCCTAAAAATAAGGTTTCCACGAGGGTTTTAGAGTATGTTTATTAAAAATGAAAATTATCGTCAAGAGCCTAATAATGAGCACATTTAGGTTCTTTTCATTACGACATCCTTTACCCTACATAGTTAAGTATATATCAGCATAATTAATATATAATGTATATCTTATATAACTAGGATTGACCACAGGTTGTTGTACATGGAAAATGATCAGATCCAACCTTGTGCATATCCTACAATCAGCTTTAGTTAATCTTTTAAAGAGGCTTGTACAAATTAAACTCGATGAGACATTGACTCAAAGATAATGTTTGGTGTTTTTTTTTTTTAAAGTCCTATGGTTGTAGTTATTTATCTATTAAAACAGAAAATGCAAGCCTTAATAAGATTTCTTCAACGTAGCTTGTACAAAGGTTTTATTTATTAAATGTGGAATACACTGTAAGGCTTCAGTTGATAAAAACATTTTTTTTTTCAGATTCATTTGAAGTTGCGTTGTTAGTACTCCTATCCAATTTTCAATTGAATTACAGTTGAAATTTATACCTTGGTGACATTTACATGATTTACTCCAATAATATTGGATATTATCCAAATTACAACGGCATTGTCATAGAATTGCAGCCTAAAAGTAAGTTTTGTTTTAAACACCAAACCTTTAAAATGAATGTTTTCTTGTTCTTTAGACTTATGATTTGTATATGATTCTTATGCAAGTGGTGTGTGGTCTCCATATTAAGCCATAGCTTGTTTGTGTAGTTTTAGATATCAATGCACATATTTTACGTTTTCCTTTTTAAATTTGAATTTACATGTATTTATTAAGGTTTTGTCTTGGATGAGATCTTTATGGAACAATCTTGGAGCTTGTTGGTTATGTTATACATCTGACTTAAAATTGTAAGGAGTATAAGTTTTATTAAATGTAAACACTAATGATTTTTTGTATTTATAAGATATAGCACTATTACATGAAATTTCTTTTGAATGAATCATCTGGACAGTCAATATATATTCAAGCAAACTAAAAAATAGTTGTCATCCTCAAGCAGTTGTAAAAAGCCAGTATCAGTTTTAAACCACAATACACACACTTCTTCAATATGTTTGATGCTAAAGAATTTTCATCCAAAATAGTTAACACTCAATCAAGATAATTAAAGAAGTGAAAATGCTAAATTTAAAACTCTTACATATAGCTAGAGAGTCAAAGATAGGATTAGTGTTGGCACTATTAACACAGGGCAACAAAGGAATACTAGGTAAGAGAATGCACTTAATTGATGAATTTAAATGATTACAAGGTTTGATTAAAATTTGAATTATTATTGAGTGTTGAAAAAAAAAATTAAATAGAATTAATATTTGATTAAAATTTAAATTACTACTGGCTATAAGATGTACTTTGGAGATTTAGTAGTGATTTTTTACTGTGAAATAAAGTTTAAAATTAAAGAGCTAAAAGTTAGACAAGGATAGTATGACACTACATGACTGGTGGACAAAGCTCTTGTTCATACTATTTTATCTTAATAATAATAATAAAAAAAAGCTTTTGAATGACCAAATATGTTGCAACCACTTCCTTAGGGAGCCTAGTTATTATTAGAAATGTGTTATTATCTAATCTAAGGTATTTATAAAGTTATCCTTGTCAATTATTAATGTTTTGGAAGAAGTTAGGGAGTTGTTTAGTAGATAAAATTGTTCTTCATTGGTTGAGATTCTCTTAAAAATATTTTTGGGTTTTATTCTTTGTTCTACCACCTTTCCAAATCATATTAAATTTTAAAATTTGGATAAGGGATGCAAAAAGTTACAAGTGTTTAAAAATTGCCCTGTTTAGCTGCAAATCAGCAAATTAAGAATTTGATAAGTAAATACATGACAAAAATATGAGAATTGACCCTTTGGACATCACTAAATTAGTTACTTCGGAATCACATATCTCAATAAAGATAATATGAATATTTGGGAACCTGAATAAAAGACCTATGTCAATTTAGATTATGGAGATAAATATTTTAATTGCACCTTGATTTTGATTAGATTAGATAACTTAGAATGATTGGATTACTTATTTATTTTTACTAGAATGCACACAACCAAGATTGGCTAATAGATGAATTTAATTTTATTCATATTGTGAGCATAGTGTACAAAACATAGTTGTATTGATCTAGTGATTATTATTTTAAGATAATGATGTCATTATATATAGAATAAATTTAAGATAAAACCTTGATTTATTGAGAATTACTAACAAATTATGAATTCTCGTAGGTTCTTTTAGTATATGGTAAGTGACCTAGTATAGTAGAAGTATACTAAATTTTAGTTGAGTAGTTATAGTCACGAACCATATTTTGTTAATCAACAATGTAGACTAACTTGGTTAGATTATCCAACTATTATGTTGAATATTTGTGATAAGGATTAGATTAATTGAGAGTAAAGTAGTCATATCAAACTAGTAATTTCATCGTATAGTTAAAGGAGCCCTCATAATTTAACTTTTATGGCCTCTATTTGTACTCATCAAGGTGTGAACAATTTAAATATGAATTGAATCTAGAGGGTATACCCCCCTTGTCAACAAAGTTGTGTTGGCTAAAGTTCATGTTGTCAAACTATGATTCCTCTGCAAATTATATATGTAGCAAGGTCATCACAGACGAGCCCTCGAGGAAATAGTTCAAGCCTTTAGGACTGTCCTTCTGAGTTTTTTTTTGGGCCTTGTCACTTTCTTCTAATGTTGTCAACCAACCTTTGACTTGTATAGTTATGTAATTATATCTCTTATGATGGTGATCATGTACTAATAACTCATTGATTTGATGTGTGCATCAAGTCTTATAGATCGTGTAGGTATAGGTATTGGGAGCAAGGAAATTATGACGTGTTGGAATACAAGAGGTGCTTAAGTGTGTAAAAGGTATGTTAAGTTGACCCATGATAAATAGACATTATTGTTAAGATAAAAAACTCATTTATATATCTTTTCTCATAACTAGCAATATCATTGATCATAGATTTAGGTGGTATATTATGTTAATATAGCTGTAAGTAGCGAGATATGTTGCTATTGACTTTTTTTAAAAAAAAAAATTGCAAAATTAGTAAAGTTGTTACAGTTTTGTTAAGATGTATAGTGTGTAGAATGTGGTAATTACACTCCCTGTAGACTCTTCCTTGTCCTAGATACTCAAGAGTAGCGAATACTCTCCATTATATTTTGGTGAACCCAATGTGAACTCTTTGTTCTCTTTGTCTTTGTTTCAAAAAAAATTCCTCTCGTGTTAGGATGTGTAGCTGATAGCGTTTTGGGATGTTCTTTATGAGCTTCACAATCTAATCTACTACCTCTGGATATGTAGTAAGAAGAAGTTATTAAAACATCGATATGGGGTCTAGAAGGTTTAGTCCTCCCTATATTGGCCTGTATTTTGAAGAGTATTCTACAAGGCTTCCATTTGAATTTTCCCCACCTCACAATGAAGTTGTAACCCAATCTCTTACCCCTCTTGCCAAACCTTTGAACTCTTCCTCGTCCTTGGAGGATGAAGTTGCTTTCAAGGTCCTTGTAGAGAAAATTCACTCCTTGGAACTAAGACTTGAAAAGCTCACAAGGTTTTTGGCAAGAGATGATACCTATGCTCAAGCAACTCCTCTTGTTGAAAATCTAAGGAATTTGTTGATTAAAGGTCAAAGGGGCTTAGAGCTCCTTTGTAGCATAAAAAATATTGTAAAGACCCATGGCCCATCCTACACCTTTGTGTTGGGTAATACCCAAGATATTGGATCAGAGATCGTTGGCCAACAATTGAATATCTCGATGCCCGAAGTGTTTGTTTGCATGGTTGACACAGGTCCCTCTACCAATAGTGATACCACCTCTGCGTCCAAGTAGTTTCATACGATTAAAGAAAATCAGGTTCCTTTAGGCTTAAATTCTTCTACATCAGGAGCTTAAGATGTCTCTATCGATGTTAGTGTTGGTGCTTCTCTCGGTGTTGGTGTTGGTGCCTATGTTGGTGTCGGAGGTTTCTCTAGTGTCGATGCTAGAGGTTTTGTTGGTGGGTCTATCAATCATACTTCATCTATTGACCCTATCCTTAATGATCTCCTGCTGAAGATGGGATGGATGTAGACTCAACTAGCGAATCTGGCTAGCTCATCCTCTCAACAAATGTTCCAACCTTTTTGTTGTTGTAGCCTTTTATCTATTGCTATTTTGAACACTCCCATCCCACAAGGGGTGGAAATTCCTAAGTTTGAAAAGTACAGTGGTTGTGGGAACCTGTAGACTCATGTTTTGTCCTTTAATGGCATGTGTATAAATTTCTTTCACCACAATGCACTTTTGGCAAAAATATTCTCGTGTTCTCTTAAGGACACTACTTTGGAGTGGTATTGCTCCTTGCCTAATAATTTTTTCTTCTCCTTCAATTAGCTTGTAAATAAATTCCTCTATCAGTTTTAGGCTAACATTAGGCCATAGGTTGCCTTTGTTGATCTTGTTCAGTGTAAGTAGGGACCTCACAAGAAGGTGACCAATTTTATAGCTTGTTATCAAACCTTATTTTCTCAGATCTCCTATACCCTACCTGATTTTGATGTACAAAGTGTTCATTGGAAATTTGTAGCAAGGATGAGAGATAAATTTATATTGAAGTATTCATCCTCTATGCATTTTTGTATTGCTCTATGCAAGTACCAAAAAATAGTTGCACAATACGAGGATTCATCCTCACACTCCCATCAGGATGGTCAAACAGTCATGTCAATCTTTGGCAAATCTAGAAAGAACAAAGCAGTGGTGAATGTGGTATTTGTTCCCACTAATAAAAATTCTATAGGATGAAACAAAATATTTACTAAATTATCAGAATCTTATAGTAGTGTCCTACAAAAACTTTTAAAAGATAGAATAATAACTCTACTAGCTATTAAACTATTGTTTGAGTCGTATCCTCATTGGTATGATGCACAAAAGTTTTGCTAGTACCATCAAGTCTCGAGACATGATACCAAGAGATGTGTTTTTTTGCGTCATGTAATTTAGGACCACATCGATAACGGTACAATCTGACTCGATGGTAGGAAATATAGCTCGAACAAGTCTATACCAAATCCCAATAGCTAGCTATAGATCTACATAGATCCATTCCCATCTCATTCCACTAATCCAGTCCCTCTATATTCTTCTTCTTTTGACTTGACCCCATATGAGTATGTGAATGTAGTAAATTTACTCATATTCCTCCTTCAAATCATGTGAATGCTATTCTTGATATTATATTTACTTCGCATGATTTGTCTTTGGAAAAGGAGCTCTGTATGTCATACATTCTCACTTGCATTAATGATAACATTGTAACAGGCATTATAGTTGATCCTTTAAGTCATGTGAATGTCATCACAGAGGAGACCCTTTTTAATAAATAATTCATATAATGAGAATTATGATGAATTACAGGCTACCATTCACACACACGATGGGTTTTGTATTGCACCTATTGGCTCTATTTCTTTGTCAATCCTAGTAGGACCTAAAGTCTTGGAAGTATTATTTGCTGTGATTTCTGAGTTTGACTTGTTCAGAGTGAGGTCATGCATTCCATGGTTGGCCTCCATGAATGTACTCACCTCGGTAGTCCACAATTTTTTGAAGTTTTCCCATGAGGGTATCGTGCATATTGTCTAGGATACTAGATACAAACCATTGATAACATGTGGGGGCTTCTCCTTCAATCACTTTTGGTCCACCCCAATTGGACCCCTACCTCCTAGAGGGGATTTTTTATATAGATCTTATTTTAGGTATAAGACTGGGGGATTAGTGTTGGAAGGTGGTTTTCCTCTATCTAGTTAGGCTATCTCTCTGAAGGTGTCTTTGCATACATAGCAGCGTGCTTCATCTTCTATCCCTCCAAAGGGGAAGAACAAGCTTGCTCTTGCCCTTGGGCCTTCCCCTTCTTCTTCCCAACCTTTGGTTGAGTTTTCTATTCCTTATATTATGCCTAGCATAGGAAAAGGAAAAGTTCCCATGTTGTGGAAGGTGAAGCCTCAAGTTTTTCAGCTTCTAGTTTTGCCTAGGGTTCCTCAACTCACTCTTTATGGCAAGGGGAAGCGTTCCCATGGGGTTCTTGTGTCTCGGCCTTTGTGGCCTTTGTCTATTCCTCTATTTTCCTCTAAGGCAATGAAAGGAAAGGGTCCCGTTGTTGAGACACTTGTGTCCCTTTTTGTTTTTGTGCCTCCTCCTCGTACTCCTCCTCAAAAGTCCACCCTTCCACTGGAAATGGTTATGGAGGTTGCTCCCCCAATAGAATAGGAGCCCCCGACCTCTTCTCAAGCTGCATATTTTAATGCCCAAAGTCATTGTAACTAGCTTGCGCATGAGCGTAAATGCCAACAAAAGGCTCTAGATAAGGAGCAAGTTGCCTTGTAGAAGATTGCAGAGAAGCTTGGTGTCTCAACTTTTTATTCTTTTGTTTTGATTGCTCCTACTTTTGTCCATTTTTTTTCCTTGATTCCCATCACCTCAATCCTTCTTTCTAATTTGTTAATAGACCCTAATGAACCTCCCCCTAAAAGGGTGTAGGTGTCCATTTCTCCCTCTATGAAGCCTCCTCTTCTTACTTCTCTTCTCAATATTCCTCCTTTTTCATAGCCCATAGACATTCCTTTCACAAAGATGGTGTCCTTTGTGGCTTCATCTCCCTCTTTTGCTTCCACTTTAGCTATGAGGATTAGACCTCCTCCATTGAAACGCAAGTTGAAGAGCATTATCACTTCAAGCAATAGTCATAAAAAGTTGTCTCTGCCTCTTGAGTCTTGTTCTACTTTGGCTTGTGTCATCCTTGTGACGGAGGCAGTGCCTACATCGGGTATCTTTTCCTCCCATTTAATTTCCACATGCTATTTTGATCAATTCATTGGAGGACATCATGACTATTTTCGATCTTTGTTAGGTTGATGACTTTAACCTCCTAGGAGCTAGATGACAAAAACTTTAAGGGACCTTCTTCCTTAGCACTTTTTGCAAGAAATTTGGTTGGTGCCACTTTAGCTATCTTTCCCCTATAAACTTGTCTTCCTCCCCATATAATGATCTAGATTGAGAGCAAGATGACCTATTGTATGAGTTTGATTAGTGCAACACCTTTTTCTTCATCGTTAGATTAGTTTTGCGTGATTGTTTGTGTTCCCCTATGCTTGTCTATATATGTTTGTGCTCTCACCCGAAGGACCCTTGCTACCCTTGTAGGTGCTTGGATATAGGAGAGAAACTCTATCATACACTTCTTTTGTTTGTATCATCATTCTTATATATGTTGTAAATTTTGGCTTTCACGTCAAGGATGATGTAAAGTGTTGAGGCATTTACACCTCTTCCATGTTGACCCAATGCTTATTTTTACTTCTTCTTCATGTGCTCTTCTTCCCATTTTGATACATTTGGGGAGTGATGAAAGTTCATATATATATTACTATACTTATCTATCTACATCTATGAGTGGTTTTAACCCTGAATCATTAGACCCCCTATGCTCTTGATTTCTTCATCTTTGCTTTTCTGCTTTGTGATGTTGTGGTTTCTATGTGTTTTCACTCATGTGACAACATTCCATGAATACATCTCATAATGTATCTCGTGCCACATCATCTCTTGTCTTTCTCTTCTCCTTAGAATGGCATGTGCTCCTTTGCATAGCACACGTCATTCTAAGGGGGGGCTATCATATATGCTTAATTTTCAAAAAAAATCAAAATTTTTTTAAAAGGATTCCTTGATGTCTTATGTCTTGTCGTCTAGCTTGGGGGAAACCCCACTAGACATGTCTTGTCTTTTTTGTGATTGTCCTGCAATGTAGTTTGCAGTAGCCATAAGCCTATATGATTTCCATATGGCCTCAAACCATGTCATCCATACTTATCAATGTCATCTTTTATCTGATCAAATCGCCTCATCTTGTCTATGAAATTTTTTATCATGTCTTATTTTTTTCGTTTTCACTTAACATGTTTATCTACAGCTAACATGTTTGTGGTGAGATTGTAGTTGACTTTGCAAGATTGAAGACCTGTGTCCTCTTCACATTTTGATGGAGCTTCTTCACGTCGGGTATACCAGATCAAAGGTCTGCTTCCTCTTCATCCTAGGTATATTCTCTTAAATCTCTTTATACTTTAGCTCACACATGTTTAGATACATATGCTCGCTATAATGGGGGAAAATGTTATATGGCATAAAATTGCACCCTTATGCAAGTTTACATAACATTGGCCTTCACTTTGGCTTGATAAGATGATAATGTGAAAAACCCACCTTTCTAGCCTTCATTTTTGTCTCTGCATTGTCATTTTCTATCAGTGGTGGAAATTTATCTAGGACTCTTCCGCATTGTGTAGACATCTATGTGTCATGCAAAAATTCTAATAGGATTCTTGATCCTATGGTTGTTGGGACATTATATTGTCGCCTTTACTTTCCTGCAAAGTGTAATGCGTCTATAGTTGTTGGCACGCTTGGAAACAACTCTTTAGTATACAATTTTCTATTCCATTCTAGCAATTCTATCTCACACTCTCTCATTCTAACACATCATTCTCACATTCTCTTCGATCTAGCTCTCTTGCAACTCTACACCTTCCATTCTTGTAGGATCAAGCTTTCTACACCACATTCTTACACGATCATCTCAAGGTTCAAAGGCACTACTCTTCCTCTTGGCTTCACCAAGCTTGTTGGAGGGAGGGTAACATTTACCTTCATTTCATCATCATTCTTTTTTCTTAGCATATTGTTGTTTCTACATCTTTTCTTATCACTTATTTTTCTATATATCTTTCTATATCGTTGTCTATTTGGTTGTTTTTGGAGGTGGAAACACCAAAGCGCGGATTTGACAAAGGCAAGCCTCAAAAAGCAACCCCAACATTTTTTATGTTTTTGTGTATGCAAGTTTTTCCGCGAGGATCTTGCAGGAGGCTAGACCTAATATGAGTTAATCCCTTTTTTCCACTAGTCATTTTGCTTAATAGTTTATTCACTTGTTGCTTAAGTATTCTTCTTGTTGTACTCTAAATTTTAAGAATTTTGTTTAAGCTAGTTAAACTATCATACCTTAGCTTTTGGGTAGTTAGTAGATCCTAAGTGTTTATGGTAGTTGACTCTATCTCTTGTCTGTACGAGACACCAGTGCACTACAAAGATGCTAGTGTGTCGTGCTATTGTCCATGGTATGTACTTTCATCCTTTAGTCGATAGATTCTCTATTTGTCTCCTAAGACCTTTGAGGTCTGTTCATTTGGATTCTAAAGTCTCTTTTCCATAAACATCCAAAAAACCCAAAAACATAGCATAAACTTCTTGCAAGTATGAGCAAATTGGTGTTGTCATTGATGTCAACAAGCTTGTGTTGTCATTAGTGTCAGTTGTATAAGGAGGAAGAAGATCATTTTTGAGGGATTTGTTGTACTGATGACAATATAATGCAACTAATCAAAGCATGGACAGCACCAACATACTCACACAACAAATCCCTCAATAATGATATTCTTCCTCCTATCATTATTGAGGGATTTGTACTGATGAAAATATAATGCAACTAATCAAAGCATGGACAACACCAACATACTCACACAACAAATCCCTCAATAATGATCTTCTACCTCCTTATACACTTGACACTAATGACAACACAAGCTTTTTGACATCAATGACAACACCAATCTGCTCATACTTGCAACAATCTCCCCCTTTGTCATTGATGGAAACACATGATGTGAAAAATAAAGGTAAACCACAATATCCTCTAATATATATATGGTTGAATTCCATATATAATTCTCATCCGTATATAACAATAAGAAACCTTGCAGTGATTAATGTCCTCCATCATAGGTTAGCCTATGCCTTTGCCTCATCCATTTCATTCTCAACAATATAAAGAAGCTTATCTTCTCAGAAAGGTACAACTAATTCACTCCCCCTCTCAATTGTCTTGTGCATTCAACCATATACATTGTCTAGACCTCAAACACTTGATTTTCATGTCCATTTCATTTTCAACCATAACTTTAAATGCTTTGAACTTATCTAGGGATTCAAATTTTTCTCTAAGAAAAATAAATCATTTCATTCTGGAATAATCATCAATCAGAAGCATGAAATACCTACATTCTTGGAAACTTCTTCCTCTTTTAGGACCACAAAAATCTATATGCACCAACTTTAACAATCTGGTAGTAGATTGTTCTTTTCCTTTGGCACTTCATGTTTGCTTTCCAATTTGACAATCCTTGCAGACAACATTGATAGGATTTATAATCTTTGGAAAATTTCTCACAACTTGAACTAAACTAATTCTTACTAGATTATCAAAATTAATATGATGTATCCTCTTGTGCCATAGCCAACTTTCATTAATCTAAGTCATAAAGCAATGAACATCAACACCCTTGAGTTGATAAACATTTTCATTTGTCCTTGCAGCAACAATCATAGTTCTGGACCCTTTTCTGATCTCACATCTATTATCTTGAAACATAAGATTGTATCCTTTGCTACACATTTATCCAACACTAAAGAGATTATGCCTTAAATTCTTGACATAGTAAACATCATCAATGTTATGCTTTCCATCAAAATTGGTTCAACCTATTCCACATATCTTAGCACCTAAATCATCACCAAATATAACAAGTCCTCCATCATACTTTTCAAGTTTAACAAACTTACTCTTGTCACCAATCATATGGTTAGAGCATCCACTATAAATTATCCAATAGTTTTTATCCTGTCTAGCATGAAAAGCGGATACCAAATTACCTTTAGTTTTGTCCTTTGTCTCCCAGGGGCCTTCCTTCACACATCTTCTAGAGTTAGCAAAAGTAGATTCATATTTTAAAGCCATAAACAAGTAGTCACCATCATCATCATCTCCATAATTAGATTCATCATCAGAAATACTTGCATCTTTTCTAACATAATAGATTTTCTTAATCATTTTACCTCTATTCTCCTTGTTTTTGTCATTCACGACTCTATTTTGACATCTTGAAGCATAGTGACCTATCTTTCCACAAATAAAACATTTGAAAGGAAACTTACCTTTATACTTACCAATACCCTTTTTCATCCTCACAAAGTTAGCTTCCACATCATCAAGATCCTCCTAATTTGATTCTTCAGTCTTCTCTAATTTTCCATCCTTGAAAGCAGTCTCACCTTTTGCACCATTGTTTGCACCAAATTCTCTCATTTCAAATGCAGTTACAGAGACATTCAATTGATCTCTAGTATATAAATCTAGATTTGAAAATTCCTCAATAGAAAAAACTTTATGACTATAATATTTAGGAAGAAAGCTAAGAATTTTCTTTACCACTTTTGATTCTTTGACTTTTCCATCAAGACCTCTAATGGAAGTGACCACTTCATCTACCCTCTACATGTAGCGTGTAATATTTTAATCTACAAACATTTGCAAGTTCTCAAATGTGATCTTCAAATTCTGCATCTTAGCTTGTTTAGCCTTGTCATCTCCTTCATAAATGCTTTCCAACTTTGTCTAGATTTCTTTAGTAGATTTCAAATCCATAATTTTCACTAATTTGGAATTTGTAAGACTCCACAAGAGATCATGCCTTGCTTTACCATTGCATTCATAGGCCTTGATTTCAACTTTAGTTCTCGTACCATTTGTAGGAATAGTATAATCATTTTGTACTATCTTCCAGATGTCAAATCCAAGGTAAACCAAATAACCTTCCATCCTTCTCTTCCACAATGCATAGTTCATGCCATCAAACATGGGGATATCCTTCTTGTGTGCCATCCCAAATCTACCTCAAGCGGTTCAGATTTATTCCAAGGAACCTTGCTCTGATACCAATTTTGAATACACAAGACAACTAAGAGGGGGGTGAATCAGTTACACCCTAAAAATTCAAAACCCTCATACACATTCAGATCCATGTTCATTCAATAAACCCTTAAATCTGTTGTGATGATTTAGCATGAAAAGAAAAAAATAGAAACTAAAACACAACACCATACACAAAAGAACACCAAATTTACATGGAAAACCTAAGATGGAAAAAACCACAGTGAGGATTAGCTCACATTATAAGTAATAACAACACCAATTACAAAGGCTCACTGCCTAGAGAAAAAAAGGACTCACTACTAAAGTCTCACTACCAGAATAGAAAAGAAGATAGAGAAGAAAATTTACATAGATAAAATTATCTCAATGCAACAGGGAATCCACCACAATGTCACCAACACCTTCACAGCCTAATTGAAGAATTGTAGACAAATTCTACTCATTGCATCCAGTAATCTAACACATAAAATCTCGCACTACACTTCTCAAATTTACACTCTATAACTTTGCAATTCGCATCATACTTGTCTATCTCTTCTATCACATCATCCTTCAACAACTCAACACTTATTTATATTGTCTTTAACCTTGAAAGCTTTCTCCAAAGTTGGCTATACACCTCAATCATGATTTGATCTTGTCACTTGTACAAATTGCAAAATTTCTTCATTGTAATTTGTTGGGGGGTTTGCAAAATCAGTTTTTAATACATTCTGCAGTGGTGAAAGACACAATTTAAGTGCAACATTTTCTTCTTTCTTTTGGTACTCAAGGCGGATCTAAGGAAAATTGAACCACTCACTCTCCACAATTATCATACATGGAAGCTAAAAATGACTCAATTGTTACAATCTAAGGGTCTATGGCCAATGTTAGATGTAGAACAACCTGAATTCACAAAATATTATGAAAAATTTGTCCATAAACATAAAATGGATGAAGCAAAAGGGCTCATTGGCTTACATGTATCTGATAACTTGTTGTTTCATATTTCAGAGTGTAAAACACCTAAGAATGTTTGGGATAAACTTGAAGAATTGTATGGTAAAACAAATAATTTCAAAGCCTTGCAACTTCAAGCAGAACTACAATCACTCTCTTCAAATGCATTTCCTTTAATTCAGGATTTCCTTGCACAATTCAAGATGATTTTGTCACAATTGAAAAAATGTGGACATGATATATCTAGTGATGAATGTATCTTCTTGATTATGTCTAAGTTGAGGGGCCCTTATCAAGTCTTTTCTTCTACTTTCTACTCTATGATGGATGTAATGGGGAAAGATTACAAAATGTCCTCTTTTGAGATTTTTTGTGAGTGTCTTACTAGGGAGGAGGCCAAGCTGATTTAGTTGGATGCCCTACCTAGTTCTAAGAATCATGATCTAATGGCTCAATCATCCAAGGGTAAAGGAAAGAATAAGAAGAAGCCCAAGATAGAATCATCTTCAAGTAGTGAGAATCCCTCCAAACCAAAGCTAGAGAAAAATCAAAAGTCTACTCCATCTCCTTCTTCTACCTTTGGAGATTCTTCTTCCAAGTCCAAGAAAAGGAAAGGAGATCCTTGTTCATTTTGTGGAAAAACTAGACATGATGCAACTCATTGTTTTAAGAGATTGGAAGCCTTGGAGGAAGTTATGAAGAAGCACAACATTTCAGTGGCTAAGCCTTCTTCCATGGGAAAAGGGAAAGCTCTTTTAGCACAGGCCATTCATTCATCTTTAGATAGTTGGATCCTGAGAAGGTTGTTGCTATAGGTATAGTTGATCATGACAACCATTTGTATCGATTTGATGGATTTGAGTCTTCATTGGGTTCATGTTTTGTTTCTCATGTTGATTCAATGAGCAAGCTTGGGCATGAAAGATTTGGGCACTTGAACTATATATATCTTTAGCAGATGCAAGCACATAACTTAGTGGTTGGTCTTCCTAAGATCACTTGCATGTATGGTGTTTGTCAAGGTTGTGTTCTTGGCAAGCAACATCAAGATCATTTTTCCTAAGGGTCAAGCTACTCATGCAAACACACCCTTTGAGTTGGTCCATAGTAATCTCTTGTCATTCCCAACTCCTTTTTCAAGGGCTAAGTTTGTGCTCACATTCATTGATGATTTTTCCCGACGTACATGGGTCAATTTTTTGAAGCTCAAGAGTGAAGTTCTCACCAACTTCAAGACCTTCAAAACATTTGTGGAGAAGCAATGAAGTTTTTCTCTTTAAAAAATACACATAGACAATGGGGGGAGTATTTCAACCAGGCATTTCAAAAAAATTGTAGTGAGCATGGTATTCTTCATCAGCGCATAATTCCTTAAACTCCTCAACAAAATGGTGTGGCAGAGAGAAAGAACAAGACTCTCAGGGAAATGGCCAATTGTATGATTTAGTCTAGGTCCATGGCTCCAACATTTTGGGTTGATTATTCAAAACTGTATGCCCCACAAGGCAGTGCAAAATATGACCCCTGAGGAGGCTTGGTCTCATCGCAAGCCTAATGCATCCTTCTTCAAAGTATTTGGTAGTGAGGCTTGGGCATTCATTCCGGATGGTCGGCATAAATCAATGGAGAAGAAGAGTTAGTGGTACATCTTTGTTGGCTATTGTAAGGATGTGAAGGCATACATATTGTTTGATCCTGACACACGATAGGTTCATTTCCAATGTGATGTTTAGTTTGTTGAGTCCTTCACCCACTCAGATCCTTCTTCAACTTATTCTTCATCACAACCTCTCAATCTTATTTAGTTAATGATGCTTTGCTACTTGAGGAAGATTTTGATGATGGTCTTGATCCACCTCCTCCTCATTCAACCACTAGGCCACAATGGGCTCAAGTTACTCTTGAGAAGGTTGGTCCTCTTGTTGGTGATCCCACAGACACTCACCGCACTCATTCTCAAACTTCAGGAATCATTCTTTTGAGTCATGTTGTTTCAGATGATCCTCAAAAAAATTCAGATGCCTTAGGTATTCCAGAGTGGGATAGTGTTATGGTTGATGAGTATTCTTCTTTGATGAAGAATCATACTTGGGATCTTGTGCCTCTTCCCAAGGGAAGAAATTTGGTCCAGTGCAAGTGGGTGCATCATACCAAGTATGCATCAAATGGTTCCATTGACAAGTACAAGGCTTGTCTTATTGCAAAGGGGTTTTCTCAAGTTGAAGGAATTGACTATTCTAAGACCTTTGCTCCATTTTCCAAGATGGATTTTATTCGCCTTTTCCTTGCAAAAGTTGCATCACAGGGATGGTCAGTGTATCAGATGGATGTGAAGAGTGCTTTCTTGCATGGGGATCTTCATGAGGAGATCTATATGGAGCAACCACCAAGCTTTGTTCAGGACCCTTCACTTGTTTTTAGGCTTCATCATTCATTGTATGGTCTCAAATAGGCTCCTAGGGCCTGGTATGAGAAGATGGATAGTTTCTTGCTTGCTTCCGGCTACACTTGATGCCATTCTAATCCGACAGTTTATACTTAGAGACATGGAGATGATCTACTCATACTTGTGCTCTACGTGGATGACTTGATTCTCATAGGGAGTTCTACTTCCATGATTCAAAGTACACAACAAGCATTGATGGAGCGATTTGATATGACCGACCTTGGTATTTTGCACTACTTCCTTGGTCTTTAGGTTCATCATACTTTTGAGGGGATCTTCATTTTCTAGTAGAAGTGTGCTCTTGATTTGCTTTAGAGGTTTGGCATGGCTAATTGCAAGCCTACCCCTACTCCATTTCAATCGAATGTTGTACTATCTACTAGTTGCACTACTCCTACAGTTGATCCCACCTTGTATCGGCAGTTAGTTGGTAGAATTTTCTACTTGAAACATAGTTGTCCTAATATTTCCTTTGCAGTTGTACTTGTATCTTGCTTCTCACAGGACCCTCATGAGAGTCATTGTAAGGCCACCAAATTTATCTTGAGATACATGTCGGGCACTACTCATTTTTCCATTCATTACACATCAGGTGCATCTCAAATTGTGGGCTTCACTAATTCAGATTGGGCTGGTGATGTCAATGATCAGAAGTCTACTTTTTGCTTTCTCTTTTTCCTTGGTTTTGGTCTGATTGCATGGTCATGAAAGAAGCAGATTGCTATTGGATTATCATCAACAAAGGCTGAGTATCATGGTGTAGTTTTGGGTAGTCAAGAGGTATTATGGCTTCGTCAATTGATGACTGAGTTTGGATTCCCTTCCACTCAACCCTCTACTCTTTGGTGTGACAATCAGAGTGCCATCCATATCTCTCACAACCTAGTGGAGCATTAGCTTACTAAGCATATTTAGATCCACATGCACTTCATCAGGCAACTCATCCAGGATGGTGTTCTCAACTTGAAGTATTTTCCTATAGATTAGCAGGTTGCAGACATCTTCACTAAACCTTTGGTATCGCCTCATTATCTTCAGTTGCAATTGATGTTTGGGGTGAAGCAATTTGTCCTTGGGGGGTCTTGAGGAGTCCTCCTTCCTTCATTTTTTATTTCTTTTCAACTTTTTCTCTCTTTTAGAGAGGTTTTTTCTCCCATAGGGTTTTTCTCATTTTCTCTGCTTATGATTTTTTTTTTTTTTTTCTACATGGGTACCTCATCAAACCTTGTTGTCGAGACCCATATTTTGCATCTTTTACATTGGTTTGTTCCTCCCAAAGTTGCACTTAAGGGGGGGTATTGGTGTGAATAAGTCTTGCACCTAGTTTATTCCTTTACTAGGGACTTAGGGGACTTAACATGTTAAGTTTAGTTAGGATATTAGTTGTATCTTCTAGAAGTCTTAGTTGTATTATCTAGACTTTACACTTTCCTAAGTAGTTATGAGTTAGTTGTCTCATATGATAGGATTAAGATACTTGTCACGATCTTGTCTTATCCTATATCTCATCCTTGCCTTTATAAGCAAGGAATCTCTAGCATATTTTGCATTGTATAGTATTGCATAGATCATATTGTATCATAGTGAAATTCTTGTTTGGTGGAATATCATCTTCCATTGTTGCTTCTCTCTATCTCCTGTGGAGGTTATTTGGTGTTGTAAATTGAATATCTTGAGTTGATCACTTCAACACACTCTTCTAATTGAAACAACCAGCAATTTCACAACCTACTCCCCTTGAGAGGTAGCCACCAACATCAATCCAAAATAAAGAATGAATCTTGAAATCCACTAGATTGATGCATCTCCTTATGCATCTAGTTCAAAGGAGGGGAAATAACCCCCAGATTCTCCCATAGATACTCAATTATCCTTACGAAGAGCCTTAGTGAATATATCAGCAATCTAATCCTTCGTAGGCACATATTCAAGCTTTACTTCATTTTCCATTACCTTCTCTCTCAGGAAGTGATACCGAATTGAGATATGATTTGTCCTTGAATGCATTACTAAATTTATTGAAATATTGATTGCACTTGTCTTATCACAAAAAATAGAAATAGTCTCATCATACACCACTCTAATATCTTTTAAATTTTGCCTCATACATAACACCTATGTGCAGCAAGATGCTTCTGCAACATACTTAGCTTCTGAAGTAGATAAAGAAACTAAATCTTGTTTCTTGCTTAACCAAGATACTAATCTACATCTAAGAAATAATACACCACAACTTGTACTTTTTTCTATCATCTACACAACCAGCCCAATATGCATCAATGTAAGCACTCAAAGTGAAATTAGTATCCTTAGGTTACCATAAGCCATGATCCAGAGTTCCCTTCAAGTATTTGAATATCTTTTTTACTAATGCAACATGTGATTCTCTAGGATCTTATTGAAATCTAGCCATAAGACAAACTGCATGCATGATATGTGATATAGTAGCAATTAGATATAGCAATTCACCAATCATTGATCTATACTTTCTCTAATCAACCTTAGGAGATTCATCATTCTTGCTCAATTTGCAACCAGTAACCATCTCCACATACCAGTTTAGAATCTTTTATTCCAAACTTCTTCAACATTTTTTTGACATACTTTGATTGTGAAATGAAAATGTCTTTATCTATTTGATTGATTTGTATCCCAAGGAAGAAATTCATCTCCCCAAACATAGACATCTCAAACTCATTTTGCATCTCTTCTACAAACTTCTTACACATAGCTTCATTGCCTCCAAAAATTATTTCATCAACATATACAACCAAAATCATAATTTGATATTTTTCAACTTTAAAGTAAAGATTACTATTTGTGGTACCTTTATTGAATCCTTGTTGTATCAAATATTTTTTCAACCTTGCATACCAAGATCTAGGAGTTTACTTCAATCCATATAATTCCCTCTTCAATCTACAAACCATATCCAATTTGTTTGATAACTGAAATCCTTCCAGTTGTGCCATGTATACTTCTTCCAATTCTCCATTCAAGAAAGCGGATTTCACATCCATCTGATAAACTTTGAAATCCCTATGTGCTACAAAATCCAAAAACATCCTAATAGCTTCCATTCTTGCCACTGGAGCAAATGTCTCCTCAAAATCTATCCCTTCAACTTGTGAGTAGCCTTTACACACAAGTCTTGCCTTGTTTCTTACCAATTCTCCATTGTCATTTAGTTTGTTTCTAAACACCCATTTAGTTCCAATTATGTTTTTTGTTTGCAAGTCTTCAGACAAGTTCCCAAGTCTGATTCTTCTCAATCTATAATAGTTCTTTCATAGCCTTTATCCAATGTTCATTTGTACATGCTTCAATTATTGTTTTAGGTTCAAATTCAGAAAGTAAACACAGATTTACCTCTTCTTCAACAACTTTCCTTCTTGTCAATACACCTTTGTTTTGTCTCTAATGATCTATTCTTCACAATGATTCTTCTACACATACTTAGGGGTTATAGGGGTCTTTTTCAGAGCTTCTTCCTCTTCAATTTGTACTTCTTTTTCCTTTTTTTTCTTCTTCTTTGCAAGTAGGCTCATCTGATTCATATCCATCTATCACTATTGAATTCGGATAATATTTATCAACTTTGACACTTGCACTCTCAATATTCATCATGTTGAAACCCCTAAAGAACAAGAGAATGGGTCTCAGGCTGCCATTTCTAGTGATAGCACTTTGGCTACCATTCCAGGCAACTTTTTTGAAAATTCTATGTCTACATGTAGGAATAATGATGAAATCTCTAAGATTGTGGTTGCAGGCATTCATCTTCAGGAAAATTGTGTGTTGGCTTGGCATGATAAGTCAGTGCAAGTGGAAGAAGACTAGATTACTGGAAAGGGTAAAATATAAAATTTCTCTAGGAATTATTTTGACATGACTCTCCACTCCCACAAGAGTAGTTCTAAATGTAAATCTTGATGGGTCTTGTTTGGGGGTTGGTTTTTGGCTGGATGTGGGTTGTTCTTTTTGCAACTTTGTTTTTTGTTGTAAAGGGTTTTAGGTCCCCTGAAAACCTATTTTTTCCTAAATCAAAAACTTTGACACTTGCACTCTAAACATTTTTTCTCAATCTCTTGTTGTAGCATCTATAGGATTTTTTTTTAGTAGAGTATCCAAGGAAGATACCTTCATCAAACCTTGCATCAAAATTTCTCAAATTTTTTTCATCTCTTTTGATGTAACATTTTCTTCCAAACACCCTAAAGTACTTGACCATAGGAATTCTTCCATATCACATCTCATAAAGAGTCATTGTGTTATTTGATTTTTCTTGAACTCTATTATGTAAACAACAGTATGAATTGTTTCTCTCTAGTATATTTCCCATAGATTTGCTTCTTTCATCATAGTCCTTGCAGCTTCTTGAATAGTCTTGTTTTTCATTTCAATCACTCCATTTTGCTGAGGAGTTATAGGGACAAACAAGTGCCTCTTTATTCCATGATTCTCACAAAATATGTTGAATTAATTGGAGGTGAACTCTCCACCTCTGTCAAACCTCAAAAACTTGATTTTCATGTCCATTTCATTCTCAACCATAACTTTAAATGCTTTAAACTTGTCTAGAGCTTCAAAATTTTCTTTGAAAAAAGTAACCCATGTCATTCTAGAATAATCATCAATCAAAAGCATGAAATAAGTATCACCTTGAAGACTTCTTACTCTTGTAGGACCACAAATATTTGTATGTACCAATTCTAAAAATCCAGTAGTAGATTGTCCTTTACCTTTGAAACTTGTTATTTGTTTTCCAATCTGATAATCCTTGTAGACAACATTGATAGGCTTTGTAATCTATGGCACATCTCTCACAGCTTGAACTAAACTAATTCTTACTAGATTTCAAAATTAATATGACACATCCTCATGTGTCATAGCCAACTTTCATCAATCAGAGTCATAAAGAAATGACCATCAACATCCTTAAGTTGATAGACATTTCCATTTGTCCTTCCAAAAAACAATCACAATTCTAGACTCTTTTTTGATCTCACATCCATTATCTTGAAACATAAGATTGTATCCTTTGCTACACATTTATCTAACACTCAAGAGGTTATGCCTCAATCTCTTAACATAGTAAACATCATTAGTATTATGATTGCCATCAAAACTAATTGAACCTATTCCACATATCTTAGCACCTGAATCATCACCAAATCTAAAAATTCCTCCATCATAATTTTCAAGTCTAACAAACTTGCTCTTGTCACCGGTCATATGGTTAAAGCATCCACTATTAATGATCCAATAGTTCTTATCCTGTCTAGCATGAAAAGTAGATACCAAAGTACTTTCAATTTTGTCTTTTTTCTTCAGAGGGCCTTCCCTTACACATCTTCTAGAGTTAGCAGAAACATATTCATCTTTTAAATCCATAAACAAGCATTCACCATCATCATCATCATCTCCATAATCAGATTCATCATCAAAAATACTTGCATATTCTCTAACATAATAACTTTTCTTAATCAGCTTACCTCTGCTCTCCTTGCTTTTGTCATTCACAACCTTGTTTGGACATCTTGGAGCATAGTGACCTATCTTTCCACAACTAAAACATTTGAAAGTAAACTTACCTTTATACTTACTAGTACCCTTTTCCATCCTTCTTGCAAAGTTAGCTTCCACATCATCAAGATACTATTGATTTGATTCTTTACTCTTTTTTTATTTTCCTACCTTAAAAGCAGTCGCAACTTTTGCACCATTGTTTGCACCAAATTCTCTCATTTAAAATGCTATTAGAGAGACATACAACTGATCTCTAGTATATATATCTAGATTTTTAAATTCCTCAATAGCAAAAAACTTTATGACTATAAGCTTTAGGAAGAGTTCTAAGAATTTTCTTTACCACTTTTGATTCTTTGAATTTTCCACCAAGACCTCTGATGGAACTAACCACTTCATCTACCCTCTACATGTAGCTTGTAATATTTTCATCTTCAGACATCCACATGTTCTTAAATGTGATCTTCATATCATGCATCTTAGCTTGTTTGACCTTGTCATCTCCTTCATAAATGCTTTCCAACTTTGTCCATATTTATTTAGTAGTTTTCAGATCCATAACTCACTAATTTAGAATTTGTAAGACTGCACAAGAGAGCATATCTTTCTTTACCATTGCATTCATAGGCCTTGATTTCAGCTTCAGTTCTCAGACCATTTGTAGGCATGGTATAATCATTCTATACTACCTTCTAGATATCAAATCTAAAGTAAACTAGATAACCTTACATCCTTGTCTTCCAGAATGCATAGACTATGCCATCAAACATGGGTATCTCCTTCTTGTGCGCCATCCTAGATCTACCTCGAGTGGTTAAGCTTTATTCCAAGGAACCTTGCTCTGATATCAATCTTTGAATGCATAAGACAACTAAGAGGGGGGGTGAATCATTTGTACCTTAAAAATTAACAAAAAACTCCCTCTTAACCATACCTCATCACTTGAGCTTTTGTCCATGAGGTAATAAAGAGCTATTTGCTCCTTGTAGACTCTTCCTTGTCCTAGAGACTCAAAAGTAGTGAATCCTCTCCATTACACCTATGAGGGAAAGTATGATAACATATGAGAGTATGATCTCATCCTTTTCCTTCAACGATTCAAAATACTAGCTCCCACCTGCTATAACAATCAACCATGGCGTGTTGCTAGGTGGTTATGGTCGCAATGTTTCTCCCCCTCCAATGTGAACTCTTTTGGTTGGTTTCATCAACCTTGGTTATGGTGTCTTAGGTGCCATTACGCATACATCTCCACCTAAAGTTTCCTTTTCTTTTTCAACTAGCATCATGGTTGTTGGTTGCTCCCCCCTTTGATGCCTACTAATTTAGTTGGTGGTCAGAGCTTTGTTCATGTGGTTGGTACTAGTGTTGTTCATATTTGAGGGAGAAATTCATCCTATTCCTTGTTCCAAATCATCCCCATTGGTGTTTTCTGGCTAGGATGTGGTGGAAATGAAGACTTCTACCAATGTAGGAGTCTAGTGTGTAGATTCTACAACCTTTGGCTTTCTCTTCCTAACCTTCACAAATGGGTGCTAGATTCTTAGAGGCCTCTTGTGGCATGTAAAATTGAGCTCTTCCCTTCTAAATATTTTTTATTGCCTCTTTTGAGGATAGAAATTTGGTGTTGGGTAAGTTTTTTGGGCTTGGGAAGAGCACTCTCTCTCCATTACACCTTGGTCAACTTCATTTAACCCTCTTACTAAGCCACTAAATGTGCATTTGGTGTGTGTTAGACTTTTGAACCTACCCCTCCAATTTTTGGAGGTGTCATGTTATGTGGCTATAGGAAAATTTATTTTTCACTTCTTGGAGGTTGATGGTTCCACTTCCTACATGGGGAAATTTACTTTTTCTCACATTTGTGTGGACATTGACATCTCCAAGCCTCTTCACCAGGATGTGGTTTTGATGGTTGGGAAAGGCCTTAGACTCAAGCTCTTGATTATGAGGGTCTCCCCTTCAAATGTCGTCAATGCTTCTCCATTTGTCACTTGCTACAAATTGTCCTCTCTTGCATCATAAGGGCACTACTACTTCATGGAAATATGCTAACGAACATCATTTGATTATTCATACTCTTGATTTTCCATTTGATGACTCCTCTTAGGATGATGGTGAGTCCTTAGCTTTTGGTGTAGCTCTTAAATGTCCTTTAGATCATATTGAGGAACCTCCTACTCTAATATCATAGCTTAATTTTCCCTTAGCTTCAAATTACTCATGTGGTGGAAATTCACCTTTCACATCACCATTCTATTGTCCTCTCTTCGCAGGTTAATGGGCTCTTCATGGGGTAATCCCTCGCACTTCCCCTTGTTTTGAGAATTTGAAAGATAGTCTCATAGTCTATTGTAAGGAGGAAATAGGTCTTCTTAAATAATGTTCCCAAACTTATGTTTTTGTGTTGGGTGAGAGGAAAGTTTGTTCTAGGCCCAACATTGTCTAAGTACAACCTTAAGGGTCCCAAGTCTTTTATTCATTTGTAGTGGTTTTAGGCAACTTGCCTATAGTTGTACCTCTCTCTTTTGGTTGTGTTGCTTCTAGCTAGCTTGGGGTTGTTTTGTATCGTGTTACAGAAATGTTTGTAAATGGTTGGGACCCTTTTTTCCCACTTAATCTATTCAAAAACATATTAGTGTGCTTAGCCAAGTTGACCCCTACCCAACAATATATGGCTTTTTGCATGACTTTTTCTACAAAGCACACATAAAGAGCAATGCAATAGTCATAATAATGAATTGCCTCCCTTATAGGTGACTTATTATTGTCATGTAGTGTAATTATGTGCAAATTTAAGGATTGTGAACATTTATTTTAGTTATTGGTGGTGTTCTTAACTTGCTTGTCAAGGCCAACTATGTTATCTTTATCTTTTTTGAAACTAGCTTAGCCACTAATTTTTGGCATTTTTATTTTCATGTGACTCTTGTGGTTATGTTTGATTTATTGTTGAAATTGTTAGCATTTATCTACCTTGTTGGAATTTAGGTTTCCTTATTTTTGGTATTTTTAATAATTGTGGTGGGTAAGCTAGATTATTTCTGTTTGCAAGTGTTGATCTTCTATTGTAAAAAAAAAAATTCATGTCTATGAGAATGAGCTATAGAAAAGTGTATAAGGAAGTAGATATAATAAAATTTTGAGGATAAAAAAATGCATACTAATTTGGGACGGTCGTCATCCATTTATCTTTTTAGTGATATATATTATTTTGGTGACTCCCTTTTGCAAGATAATCCCCTTGTAAACAAGAGCTTGGTCAATTATGGAGATACATGGAGGGACCATGTGGCTCTAAGACCATCCTTCCTTCTAATTCTTGGTTACTTGGCTCTATTATGTGATCATGGAGTTAGAACTATATGTGTGAACCATGTGTTGTTATCCATGTGATGTGAATGAGTGAAGATATGTGCTTTGATGAAACTTTGCATTGAGTTTATCTACATGTGAGTTGTTGACTTGGTATAGAAATGCATTTGAATGTGTGAATTCTCGTGGACATGTGCAAATGAGTTATGATTATGCAATGCTCTTATGAATTGAATTTCATTCATAGCTATATTATTATGAAAAGAATAATGCTTTAGTAGCATCCATCTTACCATGTGATGTAGGAGCATCTAGCAGTGTAGGGAAATCTTGCATCACCCAAAAAAAATTCTTTTTTTTTTACTTGTTTTGAGTCCCATGATCGCACTTAAGGGGTATAAGATTGTCAGGTGTCAAAAATAGCGAAAAGAAGACACTTACTATTTTTAATAAGTTGGCCTAAACGGGCTCGTATGGACATGAAAATTTACCCGAAGGAGTAGAACTGAAAAACAATTTCAGTCGCGAAAGAATCACCTCAATACCATGCATGGTTTGGGAGATATTAAAGTTTCCATCCTGAGAAATTTCTCCAATGTAGCTTCAAATTCAGATATAAAACTTTAGAGTCCCTGAAATAGTTCAAAAAGTGGTTTAACTAACCTATGGTAGGTTCACACATTGTAGAGTTTGTTGAGAGCTTTCCAACAATATGCAATAATAGCAAATCAGACACTCGGATCAAAAGTTATGGCCCCGCGAAGTTGGTCCTCTAAAAAGTGAATTTCATTGAAAAATTCTTCCTATGACAGAAATCAAATGATGGGACTTTTGGCACCAAAACAAAAGGGAAAGTTGAAATTTCTAGAACATTCTAGGGTAGTTATTGAGTAAAATAAAAAGGGTTAAGTGGGGGTTGTAGAAGGTGGCCCTGATAGTGCAGATTGTGGCTCCAAATAGTAGATTTTCTTTTTAGAGTTGATTTTGTTGTAATGAATCAAGCCCTTGAAATTGTAGCATGTAAGCTTTGAATCTGTAATTTCATTTTCTAAAAATAATTGAAAGTGAGTCATTTTTTTGTCTTGTATCTTTTGTGTTGGTATTTGTTATTGTGATTTATGTGGGTTTTGGACAGTGTGGCCCTTATCAAGTGGTATCAGAGTAGGAGTTCCTGAGTCTGTAATAGAGCATTGAACGTGAGGAAGTTTCAGCAGGACCTATGAGTGTGGGTTGAGTTCAAGATGCCTCCAACACTTTCCCAATATGGTAGAGGTAGAGGTCGAGGTGGTGGAGGAAGAGATCCACCTAGAGATGAAATCAGAGCCCATAGAAAGCAATTAGAAACTTTGCAACAAGAGGTTTAAAGAGATGTGCAATGAGATAGAGATGACAGTGAAGATGAAACGGAAGAGAAAATGGAAGAGGAAGAGCAGGATCTAATGGATCCTAGAGAAAGAAGATTGTTGCGAGCAATCTCAATCATTGAGAAGAGACCTAAAATGGAGGTTTCAATTTTTAGTGGAAATCTAAATCCTGAAGAATTTGATTGATTGGATCAATGACATGGAGGAATGTTTTGAGTTTGAGGAGATTGAAGATCCTCACAGAGTGAGGTTTTCAAAGACAAAATTGAAAGGTCACGCTAGTATATGGTGGAAAGAGGTCCAGTTAGAAAGAGGAAGACAACAGAAAGATAAAATTTCTAGATGGGGTAGAATGGTGTCAAAAATGAAGAAACAATTTATTCTAGTCGATTACAAATTGGAGTCACTCAAGAAGATGTAGAGCTTGAGGCAAGGGACAAGGACGGTGAAAGAATACACAGAGGAATTTTACAAGGTCCTGATTCGAACATGACATTATGAGGTGAATAAAGAGAAATTTGCTCGTTATTAGCGGGTTGAAGCCAAGAATGTAGGAAGAATTGGCACTAGTAAGAATGACCACAATTGAGGAATTGAGGACACTTATCAGTTTTCTCTAAAGGAGGTGGAGGTCATGGAGGAAAGACCAGTGGATGGTCATATGGAGGTCGAAATGAAGATCAACAGAAGGGTGAAGGCTCCAGTAGCAACCAAAACCGGAAAGGAGATAAAATCTACCATCCTCATGATCAGAGTAATGGATACCAAATAGGAAGGGGAAGATCTGGACAAGAACCAAGGAGAAGAGGATTTTGTGGAAACTGTTTCTAGTGTGGAGAAGGACATAGAGTCTATGAGTGTCCTCAACATTAAGGAAGGACAAATAAAACACCTAAGGGCCATGCACAAGTTGTACATGTTGATGAAGATGCTAAGTCTTTACATTTTGAGGATGCAGAAAGAGGAGAGGTTCTTGTTACTAGAAGAGTCGTGTTGAATGAGGAGAGGGAGCCAACTCAAAGGAAGAATTTGTTTCACACTAGATGTAAGTGTGAAGGTAAAGTTTGCAATGTTATTATTGATGGGGGTAGTACTGATAACCTTGTTTCAGAAGAAATGGTTAGTAAGTTACGGTTGGAGAGAAGGCATCCAAACCCATACCGGATTGCTTGGTTGCAGAAGGACCATAAAGCCTTGGTAAATGAACAATGTATGGTAAAGTTCAAGATTGGAAATTACCATGATGAGGTATTGTGTGATATTATGCCTATGGATGTTTGTCATATGTTTTTAGGCAGACCATGGTAGTTTGATCGACGAGCAGTACATGATGGACATGCCAACACCTATTCTTTGAAAAAGGATGGAGTTTGTTATAAGTTCAATCCCTTGAAAGAGGTAGAGGAAAGGGTATGTAGTAATGCAAGAATTTATTTGGTTGATGGAAGAAAGTTCCTAGACGGTATGAAGCATGAGCATATGTGTTTGGCATTGATCCCTAGAGTTGATAAAGAAAATTCTACTGAGGTACTTGTAGAGGTTTCAGATTTTTTGAATGAATTTCAAGCTATTATTTCTAATAACGTACCTGAAGGTTTTCCTCCCATAAGTAAGATTAGTCATCAGATGGACTTGATTCCTGGAGCTAGTTTGTCAAATAAGGTAGCTCATCGTATGACTCTAGGAGAGAGTGAAGAGTTGAATAGACAAGCGCAAGAGTTGTTGTGGAAAGGATTTACTCCACAGAGTTTGAGTCCATGTGTAGTACCTATAGTACTAGCACCAAAGAAGGATCGGGAAGGGCAGATGTATAGATTTTAGAGCCATCAACATCAATTATAGATTCCCCTTGCCAAGGATGGATGACATTATGGACTATTTGAGTGGAGTTGAGTACTTCACGAAGATAGATTTGAAGAGTGGATATCACCAAATCCATATTAGAGATGAATGGAAGATAGCCTTTAAAACCAAGGAGGGCTTGTACGAGTGGTTAGTCATTTCTTTTGGGCTAACCAATGCACCGAGCACATTTATGCAGCTTATGAATGAGGTATTGAAATTTTTTTAAGAAAATTTGTTATTGTTTATTTGGATGATATTTTGATTTTCAGTAAGACATTGGAGGAGCACTTGATGCATATCCGAAGAGTTTTTGAGAAGCTAAGGGAGGAGAAGTTGTTGATTAATTTGAAAAAGTGTAGTTTTGTGAAGAGAGAGTTGGTGTATCTGGGATTTGTTGTCTCAGCAGAGGGTCTCAAAGTGGATCTAGCGAAGGTGAGAGCTATCATTGAATGGCCTACTCTAAGGAGTGTTACAAAGGTAAGATCATTTCATGGTCTAGCAAGCTTTTACAAAAAGCTTATTAAGAATTTCAGTAGTATTTGTGCACCTCTAACTGAAGCAATGAGAGGGGATAGAAAAGATTTTAAGTGGACTACAGGAGTAGCCAAAAGTTTTGACATGTTGAAGAAGAAAGCTACTAAGCAACCTATTTTGGCACTGCCAAATTTCAATAAGGTTTTCCAG
>VDFB02105785.1:384454170-384468972 GCA_007258455.2 Sequoia sempervirens | reverse complement strand
TTGGTAGGCCTTTCTTTTAGTAGAGTAACCTAAAAAGATTCCTTCACTACTTCTTGCATCAAACTTTCCTATATCATCATCTCTCTTGATATAACATTTGCTTCCAAAGATCTTGAAATATTTAACAGTAGGCTTGTAACCAAACCATAGCTCAAAGGAGGGGTTTTACCAGAATTACCATTAACATTTACCTGGTTTAAAGTATACATAGTAGTGCTTACAACTTCACTCCAATAGATCTGGGGCACATTTCCTTCTATCATCATTGTTCTAGCAACATCCAAAATTGTTCTATTCTTTCTTTCTACAACTCCATTTTGTTGAGGGGTTTAGGGAGCAGATAACTGTCTTATGATTCCATGTTCTTCACAAAAAGAGTTGAACTCCCTAGAGGTGAACTCACCACCTCTGTCAGATCTCAGACACTTGATTTTCAGACCTTTCTCATTCTCTACCATAGCCTTGAAACTTTTGAACTTTTCTAGTGCTTCACATTTTTCTCTTAAAAAGGAAACCCACATCATTCTAGAGTAATCATCAATAATCAACATAAAGTACCTTTCTCCATGGATAGTTCTAACTCTGGAGGGACCATAAAGGTCAGTATGTAGCAGCTCCAACAAATCATTTGAATGAAACTGTTTGCTCCGGAAGGATACTCTAGTTTTTTTACCCATCTGACACTCCTTACAAATTGTGTTAGTAGGCTTCACTAACTTAGGTAGATCTCTTACTGCTTGAGTGGAACTTACCTTGACAATGTTATCAAAGTTTACATGACACAAACTCCTATGCCACAACCAACTTTCATCTGCTTGAGCAATTAAACAACTCCCATTAGCAATATTCAAGTGAAAAATATTACCTTTTGTCTTTCTACCAGTAGCAATCATATTGCCAGAACTTCGACGTATCTTTTGCATCTTCCAACTTTGAATTGTAGATCATAGCCTTTGTCCACCATCTTTTGAACACTCAAAAGATTGTGCTTCAGGCCTTCAACATAAAGAATATCATCAGTGTTATCCTTACCACAAAGAAAAATAGAACCTCTACAACAAATCACACCAACATTTTTTTCTCCAAATCTTACAACGCCACCATCATACTTCTCTAGACTTACAAATTTGTTTTTATCACCAGTCATATGATGTGAGCATCCACTGCCAATAACCCACTCATCCTTTTCAACTCGGGCTGCAAGAGCTTTCTCATCTTTAGCAGATTTAGTGGCCATAAGACTATTTTCAACGGTAGCAATGAAAACCCATTCATCTTCATTTCCATTATCTTTATCAGACTCATCATCAGTCACTTTTTCAACAAAGTAACATTTCTTTTGGAATCTAGACTTGTTAGGTTTAGATCTAGGAACTCTTTCAAGACATCTTGATACAAATGACCTATTTTACTGCAAGAAAAACATTTAATAGGCAACACTCCTTCATGCACGCTTTCCCTCGCTTATTTCTTTGTCAGTGGTTCCAATTCTTCTACCTCTCTTTCTTTATCTTCAAGCTATTTTGGTTCTTACGTCCTTGCTTGGATATCTTTCTGGAACATTCTCCCAGACCATATCTTTGCTTGTTACTTCTAGATACAATAACCTTGAATGTTGATTAAGTATTCAGAATAGATTCACCAAATTCACTTAATTCAAAAGCAACACACTTATCAACCAGCATGTCTCTTGACATCTTAGTTACTGATTGAGCTCTTCAATAAAAGTGAGCCTTCCTTTGCTTCGCAGGAGGGAGGCAAGGATAGAATATCTTAGCTACAATTTCATCCTCATCCAGAGAACCACCGACACATGTAATACCCATCACTATTTCATTTACTCTTTGCATAAAAGAAGTGATATTTTCATCTTCACCCATATTCAAATTCTCATATTTTCCTTTCAAGCTCTGTAGCTTAGCCATCTTCACCTATGCATCTCCTTCATACAAAGTTTCCAACTTCATCGAAATCTCACGAGCTGTCTGTAGTCCTACCACATTTTCCATCTCCGAATCTGTCAGAGCACTCACCAAAGCTTCAATAGCCCTGATATTGTTTTCAACATCTTTGATCTCATCAGTAGTGGAGAGAGCATTATGAGGAATAACATATGGATCTTTCGTAATCTTCCAATAGGCTTCACCAATACACCTTAGGTGACATTGCATCTTGACTTTCCACAGTGAGTGGTTAGTTCCATCAAATCTTGAATTGTCCTTTTTGAATGCTTCCATCTCAGATCACCTCAACCTTTTAGACTTCTTCAGAGGAACTTGCTCTGATACCAATTGTTGGCAAAACAAGGATAGACAACTGAGAGGGGGGGTGAATCAGTTGTCACAAAATAATAAACTTTTCAAACTTTACTTAACTAAATCTCAGATTTGATGAATATGCAATTAACCATAAGCAATTAACACATCAGAGAGACATAAAACACTAAGAACTTTTTTACGTGGAAACCCTGTTAGGGGAAAAACCATAGTGGATGTTAGTCCACAATATTATACCCTGTTAAAAGTATAATGAAAACAATAAAGGGGAATGCACATGCATTAAGACACACTTCCTAGAGCTCACTGCTCAATTACAGAAGGGGCTCACTGCCCAACAATACATAATAAAATTAAAATTCAGAGGGTACGAACTGAGAAAATAGCTTCTACACAAGTTTGATTATAGTTCCAATTAAGCACAAAAAAATCCTTCACTTTCACTCAAACTACTTCGCACTTCACTAGATCTTCTTCACACTCGCTGCGCAATTGAATGATATTCACACATACGCATAGAACGCAACACATGAAGCGCACTTTGCACCGATGAAACAATCGCTCTTATATATCTGCTACATGAGATTTCATCAACAACTTAGTCGGCCAGGAAAATAAAACATATTTGCAATGTTAGCCCAAATTTACAATTAAATTTTCAATGTGGATCTAAACATCGCCGACCAAAACAATGATGCGACCCAAAACAATATTCACGAGCATGCCAAACATTCAAATTTAACTTTTCAAGGATCCACAACATGTTACCACCATCATGTCAGCCAAGAACATGAAAACCCAAACGTGCGCAAGAAAAATCTTCGACGACGAGCACACCAATCAATGTGGACGTACTACAAAGATAGAGCACGGTCTAGAGACATCCAAAAACATCAAGAAACAATAGAGAAACATCCGCAACAACTAGAATTACCAGAATTACACAATCTTCACTTAGGAACATTGATAGAGACCACAAAAATACTATTGGACCACAACATGATCAAATTTATACGCGAACCTCTGAAACTTCCGATAGATGATCTAGATACTCTTAAACATAAACCCTTTAGTCCATAGCAGCTGATCTTCAATGTATAGAACAAGACGCCTTCATACCTACACAGTTCCACTGGGAACCTGAAACACTTTCTTTTACAATTTTCTCAATATCCTCGACATATACAACCTTCAATACACCAAATGCTAATATTGTTGACATCAATGACAACCACATATCAGCAACACATCCACAACATCCAACACAAACAACCTCTATTTCAAGCACCTAATATATATGAAATACAATATATGGAACTATCAAATGGTAATTAAAAATCCATTAGTTAAAATCACCCAAAAAGTGGCACCCATATCTCAAGATGAGTTCATAGGCTAAAAATAACATATTCCTTCCATTTATCAGAACTTTGTTATAATCTACTCACCAAGTTGGGTGTTCCATTTTGATTATATTATCTCCAACTAAAGATGTCTTATGATGTGTCATAACATGCATAATTAGTTAGTTATGGAGGTGTAAAGCTATCCCTAAAGCAAAATTCTTTTGGTGGACGACTTGCCATAATAAAGTCCCCATCTTAGACAATCTTTAGAAATAGGGAATGCAATTAGTGAACATGTTTTTCCTTTATGAGGAAGAATGGGAAATCATTGATCATCTCCTTTTCCATTGTCTTCTTCTGGATAGTTCTCCAAAAAATTCAATCCAAGTTCCTTCTCAACTAGGCTTGGCACAAGGGCACTAAAAGAATTACAAAAAGTTGGATTTCCCCTTTCTCCCATCCTCTCCTTATTGAGCTTTGGTGGTAGATTTTTCTTCTCATTGGTTTGGGTCTCTAGAAGAACACAACAATAGGGTCTTTAAAGAGAAAAAGAAACCTTGGGAAGTGCTAGTAGAACATATCATTCACAACATCAAGGGAAGTTTAAAAGGTGTTTCTATCAACCCTAAAAGGAACCCCTCCCCCATGAATATAATAATTGCTAAGTCCTAGGATATTATTGATATCCTCAATAATATGACCTCTAAAATTCCCTTTGCTAGAAAGACTACCTCTTGGTCCCTCTCGACCCTGGTTGTGTTAAAATCAACTTTGATGGTTCTGTGAAAGGGAACCCGAGTTGGGCAAGAGGGGGTGGCATCCTAAGGAATCATAGGGGAACGTTTATCTTTGCTTATGTTGCCAAATTGGGTACCCAATGATCAAACTTTGCTAAGGTTGCAATTGCTTTTCATTAAATCTTACTGTATAAACAAAGAGGACTAACTAAATAGATTATTGAAGGTGACTCGAAAAATGCTATCATGATGCTGAATGGGAAAGCCACTCTCAGCTAGTCTCCATGATCTCATTGAGGCCTCTTGCAAGGACATGATGATTTTTGAGAAAATCCAATTAATGCATGTTTTCTGTGACAAAAATACCTCTATGGATGTGATGGCAAACTTAGGGTCATTTGTCCAAACTATTAGTTTGGAATGATATGAGCATGCTCTCAAAACACGTGAGAACTACTATCATTAATGAAGCTTATTCTCTTAGCACATCCCATGTCAAAAATTGATATGAAAATATTTCAAGTGCGTAAGGATTACATGTACCCCCATTTGCATGGAGAGCTATGATATCTTCCAACTTTCGGTTCATTTTAGTAAGTTATTTTTTCATTTTTCCTCTCCGTTGTGCCCCAAAAATTTTCATAATTAACATTTGCTGGTTTCCAATTACTACTTTGTTGCTACTCCGTCGTTTGCTATGGGTGGTGATTTGGTACAAGAGCCTTATTAATGTGAGTTTTGGAAGAATGAATAGGAAGTTTGGTCTATTATTTAGAAGGACAATGTAGCCTCCTACATTGAGGTGATGAAAGGCCATGACCCTTCTCTCTTGGCCGAGCTCACTAATTCTTGGAAGGACGACTTAGTTGAATTTAGTGGCCTCTCCTCGATCACTATTGAGATGATCTCAGTGACTATTGGTCTTTCCCTCGAAGGAGTGAACTTTCCAAAAAAGCCTATGGGGAACTACTAGAAGGACATGGATACTTTCTTGCAAAGAGGTGAGAAGATTAACCATTTGCAAAATGGGTTTAATTGAGAGGAAATTCTTAGTGCCTGGAAGAAAATTGCAAAGGTTCTTATGAGGTATGTAACTCTAGAAGGATGGTACAAAATATTTCATTCTCAATTGTTTCCCATGCTTAATCATTTTAGGCATAATGTGAAAATGAACTTTTCTTTTTGGATACATTCTTCATTGGAGCAATGTATTAAAGTTGTGCTAAACAAAGGTAAGTCCTTGCCTCTCCATCAAGGCTTAATCTATAGGCTCTACTGGTACAATCTGATCCTCACCCTAGCTATGTCCTTGTTCCCTTGTATTACTAACCCCTCCCTTATCCAAAAGAGCATGAATTTAGATAGCGCTTTTAAAATTCCTAAAACACTTTCCTTGGTTGCTAAAATTACCCCCTTCCCTTAGAGTAGGAATACCCGGTCCAACCCCCCTCATTCCTCTAAGGAAAATCCATTGATGCTAATTCCCCTATTTCTTCTAGAAAGAAAAATGTTTCTTTTGAGGACCTCTCTCATATTTCAAATTTTTATGATAATTTTGGGTCTTCTTGGTCCCCATCTCCTGATGTCACCCCTAAGGACTCTCCGTCCTATTGGATGTTGTGGTTGTGTTGTTGATATGTGGTTGTCATTGATGTCAACACTATTAGCATTGTTGCATTAGAAGTTGTATATGTTGAGGATATTGAGAAAATCATAATAAGAAGTGCTACATGTTGTCAGTGGTGAAGTAAAGTTCTTTCTATTGTTGTGTTCAATACATTGTTGTTATGAGGTTATGGACTAGCTGGTTTCTTGTTGAGTATGTCTTGTTTAGAATTTCAGAGATCCACATGAAGAGTTGATCAAGTTATGGTGATTTTCATTTTGACAGTTTTTTTGTCGCTTTAGTTAGTGTTCCTGATGGAAGATTCTATGATTTCAGTAAGTTCAATTGTTGTGGATACTTCTTTGGCGTTTCATGTTGCTTATGGATGCTTCTAGTTCGTTCTCTATCTTTGTGGCATGCCTGCATTGATTGTTGTGCTCGTGATTTGAGATTTTCTCTTGCGTGTTCATGTTCATGGTTGACAAGGTGTTGAAGCGTGTTGTGGATCTTCGAGGATAAATTGAAGTGTTTTCATGTTGGAGGTGTTATTTTTTGGTCTTCACTATGTTATGGCTAACCTTGGTTGATTCACATGAATAATCTTTATTTGTTTTGGGCGACTGTTTTGTAATTATTTTGTATCTTCAGATATATAAGAGCAATTGTTTGAAGAGTGAAAATGGTGTGAATGCAAAGTGTATGAGTCCTATGTGCGAATAAAGTTTAGATCATTCGAAGGTAGAGAAGAGAGTGAAGAAGAGTGAATAAGTGTTCATGTGCTTAACCAAAATTGTAACCAGGCATTAGTAGATGATATTTTCTTAGTTCAAATCCAGATGGTTTTAATCTGAATCTTTCTATAAGACAATATGTCTTCCTTGGGCAATAAGCCTTGTTGTATTTGAGTAGTGTGCTCTAGGCAGTGTTCCTGAATGCATGTGCATTCCCCATTCATATTTCCCTATACTTTTAATAAGGTATAATCTTGTGGATTGACCTCCACCGTGGTTTTTCCCCTAACAGGGTTTCCACGTAAAAAATCTTGGTGTTATGTGTGATTCTAATGTGTTCATTTATGCTTTCATGATTAATGATCAGATCTGAAATTAAGGTTAATAAGTTGAATAAGTTTGAGATTTGGTAACAACTGATTCACCCTTCACCCCCCCTCTCAGTTGTCTGCCCTTGAGTTGCCAACAATTGGCATCAAAGCTTGTGGTTCCTTGGAATAAGTTTAATAGCTTGAGGTGATCAGGGATGGCGACTTATAAGAAGGATAGTCCTAGATTTGATGGAACACATTATTCTTTGTGGAAAGCTCGAATGGAGTGCCATCTGAGATGCATTGGTGAACCCTACTGGAGCATTACAAAAAATATATATGTTATTCCACAAAATGGTCCTACTACTTCTATTGAGATCAGGGATGTTGAATATAATATCAGGGCTAAGAATGCGTTGTTGAGTGCTTTGACTAATATTGAGATGACAAATGTGATGGATCTAAATATTGCTTATGAGATATGGAAGAAGTTGGAGACCTTGTATGAAGGTGATGCAAATGTGAAGATTGCTAATCTACAAAGTCTGAAAGGAAAATATAAAAAGTTAAAAATCGGTGATGATGAAAATGTTACTACTTTCATGCAAAAAGTAAATGAACTTGTGTGTGGTATTAGATGTGCTGGTGGATAGATAGATGAATCAAAGATTGTTGCTAAAGTGCTTAGATCTTTTCCTGATTCTTATAAAGTCAAGGCTAGTTCTATTGAAAAATTGAACTTTGAAAAATGTTACCAGAGCTATGTTGATTGGCAAGCTTACTATTTTTGAGTTGAGTGAATTTGGTGATGCCCTTCCTAAGGTTGAATATGCATTTAAGGCTACTACTTCTAGAAGAGATAGATAGAGATACGATCCAGGTGAAAGCTCAACAAGAAGGACATTCAAGTATGAGGATGAAATGAAACAACTAGATGAAGAAGAAAGAGAACTTGGAGAATTTGAAGCATTGATTGTGAATAGAGAAGCCAGAGGACAAGGTAAGTATAAGGGAAAGTTTCCTATTAAATGTTTCTCTTGCAATAAGATAGGTCATTTTGTATCAAGGTGTCCTGAGAGAGTTTCCAAGCCAAGAATTAACAAGCCTGAATTCCAAAAGAAGTGTTACTATGCTACTAATGAAGGTGTAACAGATGATGAACCTGACAGAGGAAATGCAAGTGAAGATGAATTTGTGTTTATTTCTATCAAGGAAAATAATCACGTGTTTGCTGAATCTACTAGTTGTACAAATGTGGAGAAAGCCCTAGCTGCTCGAGTTGAAGAGAAAGATGAATGGGTAATTGACAGTGGTTGTTCTCATCATACAACAAGAGATAAAAGTAAGTTTGTGAATTTGGAGAAGTATGATGGTGTTGTGAGATTTGGTGATAACACAACCGTTGTGATCTGTGGAAAAGGACGCATTTCTCTTGATGGTAAGCATAACAGTGATGATGTCTTGTATGTTGAAGGTTTGAAGCATAATCTTTTGAGTGTTGGTCAAATGGTTGATAAGGGATACAATCTTTAGTTCATGGATGGTAAGTGCAAAATATTGGGAAATTTTGGAAGTGTGATTGCATCAGGTACACAAACAAAAGGTAATATCTTTCATTTGAATGCTACTAGTAAAAGTTGTTTGATTGCTCAAGTTGATGAGAGTTGGTTATGGCATAGGAGAATGTGTCATGTTAACTTTGATAACATTGTCAAGATAAGTTCCACACTAAAGCTTTTGAGATGCTTTCTAAGCTGATGAAGCCACAATGCCATATGCAAGAATATGGGTTAGGGAAGCAAACAAAATTTCATTCGAGTAAAAAACAACAAAACTCAAATGGATTGTTTGAACTTGTGCATACTGATTTATGTGGTCCTGCTAGAACTAGAAGTTTACAAGGTTACATATACTTAATGTTTCTTATTGATGATTATTCAAGGATGATGTGGGATACTTTCTTAAGGGAGAAATCTGAAGCTTTGGAAAAGTTCAAGATCTTTAAGGCTATGGTTGAGACAAAGACTGATTTGAAGATTAAGTGTCTAAGATCAGATAGAGGTGGTGAACTCACTTCTGGTGAGTTTAATTTTTTTTGTGAAGAGCATGGAATAAAGAGATAGTTATATGCATTGCACACCCCTCAATAGAATGGAGTTGTGCAAAGGAAGAACAAAATAGTTCTATATGTGGCTAGAACCATGATGTTGGGAAAATGTGCCTCATATCACAGGAGGCATGATGCTATTGTACACACTTAACAGGTACAAATCAAGGTAATCTTGGGGAGACTCACTTTGAGTTGTGGGTAGTCCAAAAGCACATTAGATATTTCAAGAGAATCTTTGGGAAGCAGAGTGTTATATCAAAAAGATGAGAGATATAGGAAAGAGTTTGATGCTAGGAGTGATGAAAGAATCTTTCTTGAGATTTATGCTACTAAAAGTAAAGGCCTACGATTATTTACAAAAGATTGAAGAAAATGGTTGAAAGTGCAAATGTTAAGGTTGATGAAGACATAGTTGCACTATCCAGAACTTGTGGATATGATTCTGATGATCAGAATGATAGTACAAGCAAAGGAAAGCAAGGTCAGACTGCAAGTCAAGTTCAAATCATTCCAGTGAATCAAGAAAATCAAGAAGGAGAAATTGATGGAAGAATAGAAGAGAGATCAGGAGAGCCTGAAGTTGAAGAACATTCTAAGAAGACTCTGAGGCATGTGAGATTGAATCATTCAGAGAATCAGATCATAGGTGATAAGAACAAAGGTGTCTAGACTAGGAGAAAAATTGCAGAAGAGTATTGCTTGATTTCAAAGACTGAGCCTAACAATGTGAATGAACCATGCAAAGATGAGAATTGGGTTGAAGCAATGAAAGAGGAATTGAAGCAAATTGAGAAGAATGATACATGGATTCTTGTTCTTAGACCTAAGGATAAGAATGTAATTGGAACTAAATGGGTCTTTAGAAACAAATTGAATGAACAAGGTGAAGTGGTTAGAAACAAAGCAAGACTAGTTTTGTAGGGATATTCTGAAGATGGAAGGTATTAGAGTTTTGGAAAACCTTGCCCTTGTTGCTAAATTAAACTATGAAGTTGTTTTCTTGTATGCTACTTATAAAAGACACAAGGTTTATGAAATGGATGCAAAGATGTATACAAATATGGTGAGGTGGAAGAAGAGGTATATGTTGAAACTGGAGTGGATTCAGGTTGGATGTCAGGGGAAGATATGGTGTGTTGATTAGTGTATAGTGCTTGTGACAAGCCCTAGGAAGCATGGTATCTGCAGAGATTGGATAAGTACTTGGTGAAACTTGGATTTAACAAAGGTACTGTTGATAGTACTCTGTATTTCAAGAATGATGATAAAGATTTGATTGTGGAAGTTTTTGTTGATGATATCATATTTGGTGGAGATGATAGATTGTGCATGAAGTTTGCTAATAAGATGCAAAATGAATTTGAGATGTCAATGATTGGAGAGATGAAATTCTTCTTAGGATTTCAAATTACTTAGTTAGATAAAGGGATTTTTATATCTCAGTCCAAGTATGTGAAGGAATTGCTGAAATTTTTTTGTATGGAAGATTCAAAGCCTGTTGGTACACCCATGGTGACCAGATGCAAGTTGACAACTGATAATGATTCTCCGAAGGAAAATAAGACAAGAAATTAGATCAATGATTGGTGGATTGCTTTATTTGACTCAAACTAGGCCTGATATCATGAATGTTGTATGTATTATTGCTAGATTTCAAGCTGATCCTAAAGAATATCATGTGACTATTGTGAAGAGAATTTTTAGATACTTGAAAGGGATAGTTAATTTTGGTCTATGGTATCCTAAAGATGATGATCTTACTTTGAGTTCCTTTACTAATGCTGATTGGGTAGGAGATGTGAATGACAAGAAAAGTACTAGTGGTGGAGCATTTTTCTTGGGAAAGGAGCTGATTTCATGGTTAAGCAAGAAGCAAAATGCTATTTCTTTGTCTACTGTTGAAGAAAAATACATTGTTGATGCTAATAATTGTACTCAAGTGTTGTGGATGAAGAAAATATTGAAGGATATCAGAGTTGTGTATGATGAGCCTATTGTTATATTTTGTGATAACTCAAGTGCTATTAACATTTCTAAGAATCGATTACTGCTACATTCAAAGACCAAACATATATCTATAAAATTTCACTTTTGAGAATTAGAAATTAAAGAAAGGCTTGATTAGATTATGTGCCTACTAAGTAGATTAGGATATCTTTACAAAGTGGTTGCCTAAGGATAGCTTTGAGAGTATCTTAGAGGGAAGATAGGGGTGCTTACCCCTCCTAATCAGAACTAAGGATGCATTGCATTGCATCAATCTGTGCATTTCATAATCATATTTTGATCCGGATTGATGTTGTGGTGGCTGCTACTCAGGAGGAGTAGTCAGATGTTTAGATGTTTAGAAGTTTAGATATGTGGTTCAAAGCTTGTATTGAAGAGATCTTTGTCATTGATGTCAAAGGGAGAGAAGAGTAATGTGAAAAAAAAACTGTTGATTATCTGGGGAGAAGGGCCTTGTGGGGAGAAGAGTTGAGGAAAGAAAAGTCAGAACTTAAAGGAAGAGTAAGCGTAGTTGTGTTGATGGTATTTTTCACATGATGTGTTGCCATCAATGCCAAAGGGGGAGATTGTTGGATGTTGTGGTTGTGTTGCTGATATGTGGTTGTCATTGATGTCAACACTATTAGCATTGTTGCATTAGAAGTTGTATATGTCGAAGATATTGAGAAAATTTTAATAAGAAGTGCTACAGGTTGTCAGTGGTGAAGTGAAGTTCTTTTTGTCGATGTGTTCAGTACGTTGTTGTTCTGAGGTTGTGGACTAAAGGGTTTCTTGTTGAGTATGTATAGTTTATCCACGTTGAATTTCAAAGATCTGCATGAAGAGTTGATCAAGTTACGGTGATTTTCATTTTGATAGTTTTTTTGTCACTTCAGTTAGTGTTCCTAATTGAAGATTCTGTGATTTTAGTAAGTTTAGTTACTGCGGATGCTTCTCTGGTGTTTCATGTTGCTTATGGATGTTTCTAGTTCATTCTCTATCTTTGTGGCATGTCTACATTGATCATTGTGCTCGTGATCTAAGATTTTCTCTTGCATGTTCATGTTTTTCATGTTCTTGGCCGACAAGCGTGTTGTGGATTTTCAAGGAGAAATTAATCAAAGTGTTTTTGTGTTAGAGATGTTGTTTTCGGTCTTCACTATTTTATGGCCGACCTTGGTTGATTTGCATGAATAATCTTTATTTTTTTTGGGTTGATTGTTTGTAATTATTTTATTATCTTTTTGTGGCCGACTTATAGCGATGTAATTTCTTGTTGCAGATATATAAGAGTGATTGTTTGAAGAGTGAGATTTTTTTAAATGCAAATTCTTTATGAAGATCTATGTGTGAATAAAGTTTAAGATCCCATTCAAAGAGCAAAGTGAAGAGTAGAAGATGTTCATGTGCTTAATGGTATACAACGGTATTGTGATTCTATTTTTCTCAATTCAAATCGAGATAGTTTTAATCTGAATCTTTCTATAAGATGAATTATGTCTTCCTTAGGTAGTAAACCTTATTTGTATTGTTTAGTGGAGCTCTAAATCTAATGTTGAATGCGTATTTCTCCATTCTATCTTCACTTATGCTGAGGTATAATATTGTGGATTGACCTCCGCCGTGTTTTTTCCCCTAACAGGGTTTCCACACATTTTTTTTTGTGTTATGTATGCTTTTGATGTGTTGTTAATTTATGCTTTCATGATTAATTATCAGATCTGAAATTAAGGTTAATAAGTTAAATAAGTTTGAGTTTGATTTGACAACAGCCGATTCACTACCACCATAGGTTATGCGCCCAGGTTTCCAGCAGGGCCAGAGATCTCAGAGCCTCACAAAACCACACTTGCAAGAATTATGTTTCTTTGTGCAAAAGTTAATGATATTGTACTGTAGCAGAAGCACTACAAACGGCAAAATGACGTTTCTCAAATGACAACTTGCACAATTTCTTATGACTAGGAACAAGATCCAAACTTTGGAGTCTATTGTTCTGAAGAAGGCTAGGGATTGGCTTGAAGAGGAGGTAGATGAGGAACACTAGGAGTTGATGAAAGGAATGGTTGGGACTTTTGAAAAATGGGTTGAGTTGGAAAAAGATGTTGGGGATTTAAAAGAGGCTATTAGGTCAATGAAGGATTGCATGAATTTGAAAAAATAGGTTGCTAGTCTTCAAAGCAACCAAGATAAAATTTTGTTTAATATGCAAGAAATTATTGATTATAGCAAAGCGATTGTTAAGAATATGATAGTGACCATTTAGGTATTTCAACAAGAGTTAAGGAATAGTCGTGCTAAGAGAGCAAGGGATAAAGCTCTTGTAGCTCCCCCTTCTAGCTCTGATAAGAAAAGGTAAATCCAAAGAGAATGCTCTACCTACCACCATGGAGAAAATTGAAAAAAACAATCCCAATGTTTTGTCATTTGAGGACAAATTGGAGTTCCTTACCAAGGAGTGGAAAGCTATAAAAGGCCTTCACCTTCTAGGTGACTAGTAATTGGTCTCTTCGGGTTGTTGGTCTTGGGATGGTATTGTTTGTTTCACAACTGGTTGTTGGTCCTTTTCTTTTAGTTTTTGTTTCTTTTTCTTTTGTTTTTTTGTTGTTTCCCTCCTTGTGAAACCCCTCTGCTTTGCCTCTATGGCTGTTTTGTAAATGGGTTCAAGCCCTTCTTGCTTAATCTTAACAAAACATGCATAATTATTTTGTTAATATATGTAAGTCCCCTTTGAAAATATTTTATGTGTCCAACATGTTTTTTACATTTTGTATACAAACGTTTGGAAGCCATAACTTTTGATTTGAGAGGCTAATTAGACTTATTTAAAAAAAAATGTAGATATCAAAGAGACCTACACAACAAGCACCTCTTTTGGGTAGTATCAAACAATCCAAAATAGTTATTTTGGCAAAAAACCAACTATATAGCCCATAAATTGGGTTTTACTATTTTATAATCCAAAAATCACTTTTTTTGTTGTAATTTTAACATTAGGAGCAAGGTTGAGACACCTTTCTTGACAAAACTTATATGAATTGAAGTACATAAAATCTCTAGCTCACTAGATTGGAAATATGAAAAACAAGCTATTACATATTATGTTCAAAGGTTTTAAAAGATCTACAATGCTACCAATATTTTTGACCTTTACAATGTAAATTATCTAGGCATATATAGTTTTCATGTTGCAAATGCTGAGATGTTTTTCAAATTGATATTTCTATATACTAAAATTTCTAGATTGTTATAATATTTTAATAGCATACATTCCCAATATAGAAATTATTAAATTCTTGAGTTTGCATGTAAAACCCCCTTTAAAGTCCCTTAGTGATATATCTTGATTTATTCTAGTTCCTAGATGCTTCAAGATGATAAATTAGGAAACAATTGTCATGAATAGAGTCTACAATTGATGATTAATAGTGTAGTTTTATCTAGGATAAGCATTGACACCAAATAAATTCCTTCATGGTATCATATAGTCTAGTCTGTTAGTTATATAGTCTTGCAATAAACAAATAATTATTGAATTACAAAAAGAAAAGATTAAATCAAATTCAAGTTTTGTTTCTAGTGGTATTTCTTAGAGATGAAAATCATTAAATAAAATCTAGATGAGTATACTTACATTTAATTCAACTATTTGGATATGATCTATAGTTGAATTAATAATCTTGTAAACATTATTCCCAC
>VDFB02105785.1:384203339-384454070 GCA_007258455.2 Sequoia sempervirens | reverse complement strand
CTACTCCATTTTTTTGAGGGGTATATGGAACTATTCTTTGTACCTTAATACTATATTTTTCACAAAATGATTCAAATGTATAATTTCAATATTCACCCCCATTGTCTATCCTTAGGCACTTAATTCTTTTTTCACTTTGGTTTTCAACTAATGCCTTAAACCTTTGAAATACCTCAAATACTTCACTTTTCCTTTCAAGAAAATAAACCCATACTCATCTAATATAATCATCAATAAAAGTGAGAAGGTACCTAACACTTGAGATGGAAGGATATCTTGGTTCACATAAATCACTATGAATGAGTTGTAGTGGATGACTTACTCTCCATGCTCTTCTAGAATCAAAAAGATCTCGATGGTGTTTACCTAACACACATCCTTCACATAGACCTTCAAATGCTGAAATCTTTGTTAATCCTCTAACCATATTCATTCTAACCATGTCCTGTAATTTTCTATAATTTGTATGTCCAAGTCTAGCATGCCACAGTTTTGACATATAATCACTTTGATCAATAAAAGCATGGGAGAGAGTGTATTCATCATCAACGAATCCAACAAATTTAAAGAGACTTTCTTTATGGTCAATTCTACCAATAGCAATAATCCTTTTTGGGTCTTTTCTATCTCTTACAATAACTTGATTAGCAGTAACACAAAATCATATCTAGCTCGAGCAATTCTATATACTAAAATAAGATTCACCCCCAATCCTTCAACTAGTAAAACATTTTTCAAAGTTCCATTTGTTACACTAACAGTTCTTGTTCCTAGAACTGATAGTTTCACCTTATTGCCAATAGTGATTTCTTGATCTGAATTCTTGATCTTCATGAAAATTAATAAATAAAGATCTATCTCCAATCATGTGAAAAGAAGCGCCTAAATCTAGAATCCATTCTTTATTAGTATTTGAAGCAAAGTATCCTCCCTTTACTCTAGATGTATTTTCAAGTTCAGAAGTTTCCTCTACACTTGATTTTACTTGCCTGGAGATACCTACAAAACTTTATTTATCTATCTTTCATTCCTTAAACCGTTCTTGCTTAGGCTTGTACTTTTATCTTTCATTGTTCCTCTTCTTTAAACAATTTTTTTCCATATGATTCTCACCTCCACAATACCTACAAATAATGGGTTTTCTTTCCAATTGTTTTTCTATACCTTCATTTCTAGAAAATTGGTTAGAACCACCATTATTTTGAAATTTATTATATCCTTTCCAATTCTTCTTTCCATTATCATATCTAGAAAATGATTTACTCTTAGCTGCATATGCATGATTCTTCTTAGTATAACCTTCTTTAATAAGTTGAGCCTCTTCATCTAAAACTGACTTGCAAAATTGATCAAAAGTTTGTTGGGGGTATTAGGATTTAACTGAATAACCCTTTTCCTTGATTCTTTAAATACCTTGTAGGGTTGGGGAAGCTTACTTTCAACCATCAACTGAAAATCATTTTTTGCATATTCAACAGCTATTTTCTTCAACTAGGCATTTAAATATGTAATCTCATTAAAGTAATCAGCCATTTTTTCAAAATTAGTTGGGCCTATGTTCACCAATTTCTCTTCTATGTTGAACACACTAGCAATATCTGCATCTTTATAATCTTTTTCTAAGTTCTCCCATAGTTCTATTAGATTATCAACATCAACAAACCTTCTTTTGAGATTGGGACTCAAGGCCTTACCAATAATTCCTCTATTTTTCTCATACTTGCATTTCCATTTTCTTTCTTTCGCTGAGGTTCTCCAATCTCTTTATTCACTATACTCCATAGAGCCTTTTCTCTCAAAGCAATCTTAATTGCAATCTTCCAATCTGCAAATCCACTTCCATCAAAGATTGGAAAACTTTCATTTGTAGAGCCCATGTTAAAAAAAATAGCCCTCAAACAAATAGATCAAACCACTTCAAAGATTATTTTGCTGATCAAATATCAATCCAACAATATTTAACCCTGTTAGAAGATTTCTAACTCTGATACCATGTAAGAACATGCCCAAATAATAAAACAACAACAAAACAGAGCTTAAAACAATTATGAAATGGCTCAAATAAATTATATTGATCTAACTCGCTTACATACAATCCAACAACTTACCTCAACGGTAGTGTTGTTCACAATGGACAACCTTATATTTATACTTGAGGCCTCTAAGATCTAGAAACTTCTAATGTTCTAGATATCTCTAAAACTGGAATGTTCTTTTTCCTTGAACAACTTCTAGAAGATTCTAGTTCTTCTAGAAACATCTTTCAACTTTTCTAGAAGATTCTAATTCTTCTTGAAACATCTTGTAACTTTTCTAGAAGATTCTAGTTCTTCTAGAAACATCTTCTAAATTTTCTAGAAAATCTTATTCCTTAACAAAATAGGTGAGAAATCACTTGGGTTTCCAGTTGGAAACATTCCTTCCCCACACCTGAAAACAAACGTTAACTCTCAATCGTTCATCTTTTTTTTCGCTGCTTATTGTCGGTTGTTCTCTTTTTTTTTGTTGATTTTTGTTGCTTTCCCCACAGCTATTGGTTTATGCTCCTTCAAACTCTTCCTCCCTGGAATTGACCTTTCACTTGTCCAATTTAGGGAGCTACAACCTGAAAATAAGGTTCCCACGAGGGTGTTAGAGTATGTTTATTGAAAATGAAAATTATCATCAAGAGCCTAATAATGAGCACATTTAGGTTCTTTTCATTACGACATCCTTTACCCTACGTAGTTAAGTATATATCAGCATAATTAATATATAATGTATATCTTATATAACTAGGATTGACCACAAGCTGTTGTACGTGGAAAATGATCAGATCCAACCTTGTGCATATCCTACAATCAACTTTAGTTAATCGTTTAAAGAGGCTTGTACAAATTAAACTCGATGAGACATTGACTCAAAGATAATGTTTGGTGTTTTTTTTTTTTAAAGTCCTATGTTTATAGTTATTTATCTATTAAAACAGAAAATGCAAGCCTTAATAAGATTTCTTCAACGTAGCTTGTACAAAGGTTTTATTTATTAAATGTGGAATACACTGTAAGGCTTCAGTTGATAAAAACATTTTTTTTTCAGATTCATTAGAAGTTGCCTTGTTAGTACTCCTATCCAATTTTCAATTGAATTACAGTTGAAATTTACACCTTGGTGACATTTACATGATTTACTCCAATAATATTGGATATTATCCAGATTACAATGGCATTGTCGAATTGTAACCTAAAAGTAAGTTTTGTTTAAAACACCAAATCTTTAAAATGAATGTTTTCTTGTTCTTTAGACTTATGATCTGTATATGATTCTTATGCAAGTGGTTTTTGGTCTCCATATTAAGCCATAGCTTGTTTGTGTAGTTTTAGATATCAATGCACATATTTTACGTTTTCCTTTTTAAATTTGAATTTACATGTATTTATTAAGGTTTTGTCTTGGATGAGATCTTTATGGAACAATCTTGGAGCTTGTTGGTTATGTTATACATCTGACTTAAAATTGTAAGGAGTATAAGTTTTATTAAATGTAAACACTAATGATTTTTTGCATTTATAAGATATAGCACTATTGCATGAAATTTCTTTTGAATGAATCATCTGGATAGCCAATATATATTCAAGCAAACTAAAAATAGTTGTCATCCTCAAGTAGTTGTAAAAAGCCAGTATCAGTTTTAAACCACAATACACACACTTCTTCAATATGTTCGATGCTAAAGAATTTTCATCCAAAATAGTTAACACTCAATCAAGATAATTGAAGAAGTTAAAATGCTAAATTTAAAACTCTTACATATAGCTAGAGAGTCAAAGATAGGATTAGTGTTGGCACTATTAACATAGGGCAACAAAGGAATACCAGGTAAGAGAATGCACTTAATTGATAAATTTAAATGATTACAGGGTTTTATTAAAATTTGAATTATTATTGAGTGTTGAAATTTTTTTTTAAATAGAATTAAGATTTGATTAAAATTTAAATTACTACTGGCTTTAAGATGTACTTTGGAGATTTAGTAGCGATTTCTTACTGTGAAATAAAGTTTTAAATTAAAGAGCTAAAAGTTAGACAAGGATGGTATGACACTACATGACTGGTGGACAAAGCTCTTGTTCATACTATTTTATCTTAATAAAAAAAATATAAAAATAAAAATCTTTTGAATGACCAAATATGTTGCTACCACTTCCTTAGGCAACCTAGTTATTATTAGAAATGTGTTATTATCTAATCTAAGGTATTTATAAAGTTATCCTTGTCAATTATTAATGTTTTGGAAGAAGTTAGGGAGTTGTTTAGTAGATAAAATTGTTCTTCATTGGTTGAGATTCTCTTAAAAACATTTCTGGGTTTTATTCTTTGTTCTACCACCTTTCCAAATCATATTAAATTTTAAAATTTGGATAAGGGATACAAAAAGTTACAAGTGTTTAAACATTGCCCTATTTAGCTACAAATCAGCAAATTAAGAATTTGATAAATAAATACATGACAAAAATATGAGAATTGACCCTTTGGACATCACTGGATTAGTTACTTTCAGAATCACATATCTCAATAAAGATAATATGAATATTTGGGAACCTGAATAAAAGACCCATGTCAATTTAGATTATGGAGATAAATGTTTTAATTGCACCTTGATTTTGATTAGATTAGATAACTTAGAATGATTGGATTACTTATTTATTTTTACTAGAATGCACACAACCAAGATTGGCTAATAGATGAATTTAATTTTATTCATATTGTGAGCATAGTGTACAAAACATAGTTGTATTGATCTAGTGATTATTATTTTAAGATAATGATGTCATTATATATAGAATAAATTTAAGATAAAGCCTTGATTTATTGAGAATTACTAACAAATTATGAATTCCCGTAGGTTCTTTTAGTAGATGGTAAGTGACCTAGTATTGTAGAAGTATACTAAATTTTAGCTGAGTAGTTATAGTCACAAACCATATTTTGTTAATCAACAATGTAGACTAAGTTGGTTAAATTATCCAACTATTATGTTGAATATTTGTGATAAGGATTAGATTAATTGAGAGTAAAGTAGTCATATCAAATTAGTAATTTCATCGTATAGTGAAAGGAGCCCTCATAATTTAAATTTTATGGCCTCTATTTGTACTCATCAAGGTGTGAACAATTTAAATATGAATTGAATCTAGAGGGTATACCCCCCTTGTCAACAAAGTTGTGTTGGTTAAAGTTCATGTTGTCGAACTAAAATTCCTCTGCAAATTATATATGTAGCAAGGCCGTCAAAGATGAGCCCTTGAGGAAATAGTTCAAGCCTTTAGGACTGTCCTTCTGAGTTTTATTTTGGGCCTTGTCACTTTCATCTAATGTTGTCAACTAACCTTTGACTTGTATAGTTATGTAATTATATTGCTTATTATAGTGATCATGTACTAATAACTCATTGATTTGATGTGTGCATCAAGTCTTATAGATCGTGTAGGTATAGGTATTAGGAGCAAGGAAATTATGATGTGTTGGAATACGAGAGGTGCTTAAGTGTGTAAAAGGTATGTTAAGTTGACCCATGATAAGAAGACATTATTGTTAAGATAAGAAACTCATTTATATATCTTTTCTCATAACTAGCAATATCATTGATCATAGTTTTAGGTGGTATATTATGTTAATATAACTATAAGTAGCAAGATATGTTGCTATTGACTTTTAAAAAAAAAACATTTATTGCAAAATTAGTAAAGTTGTTACAGTTTTGTTAGGATGTATAGTGTGTAGAATGTGGGAATTACACTCCCTGTAGACTCTTCCTTTCCCTAGATACTCAAGAGTAGCGAATACTCTCCATTATATTTTGGTGAACCCAACGTGAACTCTTTGTTCTCTTTGTCTTTGTTTCAAAAAAGTTTCCTCTCATGTTAGGATGTGTAGCTAATAGCGTTTTGGGATGTTCTTTATGAGCTTCACAATCTAATCTACTACCTCTAGATATGTAGTTAAGAAGAAGTTATTAAAACATCGATATGGGGTCTAGAAGGTTTAGTCCTCCCTGTACTGGACTGTATTTTGAAGAGTATTCTACAAGGCTTCCATTTCAATTTTCCCCACCTCACAATGAAGTTGTAACCCAATCTCCTACCCCTCTTGCCTCACCCTCGAACTCTTTCTCGTCCTTGGAGGATGAAGTTTCTTTCAAGGTCCTTGTAGAGAAAATTCACTCCTTGGAACTAAGACTTGAAGAGCTCACAAGGTTTTTGGCAAGAGATGATACCTATGCTCAAGCAACTCCTCTTGTTGAAAATCTAAGGAATTTGTTGATTAAAGGTCAAAGGGGCTTAGAGCTCCTTTGTAGCATTGAAAATATTGTATAGACCCATGGCCCATCCTACACCTTTGTCTTGGGTAATACCCAAGATATTGGATCAGAGATTGTTGGCCAACAATTGAATATCTTGATGCCCAAAGTGTTTGATTGCATGGTTGACATAGGTCCCTCTACCAATAGTGATACCACCTCTGCATCCAAGTAGTTTCATATGATTAAAGAAAATTAGGTTCCTTTAGGCTTAAATTCTTCTACATCAGGAGCTTAAGATGTCTCTATCGATGTTAGTGTTGGTGCTTCTCTCGGTGTTGGTGTTGGTGCATATGTTGGTGTCGGTGGTTTCTCTAGTGTCATTGCTAGAGGTTTTGTTGGTGGGTCTATCAATCATACTTCGTCTGTTGACCCTGTCCTTAATGATCTCCTGCTGAACATGGGATGGATGTAGACTCAACTAGCGAATCTGGCTAGCTCATCCTCTCAACAGATGTTCCAAGCTTTTTGTTGTTGTTGTCTTTTATCTATTGCTATTCTGAACACTCCCATCCCACAAGGGGTGGGAATTCCTAAGTTTGAAAAGTACAGTGGTTTTGGGAACCTGTAGACTCATGTTTTTTCCTTTAATGCCATGTGTATAGATTTCTTTCACCACAATGCACTTTTGGCAAAAATATTCTCGCGTTCTCTTAAGGACACTACTTTGGAGTGGTATTGCTCCTTGCCTAATAATTTTTTCTTCTCCTTCAATTAGCTTGTAAATCAATTCCTATATCAGTTTTAGGCTAACATTAGGCCATAGGTTGCCTTTGTTGATCTTGTTCAGTGTAAGTAGGGACCTCACAAGAAGGTGACCAATTTTATAGCTTGTTATCAAACCTTATTTTCTCAGATCTCCTATACCTTGCCTGATTTTGATGTACATAATGTTCATTGGAAATTTGTAGCAGGGATGAGAGATAAATTTATGTTGAAGTATTCATCCCCTATGCATTTGTGTATTGCTCTATGAAAGTACCAAAAAATAGTTGCACAATACAAGGATTCATCCTCACACTCCCATCAGGATGGTCAAACAGTCGTGTCAATCTTTGGTGAATCTAGAAAGAACAAAGCAGTGGCGAATGTGGTATTTGTTCCCACTGATAAAAATTCTATAGGATGAAACAAAATATTTACTAAATTATCATAATCTTATAGTAGTTTCCTACAAAAACTTTTAAAAGATAGAATAATAACTCTACTAGAGATTAAACTGTTGTTTGAGTCGTATCCTCATTGGTATGATGCACAAAATTTTTGCTAGTACCATCAAGTCTCGAGACATGATACCAAGAGATGTGTTTTTTTGCGTCATGTAATTTAGGACCACATCGATAATGGTACAATCTAACTCGATGGTAGGAAATATAGCTCGAACAAGTCTATACCAAATCCCAATAGCTAGCTATAGATCTACATAGATCCATTCCCATCTCATTCCACTAATCCAGTCCCTCTATATTCTTCTTCTTTTGACTTCACCCCATCTGAGTATGTGAATGTAGTACATTTACTCATGTTCCTCCTTCAAATCATGTGAATGTTATTCTTGATATTATATTTACTTCGCATGATTTGTCTTTGAACAAGGAGCTTTCTATGTCATACATTCTCACTTGCATTAATGATAACATTGTAACATGCATTATGGTTGATCCTTTGAGTCATGTGAATGTCATCATAGAGGAGACCCTTTTTTATAAATAATTTATATAACGAGAAGTACGATGAATTACAGGCTACCATTCACACACACGATGGGTTTTGTATTGCACCTATTGGCTCTATTTCTCTGTCAATCCTAGTAGGACCTAAAGTCTTGGAAGTCTTATTTGTTGTGATTTTCGAGTTTGACTTGTTCAGAGTGAGGTCATGCATTCCATGGTTGGCCTCCATGAATGTAGTCACCTCGGTAGTCCACAAATTTTTGAAGTTTCCCCATGAGGGTACCGTGCATATTGTCTAGGATACTAGATATAAACCATTGATAACATGTGGGGGCTTCTCCCTCAACCACTTTTGGTCCACCCCAATTGGACCCCTACCTCCTAGAGGGTATTTTTTATATAGATCTTATTTTAGGTATAAGACTGGGGGATTAGTGTTGGAAGGTGGTTTTCCTCTGTCTAGTTAGGCTATCTCTCTGAAGGCATCTTTGCATACATAGCAGCATGCTTCATCTTCTGCCCCTCCAAAGGGGAAGAACAAGCTTGCTCTTGCCCTTGGGCCTTCCCCTTCTTCTTCTTCTTCTTCTTCCTAGCCTTTGGTGGAGTCTTCTATTCCTTATATTGTGCCTAGCATAGGAAAAAGAAAAGTGCCCATGTTGTGGAAGGTGAAGCCTCAAGTTTTTCAGTTTCTAGTTTTGCCCAGGGTTCCTCAACCCACCCTTTATGGAAAGGGGAAGTGTTCCCATGGGGTTGTTCTTGTGTCTCGGCCTTTGTGGCCTCTGTCTATTCCTCTATTTGCCTCTAAGGCAACAAAAGGAAAGGGTCCCGTTGTTGAGACACTTGTGTCCCTTTTTGTTTTTTTGCCTCCTCCTCCTACTCCTCCTTAGGAGTCCACCCTTCCACCGGAAATGGCTATGGAGGTTGCTCCCCCAATAGAATAGGATCCCCCGACCTCTTCTCAAGCTTCATCTTTTAATTCCCAAATTCATTGTAACCAGCTTGCGCACAAGCGTAAATACCAACAAAAGGCTCTAGATAAGGAGCAAGTTGCCTTGTAGAAGATTGTAGACGAGCCTGGTGTCTCAACTTTTTATTCTTTTGTTTTGATTGCTCCTACTTGTGTCCATTTTTTTGCCTCGATTCCCATCACCTCAATCCTTCTTTCGAATTCGTCGATAGACCCCAATGAACCTCCCCCTAAAAGGGTGTAGGTTTCCATTTCTCCCTCTGCGAAGCCTCCCCTTCTTACTTCTCTTCTCAATATTCCTCCTTTTTCATAGCCCATAGACATTCCTTTCACAAAGATGGTGTCCTTTGTGGCTTCATCTCCCTCTTCTGCTTCCACTTTAGCTATGAGGATTAGACCTCCTCCATTGAAATGCAAATCGAAGAGCATTATCACTTCGAGCAATAGTCAGAAAAAGTTGTCTCTGCCTCTTGAGTCTTGTTCTACTTTGGCTTGTGTCATCCTTGTGATGGAGGCAGTGCCTACATCGGGTATCTTTTCCTCCCATTTAATTTCCACATGCTATTTTGTTCAATTCATTGGAGGACATCATGACTATTTTTGATCTTTGTTAGGTTGATTACTTTAACCTCCTAGGAGCTCGATGACGAAAACCTTAAGGGACCTTCTTCCTTAGCACTTGTTGCAAGCAATTTGGTTGGTGCCACTTTAGCTATCTCTCCCCTATAAACTTGTCTTCCTCCCCATATAATGATCTAGATTGGGAGCAAGATGACTTGTTGTATGAGTCTGATTAGTGCAACACCTTTTTCTTCATCTTTAGATTAGTTTTGTGTGATTGTTTGTGTTCCCCTGTGCTTATCTATATATGTTTGTGCTCTCGCCCGGAGGACCCTTCCTACCCTTGTAGGTGCTTGGATATAGGAGAGAAACTCTATCATACACTTCTTCTGTTTGTATCATCATTCTTATATATGTTGTAAATTTTGGCTTTCACGTCAAGGACGATGTAAAGTGTTCAGGCATTTACACCTCTTCCATGTTGACCCAATGCTTATTTTTACTTCTTCTTCATGTTCTCTTCTTCCAATTTTGATACATTTGGGGAGTGATGAAAGTTCATATATATATATATATATATATATATATATATACTTATCTATCTACATCTATGAGCAGTTTTGACCCTGAATCATTAGACCCCCCTATGCTCTTGATTTCTTCATCTTTGCTTTTTTGCTTTGTGATGTTGTGGTTTCTATGTGTTTTCACTCATGTGACAACATTCCATGAATACATCTCACAATGTATCTTGTGCCACATCATCTCTTGTCTTTCTCTTCTCCTCAAAATGACATGTGCTCCTTTGCATAGCACACATCATTCTAAGGGGGGGGGGCTATCATATATGCTTAATTTTAAAAAAAAATCAAAAAAGTTTTAAAAGGATTCCTTGATGTCTTATGTCTTGTCGTCTAGCTTGGGGGAAACCCCACTAGACATGTCTTGTCTTTTTTGTGATTGTCCTGCAATGCAGTTTGCAGAAGCCATAAGCCTATATGATTGTCATATGGTCTCAAGCCATGTCAACCATACTTATCAATGTCGTCTTTTATCTGATCAAATCGCCTCATCTTGTCTATGAATTTTTTTATCATGTCTTATTTTTTTTATTTTTCACTTAACATGTTTATCTGCAGCTAACATGTTTGTGGTGAGATTGTAGTTGGCTTTGCAAGATTGAAGACCTGTGTCTTCTTCACATTCTGATGGAGCTTCTTCACATCAAGTATACCAGATCAAAGGTCTACTTCCTCTTCATCCTAGGTATATTCTCTTAAATCTCTTTATACTTTACCTCACACATGTTTAGATACATATGCTCGCTATAATGGGGGAAAATGTTATATGGCATAAAATTGCACCCTTATGCAAGTTTACATAACATTGGCCTTCACTTTGGATTGATAAGATGATAATGTGAAAAACCCACCTTTGTAGCCTTCATTTTTGTCCCTGCATTGTCATTTTCTATCAATGGTGGAAATTTGTCTAGGACTCTTCCACATTGCGCAAAAATCTATGTGTCATGCAAAAATTCTAATAGGATTCTTGATCCTATGGTTGTTGGGACGTTATATTGTCGCCTTCCTGCAAAGTGTAATGCCTCTACAGTTTTTGGCACACTTGGAAATGACTCTTTAGCATACAATTTTCTATTCCATTCTAGCAATTCTATCTCACTCTCTCATTCTAACACATCATTCTCACATTCTCTTCGATCTAGCTCTCTTCTTGCAACTCTACACCTTCCATTCTTGCAGGATCAAGCTTTCTACACCACATTCTTACACGATCATCTCAAGTTTCAAAGGCACTACTCTGCCTCTCGGCTTCACCAAGCTTGTTGGAGGGAGGGTAACATTTACCTTCATTGCATCATCGTTCTTGTTTCATAGCATATTGCTTTCTTGCATATTCTACATCTTTTCTTATCACTTTTTCTATATATCTTTCTATAACGTTGTCTATTTGGTTGTTTATGGAGGTGGAAACATCAAAGCGGGGATTTGAAAAAGGAAAGCCTCGAAAAGCAACCCCAACATTTTTTATGTTTCTGTGTATGCAAGTTTGTCCATGAGGATCTTGCAGGAGGCTAGACCTAATATGAGTTAATCCCTTTTTTCCACTAGTCATTTTTCTTAATATTTTATTCACTTGTTGCTTAAGTATTCTTATTGTTGTACTCTAAATTTTTAGCATTTTGTTTAAGCTAGTTAAACTATCATACCTTAGCTTTTGGGTAGTTAGTAGATCCTAAGTGTCTATGGTAGCTGACTCTATCTCTTGTCCGTACGAGACACTAGTGCGCTACAAAGATGCTCGTGCGTCGTGCTATTTTCCATGGTTTGTACTTTCATCCTTTAGTCGATAGATTCTCTATTTGTCTCCTAAGACCTTTGAGGTCTGTTCATTTGGATTCTAAAGTCTCTTTTCCATAAACATCCAAAAAACCCAAAAACATAGCATAAACTTCTTGCAAGTATGAGCAAATTGGTGTTGTCATTGATGTCAACAAGCTTATGTTGTCATTAGTGTTAGTTGTATAAGGAGGAAGAAGATCATTATTGAGGGATTTGTCGTACTGATGACAATATAATGCAACTAATCAAAGCATGGACAACACCAACATACTCACACAACAAATCCCTCAATAATGATCTTCTTCCTCCTATCATTATTGAGGGATTTGTTCTGATGAAAATATAATGCAACTAATCAAAGCATGGACAACACCAACATACTCACACAAAAAATCTCTCAATAATGATCTTCTTCCTCCTTATACACTTGACACTAATGACAACACAAGCTTGTTGACATCAATGACAACACCAATCTGCTCATACTTGCAACAATCTCCCCCTTTGTCATTGATGGCAACACATGATGTGAAAAATAAAGGTAAACCACAATAGCCTCTAATATATATATGGTTGAATGCCATATATAATTCTCATCCATATATAACAATAAGAAACCTTGTAGTGATTAATGTCCTCCATCATAGGTTGGCCTATGCCTTTTCCTCATCCATTTCATTCTCAACAATATACAGAAGCTTATCTTCTTAGAAAGGTACAACTGATTCACCCCCCTCTCAATTGTCTTGTGCATTCAACCATATACATTGTCTATACCTCAAACACTTGATTTTCATGTCCATTTCATTTTCAACCATAACTTTAAATGCTTTGAACTTATCTAGGGATTCAAATTTATCTTTAAGAAAAATAAACCATTTTATTTTGGAATAATCATCAATCAGAAGCATGAAATACCTACATTCTTGGAAACTTCTTCCTCTTTTAGGACCACAAAAATCTATATGCACCAACTTTAACAATCTGGTAGTAGATTGTTCTTTTCCTTTGACACTCCATGTTTGCTTTCCAATCTGACAATCCTTGCAGACAACATTGATAGGATTTATAATCTTTGGAAAATCTCTCACAACTTGAACTAAACTGATTCTTACTAGATTATTAGAATTAATATGATGTATCCTCTTGTGCCATAGCCAACTTTCATTAATCTAAGTCACAAAGCAATGAACATCAACACCCTTGAGTTGATAAACATTTCCATTTGTCCTTGCAGCAACAATCATAGTTCTAGACCCTTTTCTGATCTCACATCCATTATCTTGAAACATAAGATTGTATCCTTTGCTACACATTTATCCAACACTCAAGAGATTAATTATGCCTTAAAATCTTGACATAGTAAACATCATCAGTGTTATGCTTTCCATCAAAACTGATTCAACCTATTCCACATATCTTAGCACCTAAATCATCACCAAATCTAACAAGTCCTCCATCATACTTTTCAATTTTAACAAACTTACTCTTGTCACCAGTCATATGGTTAGAGCATCCACTTTCAATTATCCAATAGTTCTTATCCTATCTAGCATGAAAAGCAGATACCAAAGTACCTTTAGTTTTATCCTTTGTCTCCCAAGGGCCTTCCTTCACACATCTTCTAGAGTTAGCAAAAATAGATTCATCTTTTAAAGCCATAAACAAGCATTCACCATCATCATCATCTCCATAATTAGATTCATCATCAGAAATACTTGCATCTTTTCTAACATAATAGATTTTCTTAATAATTTTACCTCTATTCTCCTTGTTTTTGTCATTCACAACTCTACTTTGACATCTTGAAGCATAGTGACCTATCTTTCCACAAATAAAACATTTGAAAGGAAACTTACCTTTATACTTACCAATACCCTTTTTCATCCTCCTCACAAAGTTAGCTTCAACATCATCAAGATCCTCCTAATTTGATTCTTCAATCTTCTCTAATTTTCCATCCTTAAAAGCAGTCTCACCTTTTGCACCATTGTTTGCACCAAATTCTCTCATTTCAAATGCAGTTATAGAGACATACAATTGATCTCTAGTATATAAATCTAGATTTGAAAATTCCTCAATAGCAAAAACTTTATGACTATAATATTTAGGAAGAAAGTTGAGAATTTTCTTTACCACTTTTGATTCTTTGAATTTTCCATCAAGACCTCTAATGGAAGTGACCACTTCATCTACCCTCTACATGTAGCGTGTAATATTTTAATCTTCAAACATCTGCAGGTTCTCAAATGTGATCTTCAAATTCTGCATCTTAGCTTGTTTAGCCTTGTCATCTCCTTCATAAATGCTTTCCAACTGTGTCTAATTTCTTTAGTAGATTTCAAATCCATAACTTTCAATAATTTGGAATTTGTAAGACTCCACAAGAGATCATACCTTGCTTTACCATTGCATTCATAGGCCTTGATTTCAACTTTAGTTCTTGTACCATTTGTAGGAATAGTATAATCATTTTGTACTATCTTCCAGATGTCAAATCCAAGGTATACTAGATAACCTTCCATCCTTCTCTTCCACAATGCATAGTTCATGCCATCAAACATGGGGATATCCTTCTTGTGTGTCATCCCAAATCTACCTTAAGCGGTTAAGATTTATTCCAAGGAACCTTGCTCTGATACCAATTGTTGAATACACAAGACAACTAAGAGGGGGGTGAATCAGTTACACCCTAAAAATTCAAAATCCTCATACACATTCAGATCCATGTTCATTCAATAAACCCTTAAATCTGTTGTGATGATTTAGCATGAAAAGAAAATAACAGAAACTAAAACACAACACCATACACAAAAGAACACCAAATTTACATGGAAAACCTAAGATGGAAAAAACCACAGTGAGGATTAGCTCACATTATAAGTAATCACAACACCAATTACAAAGGCTCACTGCATAGAGAAAAAAAGGACTCACTACTAAAGTCTCACTACTAGAATAGAAAAGAAGATAGAGAAGAAAATTTACATAGATAAAATTATCTCAATGCAACAAGGAATCCACCACAATGTCACCAACACCTTCACAGCCTAATTGAAGAATTGTAGACAACTTCTACTCATTGCATCTAGTAATCTAACACATAAAAGCTTGCACTACACTTCTCAAATTTACACTCTATAACTCTGCAATTTGCATCATACTTGTCTATCTCTTCTATCACATCATCCTTCAACAACTCAACACTTATTTATATTGTCTTTAACCTTGAAAACTTTCTCCAAAGTTGGCTATACACCTCAATCATGATTTGAGCTTGTCACTTGTACAAATTGCAAAATTTCTTCATTGTAATTTGTTGGGGGTTGCAAAATCAATTTTTAATACATTTTGGGGGGGGTGAAAGGCACAATTTAAGTGCTACATTGTCTTCTTTCTTTTGGTACTCAAGGCGGATCTAAGGAAAATTGAACCACTCGCTCTCCACAATTATTATACATGGAAGCTAAAAATGACTCAATTGTTACAATCTAAGGGTCTATGGCCAATGTTAGTTGTAGAACAACCTGAATTCACAAAAGATTATGAAAAATTTGTCCATAGACATAAAATGGATGAAGGAAAAGGGCTCATTGGCTTACATGTATCTGATAACTTGTTTCATATTTCAGAGTGTAAAAAACCTAAGAATGTTTGGGATAAACTTGAAGAATTGTATGGTAAAACAAATAATTTCAAAGCCTTGCAACTTCAAGCAGAACTACAATCACTCTCTTCAAATGCATTTCCTTTAATTCAGGATTTCCTTGCACAATTCAAGATGATTTTGTCACAATTGAAAAAATGTGGACATGATATATCTAGTGATGAATGTATCTTCTTGATTATGTCTAAGTTGAGGGGCCCTTATCAAGTGTTTTCTTCTACTTTCTATTCTACGATGGATGCAATGGGGAAAGATTACAAAATTCCCTCTTTTGAGTTTTTTTGTGAGTGTCTTACTAGGGAGGAGGCCAAGATGATTTAGTTGGATGCCCTACCTAGTTCTAAGAATCATGATCTAATGGCTCAATCATCCAAGGCTAAAGGAAAGAATAAGAAGAAGCCCAAGACATAATCATCTTTAGGTAGTGAGAATCCCTCCAAACCGAAGTTGGAGAACAATCAAAAGTCTACTCCATCTCCTTCTTCTACCTTTGGAGATTCTTCTTCCAAGTCCAAGAAAAGGAAAGGAGATCCTTGTTCATTTTGTGGCAAAACTAGGCATGATGCAACTCGTTGTTTTAAGAGATTGGAAGCCTTGGAGGAAGTTATGAAGAAGCACAACATTTCAGTGGCTAAGCCTTCTTCCATGGGAAAACGGAAAGCTCTTTCAGCATGGGTCATTCATTCATCTTCAGATAGTTGGATTCTTGATTCAGGTGCTTCACATCACATGACCAATTCACGTGATCTTCTTGATTCTATTGTTCACACTTCTACTTCTCAGATTGCAGTTGGGAACTCTTCACATATTCCATTTTTGGGGAAAGGCTTCGTTCAGATGCTAGATGGGTGCATTGAGGATGTTCTTCTTGTTCTTTATATTTTAGCAAATCTACTTTCCATATATCAGATTTGTCATTCTGGAGATGGAAATTCAATTGAGTTTACTCCACAGGATGTGACTATCACACAGTTGTAGGATCCTGAGAAGGTTGTTGCTATAGGGATAGTTGATCATGAGAACCATTTGTATCGATTTGATGGCTTTGAGTCTTCATTGGGTTCATGTTTTTTTTCTCATGTTGATTCAATGAGCAAGCTTGGGCATGAAATATTTGGGCACTTGAACTATAGATATCTTTAGTAGATGCAAGCACATAACTTAGTGGTTGGTCTTCCTAAGATCACTTGCATGGATGGTGTTTGTCAAGGTTGTGTTCTTCACAAGCAACATCAAGATCCTTTTCCTAAGGGTCAAGCTACTCATGCAACCACACCCCTTGAGTTGGTCCATAGTGATCTCTTGTCATTCCCAACTCCTTTTTCAAGGGCTAAGTATGTGCCCACGTTCATTGATGATTTTTCCCGACCGACATGGGTCTATTTTTTGAAGCTCAAGAGTGAAGTTCTCACCAACTTCAAGACCTTCAAAACATTTGTGGAGAAGCAGTCAGGTTTTTCTCTTCAACAAATACACATAGACAATGGGGGGAGTATTTCAACCAGACATTTCAAAAAAATTGCAGTGAGCATGGTATTCTTCATCAGCACATAATTCCTTAAACTCCTCAACAAAATGGTGTGGCAAAGAGAAAGAACAAGACTCTCAGGGAAATGGAAAATTGTATGATTTAGTCTAGGTCCATGGCTCCAACATTTTGGGCTGAAGCTATCAATTGTGCCAACTATATTCAAAACTGTATGCCCCACAAGGTAGTGCAAAATATGACCCCTGAGGAGGCTTGGTCTCATCACAAGCCTAATGTATCCTTCTTCAAAGTATTTGGTAGTGAGGCTTGGGCATTCATTCCGGATGGTCGGCATAAATCAATGGAGAAGAAGAGTTAGTGGTACATCTTTGTTGGCTACTGTAAGGATGTTAAGGCATACAGATTGTTTGATCCTGACACATGAGAGGTTCATTTCTGACATGATGTTTAGTTTGTTGAGTCCTTCACCCACTCAGATCCTCCTTCAACTTCTTCATCACAACCTCTCAATATTATTTAGTTGATGATGCTTTGCTACTTGAGGAAGATTTTGATGATGGTCTTGATCCACCTCCTCCTCATTCAGCCACTAGGCCACAATGGGCTCGAGTTACTCTTGAGAAGGTTGGTCCTCTTGTTGGTGATCCCATAGACACTCATCGCACTCATTCTCAAACTTCAGGAATCATTCTTTTAAGTCATGTTGTTTCAGATGATCCTCAAAAGTTTTCAGATGCTTCAGGTATTCTAGAGTGGGATAGTGCTATGGTTGATGAGTATTCTTCTTTGATGAAGAATCATACTTGGGATCTTGTGCCTCTTCCCAAGAGAAGAAAGTTGGTCTAGTGCAAGTGGGTGTATCATACCAAGTATGCATCAGATGGTTCCATTGACAAGTACAAGGCTCGTCTTGTTGCAAAGGGGTTTTCTCAGGTTGAAGGAATTGACTATTCTAAGACCTTTGCTCCTTTTTCCAAGATGGATTTTATTCGCCTTGTCCTTGCAAAAGCTGCATCACAGGGATGGTCAGTGTATCGGATGGATGTGAAGAGTGCTTTCTTGCATGGGGATCTTCACGACGAGATCTATATGGAGCAACCACCAGGCTTTTTTTAGGACCCTTCACTTGTTTGTAGGCTTCGTCATTCATTGTATGGTCTCAAACAGGCTCCTAGGGCTTGGTATGAGAAGATGGATAGTTTCTTACTTGCTTCCGGCTACACTCGATGCCATTCTGATCTGATAGTTTATACTTAGAGACATGGAGAGGATCTACTCATACTTGTGCTCTACGTGGATGACTTGATTCTCACAGGGAGTTCTACTTTCATGATTACGAGTACACAACAAGCATTGATGGAGTGATTTGATATGATCGACCTTGGTCTTTTGCACTACTTCCTTGGTCTTTAAGTTCATCAGACTTTTGAGGGGATCTTCATTTTCCAGCAGAAGTGTGCTCTTGATTTTCTTTAGAGGTTTGGCATGGCTAATTGCAAGCCTACCCCTACTCCATTTCAGTCGGATGTTGTACTGTCTACTAGTTGCACTACTCCTACAATTGATCCCACCTTGTATCAACAGTTAGTTGGCAGAATTTTGTACTTGAAACATAGTTGTCCTAATATTTCCTTTGCAATTGTACTTGTCTCTTGCTTCTCACAGGACCCTCATGAGAGTCATTGGAAGGCCACCAAATGTATCTTGAGATACATGCAGGGCACTACTCATTTCGGCATTCATTACACATCAGGTGCATCTCAGATTGTGGGCTTCACTAATTTAGATTGGGCTAGTGATGTCAATGATCAAAAGTCTACTTTTTGCTTTTTCTTTTTCCTTGGTTCTATTCCGATTGCATGGTCATGCAAGAAGCATATTTCTATTGGATTATCATCGACAAAGGCTTGAGTATCATGGTGCAGTTTTGGGTAGTCAAGAGGTATTATGGCTTCGTTGATTGATGACTGAGTTTGGATTCCCTTCCACTCAACCCTCTACTCTTTGGTGTGACAATCAGAGTGCCATCCATATCTCTCACAACCTTGTGGAGCATCAACGTACTAAGCATATTTAGATCCACATGCACTTCATTAGGAAACTCATCCAGGATGGTGTTCTCAGCTTGAAGTATTTGCCTATAGATCAACAGGTTGCAGACATCTTCACTAAACCTTTGGTATCGCCTCATTATCTCCAGTTGCAATTGATGCTTGGGGTGAAGGAAGTTGTCCTTGGGGGGTCTTGAGGAGTCCTCCTTCATTTTTTAGTTTCTTTTCAGCTTTTTCTCTCTTTTAGAGAGGTGTTTTCTCCCATAGGGTTTTTCTCATTTTCTCTACTTATGATATTTTTTTATTTGTACATGGGTACCTCTTCAAACCTTGTTGCCGAGACCCATATTTTGCATCTTTTACATTAGTTTGTTCCTCCCAAAGTTGCACTTAAGGGGGGGTGTTGGTGTGAATAAGTCTTGTACCTAGTTTATTCCTTTACTAGGGACTTAGGGGACTTAACATGTTAAGTTTAGTTAGGATATTAGTTGTATCTTCTAGAAGTCTTAGTTATATTATCTAGAATTTACACTTTCCTAGGTAGTTATGAGTTAGTTGTCTCATGTGATAGGATTAAGATATTTGTCATGATCTTGTCTTATCCTATTTCTCATCCTTGCCTTTATAAGCAAGGAATCTCTAGCATATTTTGCATTGTATAGTATTGCATAGATCATATTGTATCATAGTGCAATCCTTGTTTGGTGGAATATCATCTTCCATTGTTGCTTCTCTCTATCTCTTGTGGAGGTTATTTGGTGTTGTGGATTGAATATCTTGAGTTGATCACTTCAGCGCACTCTTCTGATTGAAACAGCCAACAATTTCACAACCTACTCCCCTTGAGAGGTAGCCACCAACATCAGTCCAAAACAAAGAATGAATCTTGAAATCCACTAGATTGATGCATCTCCTTATGCATCTAGTTCAAAGGAGGGGAAATAACCCCCAAATTCTCCCATAGATACTCAATTATCCTTACAAAGAGCCTTAGTGAATATATCATAAATCTAATCCTTCGTAGGCACATATTCAAGCTTTACTTCATTTTCCATTACCTTCTCTCTCAAAAAGTGATACCAAATTGAGATATGATTTGTCCTTGAATGCATTACTGGATTTATTGAAATATTGATTGTACTTGTCTTATCACAAAAAATAGAAATAGGCTCATCATACACCACTCTAATATCTTTTAAATTTTGCCTCATACATAACACCTATGTGCAGCAAGATGCTTCTGCAATGTACTTAGCTTCTGAAGTAGATAAAGAAACTAAATCTTGTTTCTTGCTTAACCAAGATACTAATCTACATCGAAGAAAGAATGCACCACAACTTGTACTTTTTCTATCATCTACACAACCAGCCCAATATGCATCAATGTAAGCACTCAAAGTGAAATTAGTATCCTTAGGTTACCATAAGCCATGATCCAGAGTTCCCTTCAAGTATTTGAATATCTTTTTTACTAATGCAACATGTGATTCTCTAGGATCTTATTGAAATCTAGCCATAAGAAAAACTACATGCATGATATGTGATATAGTAGCAATTAGATATAGCAATCCACCAATCATTGATCTATACTTGCTCTAATCAACCTTAGGAGATTCATCATTCTTGCTCAACTTGCAACTAATAACCATGGGAGTACATACCGGTTTAGAATCTTTTATTCCAAACTTCTTCAACATTTCTTTGACATACTTTGATTGTAAAATGAAAATGTCTTTATCTATTTGATTGATTTGTATCCCAAGGAATAAATTCATCTCCCCAAACATAGACATCTCAAACTCATTTTACATCTCTTCTACAAACTTCTTACACATAGCTTCATTGCCTCCAAAAATTATTTCATCAATATATACAACCAAAATCATAATTTGATATTTTTCAACTTTAAAGTAAAGATTACTATTTGTGGTACCTTTATTGAATCCTTGTTGTATCAAATATTTTTCCAACCTTGCATACCAAGCTCTAGGAGCTTACTTCAATCCATATAATTCCCTCTTCAATCTACAAACCATATCCAATTTGTTTGATAACTGAAATTCTTCCAATTGTTCCATGTATACTTCTTCCAATTCTCCATTCAAGAAAGTGTTTCACATCCATTTGATAAACTTTGAAATCCTTATGTGCTACAAAATCCAAAAACATCCTGATAGCTTCCATTCTTGCCACCGGAGCAAATGTCTCCTCAAAATCTATCCCTTCAACTTGTGAGTAGCCTTTACACACAATTCTTGCCTTGTTTCTTACCAATTCTCCATTGTCATTTAGTTTTTTTCTAAACACCCATTTAGTTCCAATTATGTTTTTTGTTTGCAAGTCTTGGGACAAGTTCCCAAGTCTGATTCTTCTCAATCTGTAATAGTTCTTCTTTCATAGCCTTTATCCAATGTTCATTTGTACATGCCTCAATTACTGTTTTAGGTTCAAATTCATAAAGTAAACACAGATTTACCTCTTCTTCAACAACTTTCCTTCTTGTCAATACACCTTTGTTTTGTCTCTAATGATCTATTCTTCACAATGATTCTTCTACACATACTTAGGGGTTGTAGGGGTCTTTTTCAAAGCTTCTTCCTCTTCAATCTGTACTTCTTTTTCCTTATTTTTTTCTTCTTCTTTGCAACTAGGCTCATCTGATTCATATCCATCTATCACTATTGAATTCTGATAATATTCATCAACTTTGACACTTGCACTCTCAATATTCATCATGTTGAAACCCCTAAAGAATGAGAGAATGGGTCTCAGGCTGCCATTTCTAGTGATAGCACTTTGGCTACCATTTCAGGCAGCTTTTCTAAAAAGTCTATGTCTACATGTAGGAATAATGATGAAATCTCTGAGACTGTGGTTGTAGGAATTCATCTTCAGGAAAATTGTGTGTTGGCTTGGCATGATAAGTCAGCGCAAGTGTAAGAAGACTAGATTAATGGAAAAGGGTAAAATATAAAATTTCTCTAGGACTTCTTTTGACATGACTCTCCACTCCGACAAGAGTAGTTCTAAATGTAAATCTTGACGGTTCTTGTTTGGGGGTTGGTTTTTGGCTGGATGTGGGCTGTTCTTTTTGCAGCTTTGTTTTTGGTTGTAAAGGGTTTTAGGTCCCTTCAAAACCTATTTTTTCCTGAATCAAAAACTTTGACACTTGCACTCTAAACATTTTTTCTCAATCTCTTGTTGTAGCATCTATAGGATTTTCTTTTAGTAGAGTATCCAAGGAAGATACCTTCATCAAACCTTGCATCGAAATTTCCCAAGTTTCTTTCATCTCTTCTGATGTAACATTTTCTTCCAAACACCCTAAAGTACTTGACCATAGGAATTCTTCCATATTACATCTCATAAAGAGTCATTGTGTTATTTTATTTTTCTTGAACTCTATTAAGTATGTAAACAACAGTATGAATTGTTTCTCTCTAGTATATTTTCCATAGATTTGCTTCTTTCATCATAGTCCTTGCAGCTTCTTGAATAGTCTTGTTTTTCATTTCAATCACTCCATTTTGCTGAGGAGTTCTAGGGACAAACAAGTGCCTCTTTATTCCATGATTCTCACAAAATATGTTGAATTCATTGGAGGTGAACTCTCTGCCTCTATCAGACCTCAAAAACTTGATTTTCATGTCCATTTCATTATCAACCATAGCTTTAAATGCTTTAAACTTGTCTAGAGATTCAAATTTTTTTTTGAGAAAAGTAACACATGTCATTCTAGAATAATCATCAATCAAAAGCATGAAATAAGTATCACCTTGAAGACCTCTTACTCTTGTAGGACCACAAATATTTGTATGCACCAATTCTAACAATCCTGTAGTAGATTGTCCTTTACCTTTGAAACTTGTTATTTGTTTTCCAATCTGACAATCCTTGTACACAACATTGATAGGCTTTGTAATCTATGGCACATCTCTCATAGCTTGAACTAAACTAATTCTTACTATATTTCAAAATTAATATGACTCATCCTCATGTGTCATAGCCAACTTTCATCAATCAAAGTTATAAAGAAATGACCATCAACACCCTTAAGTTGATAGACATTTCCATTTGTCCTTCCAAAAACAATCACAATTTTGGACCCTTTTTTGATCTCACATCCATTATCTTGAAACATAAGATTGTATCCTTTGCTACACATTTATCTAACACTCAAGAGGTTATGCCTAATCCCTTAACATAGTAAACATCATCAGTATTATGCTTTCCATCAAAACTAATTGAACCTATTCCACATATCCTAGCACCTGAATCATCACCAAACCTAAAAAGTCCTCCATCATACTTTTCAAGTCTAACAAACTTACTCTTGTCACCAGTCATATGGCTAGAGCATCCACTATCAATGATCCAATAGTTCTTATCCTGTCTAGCATGAAAAGTAGATACCAAAGTACCTTCAATTTTGTCTTTTTTCTTCAAAGGGTCTTCCCTCACACATCTTATAGAGTTAGCAGAAACATATTCATCTTTTAAATCCATAAACAAGCATTCACCATCATCATCATCATCTCCATAATCAGATTCATCATCAAAAATACTTGCATATTCTCTAACATAATAACTTTTCTTAATCATCTTACCTCTGCTCTCCTTGCTTTTGTCATTCACAACCTTGTTTGGACATCTTGGAGCATAGTGACCTATCTTTCCACAACTAAAACATTTGAAAGGAAACTTACCTTTATACTTACCAGTACCCTTTTCCATCCTTCTCGCAAAGTTAGCTTCCACATCATCAAGATAATATTGATCTAATTCTTTACTCTTTTTTGATTTTCCAACCTTAAAAGCAGTCGCAACTTTTGCACCATTGTTTGCACCAAATTCTCTCATTTCAAATGCTATTAGAGAGACATACAACTGATCTCTAGTATATATATCTAGATTTGTAAATTCCTCAATAGCAAAAAAAATTATGACTATAAGCTTTAGGAAGAGTTCTAAGAATTTTCTTTACCACTTTTCATTCTTTGAATTTTCCACCAAGACCTCTGATGGAACTAACCACTTCATCTACCCTCTACATGTAGCTTGTAATATTTTCATCTTCAGACATCCACATGTTCTTCATTGTGATCTTCAGATTCTGCATCTTAGCTTGTTTGACCTTGTCATCTCCTTCATAAATGCTTTCCAACTTTGTCCATATATCTTTAGTAGTTTTCAGATCCATAACTCACTAATTTAGAATTTGTAAGACTGCACAAGAGAGCATACCTTTCTTTACCATTGTATTCATAGGCCTTGATTTCAGCTTCAGTTCTCAGACCATTTGTAGGCATGGTATAATCATTCTATACTGCCTTCTAGATATCCAATCTAAAGTAAACTAGATAACCTTACATCCTTGTCTTCTAGAATGCATAGACTGTGCCATCAAACATGGGTATCTCCTTCTTGTGTGCCATCCTAGATCTACCTCAAGCGGTTAAGCTTTATTCCAAGGAACCTTGCTCTGATATCAATTTTTGAATGCATAAGACAACTGAGAGGGGGGTGAATCATTTGTACCTTAAAACTTTAGAAAAAACTCCCTCTTAACCATACCTCATCACTTGAGCTTTTGTCCATGAGGTAATAAAGAGCTATTTTCTCCTTGTAGACTCTTCCTTGTCCTAGAGACTCAAAAGTAGTGAATCCTCTCCATTACACCTATGAGGGAAAGTATGATAACATATGAGAGTATGATCTCATCCTTTGCCTTCAACGATTCAAAATACTAGCTCCCACTTGCTATAATGGTCAACCATGGTGTGTTGCTAGGTGGTTATGGTCACAATGTTTCTCCCCCTCCAATGTGAACTCTTTTGGTTGGTTTCATCAACCTTGGTTATGGTGTCTCAGGTGCCATTATGCACACATCTCCACCTAAAGTTTCCTTTTCTTTTTCAACTAGCATCATGGTTGTTGGTTGCTCCCCCCTTTGATGCCTACTAATTTAGTTGGTGGTCAGAGCTTTGTTCAAGAAAATTCATCCTATTCCTTGTGCCAAATCATCCCCATTAGTGTTTTGTGGCTAGGATGTGGTGGAAAATGAAGACTTCTACCAATGTAGGAGTCTAGTGTGCAGATTCTACAACCTTTGGCCTTCTCTTCCTAACCTTCACAAATGGGTGCTAGATTCTTAGATGCCTCTTGTGGCATGTAAAATTGAGCTCTTCCCTTCTAAATATTTTTTATTGCCTCTTTTGAGGATATAAATTTGGTGTTGGGTAAGTTGTGGGCTTGGGAAGAGCACTCTCTCTCCATTACACCTTGGTCAACTTCATTTAACCCTCTTACTAAGCCACTAAATGTGCATTTGGTGTGTGTTAGACTTTTGAACCTACCCCTCCAATTTTGGGAGGTGTCATGTTATGTGGCTATAGGAAATTTCATTTGTCACTATTTGAAGGTTGATGGTTCCACTTCCTACATGGGGCAATCTACTTTTTCTCACATTTTTGTGGACATTGACATCTCCAAGCCTCTTCACCAGGATGTTGTTTTGATGGTTGGGAAAGGCCTTAGACTCAAGCTCTTGATTATGAGGGTCTCCCCTTCAAATGTCGTCAATGCTTCTCCACTTGTCACTTGCTACAAATTGTCCTCTCTTGCATCATAAGGGCACTACTACTTCATGGAAATATGCTAACAAACATCATTTGATTATTCATACTCTTAATTTTACATATGATGACTCCTCTTAGGATGATGGTGAGTTCTTAGTTTTTGGTGTAGCTCTTAAATGTCCTTTAGATCGTATTGAGGAACCTCCCACTCTAATCTCATAGCTTAATTTTCCCTTAGTTTCAAATTACTCATGTGGTGGAAATTCACCTTTCACATCACCATTCTATTGTCCTCTCTTTGCATGTTAATGGGCTCTTCATGGGGTAATCCCTCGCACTTCCCCTTGTTTTGAGAATTTGAAAGATAGTCTCATAGTCTATTGTAAGGAGGAAATAGGTCTTCTTAAATAACGTTCCCAAACTTATGTTTTTGTGTTGGGTGAGAGGAAAATTTGTTCTAGGCCCAACATTGTCTAAGTACAACCTTGAGGGTCCCAAGTCTTTCATTCATTTGTAGTGGTTTTAGGCAACTTTCCTATAGTTGTACCTCTCTCTTTTGGTTGTGTTGCTTCTAGCTAGCTTGGGGTTGTTTTGTCTTGTGTTACGGAAATGTTTGTAAATGGTTGGGACCCTTTTTTCCCACTTGATCTATTCAAAAACATATTAGCGTGCTAAGCCAAGTTGACCCCTAGCCAACAATATATGGCTTTTTGCATGCCTTTTTCTACAAAGCACACATAAAGAGCAATGCAATAGTCATAATAATGAATTGCCTCCCTTATAGGTGACTTATTATTGTCATGTAGTGTAATTATGTGCAAATTTAAGGATTGTGAACATTTCTTTTAGTTATTGGTGGTGTTCTTAACTTGCTTGTCAAGGCCAACTATGTTATCTTTATCTTGTATGAAAGTAGCTGAGCCACTAATTTTTGGCATTTTTATTTTCATGTGACTCTTGTGGTTATGTTTGATTTATTGTTGAAATTGTTAGCATTTATCTACCTTGTTGGAATTGAGGTTTTCTTATTTTTGGTATTTTTAAGAATTGTGGTGGGTAAGCTAGATTATTTTTGTTTGCAAGTGTTGATCTTCTATTGTAAAAAAATTGTCATGTCTATGAGAACGAGCTATAGAAAAGTGTATAAGGAAGTAGATATAATAAAATTTTGAGGATAAAAAAATGCATACTAATTTGGGATGGTCGTCATCCATTTATCTTTTTAGTGATATATATTATTTTGGTGACTCCCTTTTGCAAGATAATCCCCTTGTAAACAAGAGCTTGGTCAATTATGGAGATACATGAAGGGACCATGTGGCTCTAAGACCATCCTTCCTTCTAATTCTTGGTTACTTGGTTATATGATGTGATCATGGAGTTAGAACTATATGTGTGAACCATGTGTTGTTATCCATGTGATGTGAATGAGTGAAGCTATGTGCTTTAATGAAACTTTGCATTGAGTTTATCTACATGTGAGTTGTTGACTTGGTATAGAAATGCATTTGAATGTGTGAATTCTTGTGGACATGTGCAAATGAGTTATGATTATGCAATGCTCTTATGAATTGAATTTCATTCATAGCTATATTATTATGAAAAGAATAATGCTTTAGTAGCATCCATCTTACCATGTGATGTAGGAGCATCTAGCAGTGTAGGGCAATCTTGCATCACCCAAAAAAAATATTTTCTTTATTTTTTTTCCTTGTTTTGAGTCTCATGATGGCACTTAAGGGGTATAAGATTGTCAGGGGTCAAAAGTACCGAAAAGTAGACACTTACTATTTTTAGTAAGTCAGCCTAAACGAGCTCGTATGGACATGAAAATTTACCCCAAGGAGCAAAGCTAAAAAAAAAAAATTCAGTCGCGAAAGAATCACCTCAATACCATGCATGGTTTGGGAGATATTAAAGTTTCCATCCTGAGAAATTTCTCCAATGTAGCTTAAAATTTAGATATAAAACTTTAAATTTCCTGAAATAGTTCAAAAAGTCGTTGAACTAACCTATGGTAGGTTCGCACATTGTAGAGTTTGTCGAGAGCTTTCCAACAATATGTAATAATAGCAAATCGGACACCCGTATCAAAATTTATGGCCCCGCGAAGTTGGTCCTCTAGAAAGTGAATTTCATTAAAAAATTCTTCCTAGGACAGAAATCAAATGATGGGACTTTTGGCACCAAAACAAAAGGGAAAGTTGAAATTTCTAGAACATTCTAGGGCAGTTATTGGGTAAAATAAAAAGGGTTAAGTGGGGGTTGTAGAAGGTGGCCCTGATAGCGCAGATTGTGGCTCTGAATAGTAGATTTTCTTTTCAGAGTTGATTTTGTTGTAATGAATCAAGCCCATGAGACTATAGCATGTAAGCTTTGAATCTATAATTTCATTTTCTGAAAATAATTGAAAGTGAGTCATTTTTTTGTCATGCACCTTTTGTGTTGGTATTTGTTATTGTGATTTATGTGGGTTTTGGACAGTGTGGCCCTTATCAAGTGGTATTAGAGTAGGATTTCTTGAGTCTGTAACAAAGCATTGAACATGAGGTAGTTTCAGCAGGACCTGTGAGTGTGGGTTGAGTTCAAGATGCCTCCAAGACTTTCCCAGTATGGCAGAGGTAGAGGTCGAGGTGGTGGACGAAGAGATCCACCTAGAGATGAAATCAGAGCCCATAGAATGAAATTAGAAACCTTGCAACAAGAGGTTTGAAGAAGAGATGTGCAATGAGACAGAGATGACAATGAAGATGAAATGGAAGAGGAAGAGCAGGATCCAATGGATCCTAGAGAAAGAAGATTGTTGTGAGAAATCTCAATCATTGAGAAGAGACCTAAAATGGAGGTTATAATTTTTAGTGGAAATCTAAATCCTGAAGAATTTGATTGATTCGATCAATGACATGGAGGAAGTTTTTGAGTTTGAGGAGATTGAATATCCTCACAAAGTGAGGTTTGCAAAGACAAAATTGAAAGGTCGCGCTAGTATATGGTGGAAAGAGGTCTAGTTAGAAAGAGGAAGACAACAGGAAGATAAAATTTCTAGATGGGGCAGAATGGTGTCAAAAATGAAGAAAAAATTTATTCCAGTTGATTACAAATTGGAGTTGCTCAAGAAGATGTAGAGCTTGAGGGTAGGGACAAGGACGGTGAAAGAATACACAGAGGAATTTCACAAGGTCATGGTTCGAACATGACATTCTAAGGTGAATAAAGAGAAAGTTGCTCATTATATTAACGGGTTGAAGCCAAGCATGCAGGAAGAATTGGCACTGGTAAGAATGACCACAATTGAGGACACTTATCAGTTTTCTCTAAAGGAGGTGGAGGTCATGGAGGAAAGACCAGTGGATGGTCATATGGAGGTCAAAATGAAGATCAAAAGAAGGATGAAGGCTCCAGTAGCAACCAAAACCAGAAAGGAGATAACACCTACCATCCTCATGATCAGAGTAATGGAGACCAAATAGGAAGGGGAAGATCTGGACAAGGACCAAGGAGAGGAGGATTCTGTGGAACCTATTTCTAGTGTGGAGAAGGACATAGAGTCTATGAGTGTCCTCAAAATCAAGGAAGGACAAATAAAATACCTAAGGGTAATGCACAAGTTACACATGTTGATGAAGATGCTAAGTCTTCACATTTTGAGGATGCGGAAAGAGGAGAGGTTCTTGTTACTAGAAGAGCCTTGTTGAATGAGGAGAAGGAGCCAACTCAAAGGAAGAATTTGTTTCGCACCAGATGTAAGTGTGAAGGTAAAGTTTGCAATGTTATTATTGATGGAGGTAGTACTGATAACCTTGTTTCAAAATTAGTAAGTTACGGTTGGAGAGAAGGCATCCAAACCCATACTGGATTGCTTGGTTGCAGAAGGACCATAAAGCCTTGGTAAATGAACAATGTCTGGTAAAGTTCAAGATTGGAAATTACCATGATGAGGTATTGTGTGATATTATTCCTATGGATGTTTGTCATATGTTGTTAGGCAGACCATGGCAGTTTGATCGGCGAGCAGTATATGATGGACATGCCAACACCTATTCTTTGACAAAGGATGGAGTTCGTCATAAGTTGAAGCCCTTGAAAGAGGCAGAGGAAAATGTATGCAGTAATGCAAGAATTTATTTGGTTGATGGAAGAAATTTCCTAGAAGGTATGAAGCATGAGCATATGTGTTTTGCATTGATCCCTAGAGTTGATAAAGAAAATACTACTAAGGTACTTGTAGAGGTTTCAGATTTGTTGAATGAATTTCAAGCTATTATTTCTAATAACGTACCTGAAGGTTTTCCTCCCATAAGAAAGATTAGTCATCAGATGGACCTGATTCCTGGAGCCAGTTTGTCAAATAAGGCAACTCATCGTATGACTCTAGGAGAGAGTGAAGAGTTGAACAGACAAGCGCAAGAGTTGTTGTGGAAAGGATTTACTCCACAAAGTTTGAGTCCATGTGTAGTACCTATAGTACTAGCACCAAAGAAGGATGGGGAATGGCAGATGTGTATAGATTTTAGAGCCATCAACAAGATCACCATCAAGTATAGATTCCCCTTGCCAAGGATGGATGACATTATGGACTATTTGAGTGGAGTTGAGTACTTCACGAAGATAGATTTGAAGAGTGGATATCACCAAATCCGTATTAGAGGAGATGAATGGAAGATAGCTTTAAAACCAAGGAGGGCTTGTACGAGTGGTTAAACATTCCTTTTGGGATAACCAATGCACCGAGCACATTTATGCGGCTTATGAATGAGGTATTGAAAGAATTTTTAGGAAAATTTGTTATAGTTTATTTGGATGATATTTTGATTTTCAGTAAGACATTGGAGGAGCACTTGATGCATATCCAAAGAGTTTTTGAGAAGCTAAGGGAGGAGAAGTTGTTGATTAATTTGAAAAAATGTAGTTTTGTGAAGAAAGAGTTGGTGTATTTGGGATTTGTTGTCTCACCAGAGGATCTCAAAGTGGATCTAGAGAAGGTGAGAGCTATCATTGAATGGCCTACTCTAAGGAGTGTTACAAAGGTATGATCATTTCATGGTCTAGCAAGCTTTTATAGAAAGTTTATTAAGAATTTCAGTAGTATTTGTGCACCTCTAACTAAAGCAATGAGAGGGGATAGAAAAGAGTTTAAGTGGACTAAAAGAGCAGCCAAAAGTTTTGACATGTTGAGGAAGAAAATTACTGAGCAACCTATTTTGGCACTTCCAAATTTCAATAAGGTTTTTTAGGTAGATTGTGATGCTAGTGGCACTGCCATAGGAACTGTTTTGAGTCAAGAAGGTAAGCCCGTTGCCTATTTTAGTGAGAATTTAAATGATGCTAAGAAGAAATATTTTGTCTATGATCAAGAGTTTTATGCTATAGTTCAAGCTTTGAAGAAATGGAGACACTATTTGTTGCCAAAATAATTTGTTTTATATATTGATCACCAGGCTTTACAGTATCTCAATATTCAAAGAAAGTTGAATCAAAGGCACTTAAAATGGGTTGAGTTTTTGCAGAGATACTTTTGTTTTGAAGCACAGGAGTGGAAGTTCAAATAGAGTTGCAAATGCCTTAAGTAAAAGGAAAAAATTGTTGATAGAGATCAATATAGAGATTCTTGGGTTCAATGAACTCAAGATTGTGTATCCAGAAGATCCAGACTTTGCAGAAGCTTGGAAGGCTAGTTTGGAACCTGTTACATTGGATACGACAAGATGGTTGGATTTCTTAATCCAATATGGGATGTTGTTTAGAGGAAGCCAATTGTGCATTCCAAGGAGTTCTATGAGAGAGAATCTAATCAAGGAGAAGCATAGTAGAGGATTGGCTGGACATTTTGATCAAGATAAGACCATTGCTCTTGTCAGTGAGAATTATTATTGGCCACAGTCACAACAAGATGTGAAGAATTTTGTACAAAGTTGCAGAGTATGTCAGATGGCGTAAGGAACAAATCAAAATACTGGATTGTATTAGCCATTACCTATACTTTAGAGGCCATGGGAGGATATTAGCATGGATTTTGTTCTTGGCTTGCCAAGGACACAAAGAGGGCATGATTCCATATTCATGGTGGTGGATCGATTTTCAAAAATGGCACATTTCATTCTGTGTCATAAGACCGGTGATGTTGTTCATGTTGCGGAATTGTTTTTCAGAGAGGTGGTGAGACTACATGATCTACCAAAGAGTATAGTTTTAGATAGAGATACCAAATTTGTCAGTTATTTCTAGAGGACATTATGGAAGAAGTTGAATATAGATTTAAAGTTCAGTTCTGCACACCATCCACAGACTGATGGACAAATAGAGGTGGTGAATAGGAGTTTGGACAACCTGTTAGGATGCTTAGTTGGAGATAAGCCCAAGGGATGGCATTTGATTATACCACAGGTGGAATTTGCTTACAACAATTATGTAAATAGGAGCACTAGTAAATCACCATTCCAGATTGTATATGGGAGTAGTCCAAGAACTGCTTTTGAACTGAGAAAGATGGATAAGGGGGAGAAGAGTAGTGTTGAGGCTGAAGATTTTGTTGAGCACCTAAAAAATTTGCAAGAAGAGGTGAAGAAACATATCAATAAGATGAACTCACAATATAAGGCTCAGGAAAATCAAAAAAGGAGATATAAGGAGTTCCAGGTAGGAGATGAAGTCGTGGTTCATTAGTGAAAGGAAAAGTTTCCAGTTGGTACATACAACAAGTTAAAGATGAAGTTTAGACCATGCAAGATCTTGAAGAAGCATGATTCAAGAAATGCTTATGAGGTGGAGTTGCCTAGTGGAATAAGCATTTCTCCTATATTCAACATTGTTGATTTGACAGAGTATCATGAAGGTGATGTAGAGGAGGGTTTGATAAATGAACAACTAAAAATTCCAGCACCTACTTTAGAGAAGAGATAGAAGAAATATTGGATAGTCATGTGGGTAGAAGCACAAGAAACAGGCAATATGCAAAGTACTTGGTGAAATAGAGAGGAAGGCCTACTAAAGATTCATCATGGTTATCTAGGGCTGAGGTTAACCATCTTGGTTTCCCTCTAACTCCTGAGAAACGATAGGGTCACTTTTCAAATTACTCTAGGTGTCTGATGTAGGAGCATCCAGTGGTGTAGGGAAATCTTGCATCACCCAAAAAAATTGTTTTCTTTATTTTTCTTTACTTGTTTTGAGTTACATGATGGCACTTAAAGGGTATAAGACCATCAGGCGTCAAAAATAGCAAAAAGAAAACACTTACTATTTTTAGTAAGTCGGATTAAACGAGCTTGTATGGATATGAAAATTTACCCCAAGGAGCAAAGCTGAAAAAAATTTTGGTCGCGAAATAATCACCTCAATACCCTGCATGGTTTGGGAGATATTAAAGTTTCCATCCCGAGAAATTTCTCCAATGCAGCTTCAAATTCAAATATAAAACTTTAGAGGCCCTGAAATAGTTCAAAATGTGGCTGAACCGACCTATGGTAGGTTTGTATGTTGTAGAGCTTATCAAGAGCTTTCCAACGATATGCAATAATAGCAAATTGGACACCTGGATCAAAATTTATGGCCCCGCGAAGTTGGTCCTCTAAAAAGTGAATTTCATTAAAATTTTCTTCCTAAGCCAGAAATCAAACAATGGGTCTTTTGGCGCCAAAACAAAAGGGAAAGTTGAACTTTCTAGAACATTCTAGGGTGGTTATTGGGTAAAATAAAAATGGTTAAGTGGTGGTTGTAGAAGGTGGCCCTGATAGTGCAGATTGTGGCTTTGAAAAATAGATTTTATTTTTAGGGTTGATTTTGTTGTAATGAGTCAAGCCCATGAGGCTGTAGCATGTAAGCTTTGAATCTATAATTTCATTTTCTGAAAATAATTGAAAGTGAGTCATTTTTTTTGTGTTGGTATCTGTTGTGATTTATGTGGGTTTTGGGCAGTGTGGCCCTCATCACCATGTTTTGGATTATATTCAGTAGCTCTATAATGCATGTGTGTTCTTATAATGGTTTCATCTTTTGGTTGTGTTTATGTTGCTTCCCTTGTATGGTGTGAATTAAGTTTGGTGTTGTGCTTTTAAACTACCCTTGGTGACTTCTAGGTGGGGGGAGGATGTAATCCCCACTTGTGTTATCTCTTGTCTCTTCTTGGTGATATAGGACCTCAAGTGTTTGTGCCCCATTTTATTACTTGGTTGAGCTTTGTTACTAATATTGCATTTTTCAATGATGAAGTGCATTGCCATCTATATACATGGTTGTTGAATTTTAGATTTGAATGTGTGAATTTATATGCTTGAGCTTAATAGTGTTTTAGTTTCAAATGTTATTTTCACTATTATATGTGATTATGTTATATGACTAGTTCAGTGTTGTGATTATTATGTATCTTTATGTTTGAGTCACACTAATTTTAGATGACTTTCAATTAGATGTAGATATTAATATCATCTGTTGGATACTATCACATTGGTTTTTACATATTGTACTTCAACTATCTTGTGTTGTACAAACATGTTTGATGTTTCATTGAGTGTGCAAGCACAAGTTTTAGTGCCAACAATTTAATTAGAGACAATCGACTTGGACAAAGTGTTATGTTTTATTTCAATATCACTTGAGTTTGAGCTACAAGATGTGTCTTGTGTGCCCTTGTGGGTTGGACCTAAATAAATCAATTATGGATTCTTGAGTCTCATGAAAACCTGTGAAAAGTGTTTGCATGTTTTGCATAGGTTGTTTTGACTCTTGTAGTGATTGCATGTAAACATTTTTTTGTAATGCTTTTGAGTTATTGAAAATGATTTATATGATAATTTTCAAATTATTTTAATATTTATATATTTTCACCTTAGGAATAAGGTACTTTACAAATAGAGATAAACTACACATAATCATTTTCATAAGTCTTTGAATGCTTGCAAAATGATGCTATGTTAAGGATTGAGTTAAGTTTATGTTTTTCTAACACCTCATGATGCACGGTGAATTGCTTAAGTGGAAAAGAGAAATATATGATTTAATCAAAAAATTGATGTATTATTGTGCAAATACATTTTTTACATATTTTCCCATGTTACCTTTATTGAAATAATTAAGCTATACAAATCTTTATTTGAAAGAAAAATGGAAATTTGGAAGTAAAAGTTGAAAAGAAATACACAAGTCACCTTAATTTTTAAATGTCTTGTATTATGCAATTTTGAGTGGCAAAAGGAAAAAGATGACTTTCTAAACAACTAAAAATTTGAATAATAATGGAAAAGAGTTCATTTTGGAAGGTATTATGTGCTTATCTCCTTGTTTGCATTTTGTTGCCCAAAAACTTTCTTGGGTGCTTGGATTGGAAAATTATTTTAGAAAATTGTTTGTTTGGATTGTTGGCTTGAATTTGTGTGGAGGATTGTTGGCTTGGATTTCATTTGAGGATTCATTTCTCAATTTAAGATCACCCCCATTTATATTATCTTCATTCTTTTTTGTGCATTGGATTGAACATAAGTGCTCCATCTCCACACTTTGAGATTGAAATTTCTTCATAATTTTTCCATGCCCACCTTAAGTAGATGCATATGGCATTTCATTTTGTGGGAATGAATGTATTAGTGGATTGTTAAATTGAGTGAAATCAATTTAATAATTCCAATTTCATTATTTAAAAAAAAATCTATTTTTTGTCAAAACTATGATGATTTTTTTGGAAAATCATCATGTGAGTAAAAAAGAATGTTTTTGAAACCCTTAACTTCAAGAGGGTGTTGAAAAATGAAAATTTTGAAAGGTTTGAAATTTTGAGTATTTGGAAAAAGGATTGTGTCATGAAAAATGAAAATTTAAATTCTACATTCATTTGTGATTTGTATTTTTCAAGAATAAAACTCTATCACAAAAATGAGATGGAAAATCATGTGTCAATGTGTGTCGTGTTCATACCTTATTTTCCATGTCATGTATTTTTCTATGTATTTGACTATATGGCCTTAGTATATGGCGGATCTAGGTTAAGATTGTTAGAAATATGAAATAGATTGAATAACCCAAGGAACTTTTAAAGAGAAAATCAAAGTTACATGAATTGGAAAAACATAAATAATGCAAACTAGAACTCTAAGAGATTATGCAATGTCGAGATGACAAAATTGCATTAAGAGCTTCCAAGATGAAAAATACATGCTAGATAATAAGCTTATATAGAACTAAGGAGATGATGGAGGTGGCAAATCACCCAATAAGAATTGACCACCAATAACCACCAAAATTAAATAAAGTGATGAAAAAGTCACTACTCCACCCTTAAAAGGTGGAGACAACTCATCACTTTATCTCCTAGTTATTAAATGATTGTCGCTTTACTATCCTAAGCAAGCTTAATAAATATGTAGGAAAAACCTATAACTAAGGGGAAATAAATATCATACTAGGAAAAATAAAAACCTACACTAACACCCCACCTTAAACACAACTTAGGAGGATGTAAAAGATGGTGGGTCTTGGAAAATGAAACCATGTTAGGTACCCATGTACATTTCAAAATTCCCCCCAAAAGAAGAAGCCCCCCACAAATAGAGAGAGAATCTCGCCCCCCAAAATAGAGAGAGAAGAGAAGGACTAGGTATCACCCCCCCTCGAAGAGGACACCAACTACACCCTAAGCAAAGATCGCAAATGAAGAAACTTGCTCTCAATGAAGGGTTTGGTGAAGATGTTTGCAGTCTGATTTGATGTTGGACAATACTTGAGATCAATGATATTTGAATGAATTAGCTCCTGAATGTAGTACATGTGGATCTCAATGTGTTTGGTCTGATGATGATGGACTAGATTGCGAGAGATTTGAATAGCACTCTAGTTGTCACAAAATATGATTGTGTGCTTCTAGAAGGGAATGTCAAACTTAGTGAGAATGTTATGAAGCCAGATGGCCTCAATAGTAGCATTAATCACTCTTTGATACTCAACCTCTGTAGATGAAAGAGCAATAGCAAACTGCTTCTTGCTCAACCAACAAACTAGATCGGAACCAAGGGAGAAGCAATACCCTAAATTAGACTTGTGATCCTAAGAATCACTTGCCCAATTTGAATCTATAATAGGTGATGTTGATGGGGTATCAATGAATTTATTGTCCACACAAGATGTGTCCTCAGAACATGGGGTAACATAAGTCTTAGTATCATCCACAATACCCTGGTTATCCAAGGAAGCATCACTTTCAGATGAAGATCTAATGTCTCCATACAACTATTGGATGATGGTCCAAGCAATGAAAGGGCACTCAGTGTGCTCTATGTGATGTAGACTATCCTTAAAAATAGTAAGACATATTAGTCCATAGACCATGTCATTATTGTTAAACCATGCATTCTTCTAATCATAATCACTTGGCTTAGGAACAAGCCTAAGGAGATGGGGAAATAGATCTTGCTCAAGATAGTGATTCTTTATCCCTTATTTCCAAGAAAAATAGTTCTTTGAAGTTAGCTTGACAACAGATGGATGAAAATAATGTTTAAGAGACATGATTAACCCCCTCATAAATGTAACTTTATCTTAGATCGTGATTACAAAGTGCATGTATAATTCCCCAAGAATGAGTGCAAAAGACACCAAATAAGAATACCAATACACTCCCACTCTTTTCACTAGTATCAAAAATAACCCCCCTTAAATATTACAAGGTTGACTGATGAAGGGTACTCCCCTTACAATCTCAAATTCACAATAATAACATAAAATAGCACAACAAAATGCAAGAAAGCAGCCAAAAATATTTTATTATCACTGAAATGAAAATGACATTACAACATTCAGTTTAACCGCATGGGCTTTTTGATTAAATGAATCTACAAAATATTCCAATCTACAAAAAACTCTATTCTAGGCTCTCATTTCGTACCACCAAGCTGACACTACTTTAACGTTTTGTGGATTATATCTTTCCATCTCTGGCTTCACCAGCAAAAATATCGATTCCCCCATCCTGTCCAGGTTCATTGTATTTTCTATTCTTAGTAACCTATAACCTAGGGTTTTTTCTCCATTCAATATGTTGTCTTAGTACCATCGTCTACATCCAATCAACAACAAAACATGACTAGAGTCTTTATGTCTTTTCCCATGCCATCCTTCCTGGCAAGCCATCAAATACATTCCTTTAATTCATCACCATCCAATCACTTCTAATTCACAACAATGATGTGAATCAATCTAGCCAATCACTCTCTACCACGTGTCACAACATTGCATTCTCATGCCAATCAAACCAAGTCAAAATATGCTTCCTATGGAATGGCGAGATTCAACCACTTGTCATACTTGTCGGGGATCATCAATCCTTCTTATCATTTAGATGTAATGCATAGCAGAGCTTAAGCAACAAGACCGAACAATGAAGTCCAAAATCTATTAACCTGTCGGTGTTCATCCATCGACCTTGCCCTTTACCTTTTACCACCTTTGCAACTATTGCAAACCATCACTCAAACCACTGAAACTTTGAAGTGTAAAAACACAAAGTGTATGAGATTGCAAGATTTCGAAGTTCATGCATCCATCATACTGCTTACCATCTTCTAAATAAGGCGTAAGCCTCATCTCTGACTCGCGAAGCCTGAAAACATCTCCTAATCCAACCCCTTTCAGGTATCAGGGTTCAGAGTTCCTCCATACCCTTTACATCCCTTTAACACTTAAGCTAAGGCGTAAGCCCTAACACCGAAGTCCAATGTCTAACCCTTTGCAGCAAAGAGTAAGTCGTAAGCCCAAAGTCTGAAACTCGATCAGACTTAAACAAAAATGACTCTCTTTCACCTTTAGCAAGCGATAAGAGATAAACCTGAGGCCTAAAGCCCGAACTTCTGCAAATCCTCATACTCAACAAACTCTAACCAACTTAGCCCTTATTGAAAAGAAACAACAATTTGTTTTTGGTTGATGCAAGATTTCTCTTACACCCTGGATGCTCCTGCATCATTGGCACTTTATAGTTTAGTGCAATTACAAAGTTTTTTCTAAGATACAATGTTCAATAGGCCCAAAAAAAATACAAATTTTGACACAAAATGAACCTAAGACAAAATCTAGAAAAATTAACCATGTAGTTGTATAGTTCTCTTCAATACCTTCCCAACACCTATTTGTTTCTGAAAAACAGAGTATTGAGGTGAAAGTTATAATTTTTTGAAGAAATTTGCAACAAAGAGCTTCAACCTATAATTTTTACTATAAAATGAAAAAAAATCTTTTCAATACCTTTGTGGATGAAAAGTGCTCATCTCTAGCTTTCCAACAATATCTTGTTTGACAAAAATGGACACCATGGCGAAAATTTATGAATTTTATAAAAAATAGTTGAATTTAGCTTGTAGTGACATCCCCCTAGCAAAATAAAAATTTGACAAAAATCAAATTCATCTAAAATAAAAAAATTTAATATGATAATAGGAGTTTCCATCTAAGTGCAATGGCAAGGTTCATTTGGACTGAAAATGCTCCAATAAAAAGTTGTTCACCAGATTTGAGCTTTAAACCCCAATTTGCAACTATATTAAACGATGACCAAATTGGGTGAAACAAAAGTTAGATTTGACTTTCTTGGACATTCGAAACTCAATAGTGAGCTTATATTTGCACCAATAGGCTCTGAAATGAACTTGTAATACAAAGTCATAAAGACCCCAAATCTGGTATTTCTATCAAGTTTTTTAATTCTCCAGGTCATCATATGTTGCAAGAGAAGAGCATACTCAACTTTTCAAGATCTTACATAAAAAACTCAAACTCTCAATTAGGAATATATGAACTTAGAATTATCAAAACAAAAGCTTTGATACCATGTTAGAAATATAAAGTATTTTGAATAACCCAAAGAATTTTTAAAGAAAAAATCAAAGTTACATGAACTGGAAAAACATAAACAATGCAAACCAAAACTCTGAGAGATTATGCAATGTTAGGATGATAGAATTGCATTAAGAGAGCTTCCAAGATGAAAAATACAAGCTAGGTAGTGAATTTATATAGAACTAAGGAGAGGATGGAGGTGGAAAACTAACCAATAAGAATTTACCACTAATAACCACCAACATTAAATAAAGTGATGAAAAAGTAAATATTCCACCCTTAAAAGGTGGAGACAACTCATCGTTGTATCTCCTAGTTATTAAATGATTAACTCACTTTATTATCATAAGCAAGCTTAATAAATGTGTAGGAAAAACCTATAACTAAGGGAAAATAAATATCTCACTAGGAAAAATAAGAACATACACTAATAAAGATGGAGTGGACTCTCATGCCCGTCCACTTGAATTATAATCTATGATGAGGCAATAAGAGGCTTAAATAAATAATAAATTACAAAGAATGAGAATTACACAATTAAACATTTACAATAGTTTTCCATGAGAAACTTTTGTATGCTCAAGGGGTTGCATGGAAGGAGCATGAAGCACACTAGACTAGTCTTACGATTTGTTTCCATTGTCCTTCAGGATTCCCATTCGATGGAGGTATATTCCTCAACCTCCATGTGGTTCTTGGAACCCACAGTGACACTCCATCTCTAAATCTTATGCCAACCCTCTCCTCCTTTGGATATTGAGTTTTAAATGTAATGTATGCATTTGATTCCATGGTATATGCTTTCATTGGTATGTTATTCCCAATCTCATATGTGTTTGCATTCTCATATGAGGTGTTTGATGTACCATGTTCATGTATTGATGGCATTGGTAGAAACCTCATGTATACTTGGCCTTGAGTGTATTGATATCATATCTCATCTATATGCATTTATGTTGTTGGTAGGACCCCAATGTGTACTTAGCATTCCATGTATTGATGTGATTGGAATGTGTATGCATGTATTGGTGATTGTGTATCCCTCATGTATTCTTTGGTTGGAAACTCTATGTTTGAGGTGTGATTAGTATGTGTGTGTTCAACCAATTTATTTTCTATGAGTGTTGTTGGACTACCTAATTAATTGCCTTCTAGTAAAAAGGGGTAGCCCTAAGGGTTCCACATAGTTGGGTGGCATTGAACCATTGTTGGGGACAAGTGAATACTTTGCAGATGCTTAGGAGTGTATGCAAAATGGAGTTTCATCCTTTAGTATTGTAGCTTTTCATCTTTTTGTACTTTACAAAAAATGTGTAGTTTGGGATGTTGGAGTCCTCATTAATAAAACTATAATTCTTGATTTAAATCATATGAGTTTGAATTTAATCTACCCACATAAATGTTGAGAGATCTATCTTTACTTTTGGCATGTCTTGATGTTGGTTTTGAACATGCATGGATTGGAAAACCTAGATTCATATTCTTGTAGAACAAACATGCAAACTAATGTAAATGAAATGTATTATATGAATAATTGTTGTACCTGAAATGACATATAAATGCTCTATAACAATATCTCATGTCATGGTTGTATCCCTAGCATGCTTACCATCCCTATTGCATGTGTGTCGCTAAATAGATGTTTATGGGTTTTGAGATTAAGTGAAGTTTGGAGGGATGTTTTGCTTGTCCTTTCCCTGAATTTTAGGCGGTGTTTGAGATGCTTGTGAGTTGGGAAACTTGTGGTGTTGGAACTCATGTCAAGTGCCTTATTATCTAGCTTAGAGTGAGTTGGGTGTGTCATTGGGTTCCCCTATCTCTCTAGTTATCTTAGCATGTGATCCTTAGATTTGCATGTTGATTCACATCCTAGTAGAAGTGTGATATTATGTGAATTTATGTGCCCATAATTCATCAAAGAATTAAGTTTGATGAAAGAAACCCTAGGAGAAAAGTATATCATTGGTCAAGTAAGTTAATCCTAATGAATCTTTGACCAAGAAGAGAGCACAAGTGTTGATGGAGAACTATAATGTAAGTGCACTAGTGTCTTCAAGGTGCACTAGTGTCTTCAAGGTGCATTGGTGTCTAGAAAGTGTGCTAGTGTCTAGGAGTGTGTTGTAGTCTAAACCCTTAGAACAACAAACATTCCCCAAACTTTTCTAAAAATACCTTGAGGAAGAATGGTTCCTAAAGGCTAGTGTTGTGTCCCTAACATCTTAGTTCGGGTGAACATTTGGATGCTTTGTGAAATATTGGTCTCCTCTTACTTGACCTTTCGTGTGAGGGTACCAAGGTCTTTCTTGTCAAGTTAACAACTTTATGGATGTATGTTCTTAGTGTTGTGAGGTTGTAGGATGTGTTTCCATATTGTCTTCATCATCTCCTATCTATTTTTTAGTGTGGGTGGTTGTCAAAGTAAGATGATCAATAACTTGCAGTCATTATGGTTGGTTTGTATGCCCTTGTGTGCAATTGGCTAGCCAAAGGTCTAATTGGTTGAGACCTTGTATCTCCCTATTGACCTACCTCTAGTGTAGGTAATCCTATTGAGTGGACATCATCCCATGTCTTTTTAGATGTTCAATGTTTTGCATGGATGTTCAATGTTTTCACTTTTATCCTATTCCTTGAGTTTGTGAGATAATAGGATCGTGGGATAGCATATAATCTCAATCTTAGAGGAAAACTCTACCCTCGTATGATCAGCATGGTAAATGTCATAGGACTAGTGAAGTTTTCCTATTGTACTTCCATGCTTTGTGAATTGGTGGTAGGTGTTCAATGTATCATTGTGCCTTGTCATGACACCTTGTGCACATAAGTGTGTAATGTGACATATAAATGTTGCACTTCAATGCAAAAAAAATATCAGGTTTCTTCCATTAATGTCTTGAGTGAAAGTTTGGGGCATTATAGAAACTTACTATGATTGCACCACATATGATTTTCTAATTAGTTTCTATAGATCAATGAGTGCACAACATTTGATTTGTAGATCCATAGTTGGACTTTGATTTCTTCATATTTACCCAATTGTGACACATAACATTCTCAAATGATAAATCTTCAACTTCATCAAAAATATAATATCCACTTGTTAAAAGCTAAAAATCTTTCACTATCCTAATTATGAATCTTGATTGTGAACCTAGATGTGAACTACAACCTAATCAACCAACCTTTCACCTTACCTTGACACAAAAGATCTCTCTAGAATGAAATAGAAGCTTATTTTTTTAACAAAATTAAGAAGTGATCCTAATACAAGAGAATCTCCTACAAAATAAAATTGCATCTAAATTGTGTCATTATTTTGACCATATTAAAAGGAAATAATCATATGCAATGATGGGTGGGAATAATGTTTACAAGATTATTAATTCAACTATAGATAAGATCCAAATAGTTGAATTAAATGTAAATATAATCATCTAGATTTTATTTAATGATTTTCATCTCTAAGAAATACCACTAGAAACAAAACTTGAATTTGATTTAATCTTTTCTTTTTGGAATTCAATAATTATTTGTTTATTGCAAGACTATATAACTAACAGACTAGACTATATGATACCATGAAGGAATTTATTTGGTGTCAATGCTTATCCTAGATAAAACTACACTATTAATCATCAATTGTAGACTCTATTCATGACAATTGTTTCCTAATTTATCATCTTGAAGCATCTAGGAACTAGAATAAATCAAGATATATCACTAAGGGACTTTAAAGGGGGTTTTACATGCAAACTCAAGAATTTAATAATTTCTATATTGGGAATGTATGCTATTAAAATATTATAACAATCTAGAAATTTTAGTATATAGAAATATGAATTTGAAAAACATTTTAGCATTTGCAACATGAAAACTATATATGCCTAGATAATTTTCTATTGTAAAGGTCAAAAATATTGGCAGCATTGTAGATCTTTTAAAACCTTTGAACATAATATGTATTAGCTTGTTTTTCATATTTCCAATCTAGTGAACTAGAGATTTTATGTACTTCAATTCATATGAGTTTTTTCAAGAAAGGTGTCTCAACCTTGCTCCTAATGTTAAAATTACAAAAAAAAAAGTGATTTTTGGATTATAAAATAGTAAAACCCAATTTATGGGCTATATAGTTGGTTTTTTGCCAAAATAACTATTTTGGATTGTTTGATACTACCCAAAAGAGGTGCTTGTTGTGTAGGTCTCTTTGATATCTACATTTTTTTTTAAATGAGTCTAATTAGCCTCTCGAATCAAAAGTTATGGCTTCCAAAAGTTTGTATACGAAATGTAAAAACATGTTGGACACATAAAAGATTTTCAAAGGGGACTTACATATATTAACAAAATAATTATGCATGTTTTGTTAAGATTAAGCAAGAAGGGCTTGAACCCATTTACAAAATAGCCATAGAGGCAAAGCAGAGGGGTTTCACAAGGAGTGAAACAACAAAAAAACAAAAGAAACTAAAACTAAAACTAAAAGAAAAGGACCAACAACCAGTTGTGACACAAACAAGACTAGCCCAAGACCAACAACCCAAAGAGACCAATTACTAGTCGCCTAGAAGGTGAAGGCCTTTTATAGCTTGCCACTCCTTGGTAAGGAACTCCAATTTGTCCTCAAATGACAAAACATTGGGATTTTTTTTTTCAATTTTCTCCATGGTGGTAGGTAGAGCATTCTCTTTGGATTTACCTTTTCTTATCGGAGCTAGAAGGGGGAGCTACAAGAGCTTTATCCCTTGCTCTCTTAGCACGACTATTCCTTAACTCTTGTTGAAATACCTAAATGGTCACTATCATATTCTTAACAATCGCTTTGCTATAATCAATAATTTCTTGCATATTAAACAAAATTTTATCTTGGTTGCTTTGAAGACTAGCAACCTATTTTTTCAAATTCATGCAATCCTTCGTTGACCTAATAGCCTCTTTTAAATCCCCAACATCTTTTTCCAACTCAACCCATTTGTCAAAAGTCTCAACCATACCTTCCATCAACTCCTAGTGTTCCTCATCTACCTCCTCTTCCAATCCCTAGCCTTCTTCAAAACAATAGACTCCAAAGTTTGGATCTTGTTCCTAGTCATAAGAAATTGTGCAAGTTGTCATTTGAGAATGTCATTTTTGTTGTTTGTAGCTTTGTACATATCATTAACTTTTTTTCACAAAGAAACACAATTCTTGCAAGGGTTTTGTGAGGTCGGGAGATCTTCAGTCATGGCCTGTTGGAAGTGTTGGAAACTCAAGGGCAAACAACTGAGAGGGGGGTGAATCAGTTGTCACCGAAACTCAAACTTATTTAACTTATTAACCTTAATTTCAGATCTGATAATTATTCATGAAAGCATAAATGAACAACACATCAGAAGCACACATAACACCAAGATTTTTTAAGTGGAAATCCTGTTAGGGGAAAAACCACGGTGGAGGTCAATCCACAAGATTATACCCTGTTAAAAGTATAAGGAAATATGAATGGGGAATGCACACTTATTCAGTCACACTGCCTAGAGCTCACTGCTCAAATACAACAAGGCTTACTACCCAAGGAAGACACACTATCTTACAGAAAGATTCAGATTAAAACCATTCATATTTGAATTGAGAAAATAGAATCTGCTAATGCCTGGTTACAGTTCCGATTAAGCACATGAACAATTCTTCACTCTTCTTCACTCTCTACTCTGCCTTTGAATGATCTAAAATTTATTCACACATAGGACTCATACACTTCACATTCGCACCCTTTTCACTCTTCAAACAATCACTCTTATATATCTGCAACAAGAAATTACATCGCTATAAGTCGGCCACAAAAAGATAATAAAATAATTACAAACAATCAACCCAAAAAAAATAAAGATTATTCATGCAAATCAACCAAGGTCGGCCATAAAATAGTGAAGACCGAAAACAACATCTCTAACACAAAAACACTTTGATTAATTTCTCCTTGAAAATCCACAACACGCTTGTCGGCCAAGAACATGAAAAACATGAACATGCAAGAGAAAATCTTAGATCACGAGCACAATGATCAATGTAGACATGCCACAAAGATAGAGAATGAACTAGAAACATCCATAAGCAACATGAAACACCAGAGAAGCATCCGCAGTAACTAAACTTACTAAAATCACAGAATCTTCAATTAGGAACACTAACTGAAGTGACAAAAAAACTATCAAAATGAAAATCACCGTAACTTGATCAACTCTTCATGCAGATCTTTGAAATTCAACGTGGATAAACTATACATACTCAACAAGAAACCCTTTAGTCCACAACCTCAGAACAACAACGTACTGAACACATCGACAAAAAGAACTTCACTTCACCACTGACAACCTGTAGCACTTCTTATTAAAATTTTCTCAATATCTTCGACATATACAACTTCTAATGCAACAATGCTAATAGTGTTGACATCAATGACAACCACATATCAGCAACACAACCACAACATCCAACAATCTCCCCCTTTGGCATTGATGGCAACACATCATGTGAAAAATACCATCAACACAACTACGCTTACTCTTCCTTTAAGTTCTGACTTTTCTTTCCTCAACTCTTCTCCCCACAAGGCCCTTCTCCCCAGATAATCAACAGTTTTTTTTTCACATTACTCTTCTCTCCCTTTGACATCAATGACAAAGATCTCTTCAATACAAGCTTTGAACCACATATCTAAACTTCTAAACATCTAAACATCTGACTACTCCTCCTGAGTAGCAGCCACCACAACATCAATCCGGATCAAAATATGATTATGAAATGCACAGATTGATGCAATGCAATGCATCCTTAGTTCTGATTAGGAGGGGTAAGCACCCCTATCTTCCCTCTAAGATACTCAAAATCATCCTTAGGCAACGAATTTGTAAAGATATTTGCAATCTACTTCTTAGTAGGCACATACTCCAATCTGGCTTCCTTTTCACTTACCTTCTCTCTCAAAAAGTGAAATTTTATAGATATATGCTTGGTCTTTGAATGTAGCACCGGATTCTTAGAAATGTTAATAGCACTATCACAAAATATAACAATAGGCTCATCATACACAACTCTGATATAATTCAACATCTGTTTCATCCATAGTACTTGAGTACAATTATTAGCAGCAGCAATGTATTATGCCTCTAATGTAGATAAAGAAATAGCATTTTGCTTCTTACTCAACCATGAAATCAGCTCCTTTCCCAAGAAAAATGCTCCACCACTAGTACTTTTCTTGTCATTCACATCTCCTACCCAATCAGCATCAGTAAAGGAACTCAAAGTAAGATCATCATCTTTAGGATACCATAGACCAAAATTAACTATCCCTTTCAAGTATCTAAAAATTCTCTTCACAATAGTCACATGATATTCTTTAGGATCAGCTTGAAATCTAGCAATAATACATACAACATTCATGATATCAGGCCTAGTTTGAGTCAAATAAAGCAATCCACCAATCATTGATCTAATTTCTTGTCTTATTTTCCTTCGGAGAATCATTATCAGTTGTCAACTTGCATCTGGTCACCATGGGTGTACCAACAGGCTTTGAATCTTCCATACAAAAAAATTTCAGCAATTCCTTCACATACTTGGACTGAGATATAAAAATCCCTTTATCTAACTAAGTAATTTGAAATCCTAAGAAGAATTTCATCTCTCCAATCATTGACATCTCAAATTCATTTTGCATCTTATTAGCAAACTTCATGCACAATCTATCATCTCCACCAAATATGATATCATCAACAAAAACTTCCACAATCAAATCTGATATCATATCAGCAATACCTTTGTTAAATCCAAGTTTCACCAAGTACTTATCCAATCTGGCATACCATGCTCTAGGGGCTTGTTGAAGACCATACAATGCTTTCTTCAATCGACACACCATATCTTCCTGATCATCCAACTGGAATCCATCAGGTTGCTCAACATATACCTCTTCTTCCAATTCGCCATTTAGAAAAGAAGACTTGACATCCATTGGATAAACCTTGTAGTCTTTATAAGCAGCATAAGCAAGAAACAATCTCATAGCTTCAATTCTAGCAACAGGGGCAAAGGTTTCTTCAAAATCAATACCTTCCATTTGAGAATATCCCTTACAAACTAGTCTTGCTTTGTTTCTAACCACTTCACCTTGTTCATTCAATTTGTTTCTAAAGACCCATTTAGTTCCAATTACATTCTTATCCTTAGGTCTAAGAACAAGAATCCATGTATCATTCTTCTCAATTTGCTTCAATTCCTCTTTCATTGCTTCAACCCAATTCTCATCTTTGCATGGTTCATTCACATTGTTAGGCTCAGTCTTTGAAATCAAGAAACTCTTCTGCAATTTTTCTCCTTCTAGACACCTTTGTTCTTATCACCTATGATCTGATTCTCTGAATGATTCAATCTCACATGCCTCAGAGTCTTCTTAGAATGTTCTTCAACTTCAGGCTCTCCTGATCTCTCTTCTATTCTTCCATCAATTTCTCCTTCTTGATTTTCTTGATTCACTGGAATGATTTGAACTTGACTTGCAGTCTGACCTTGCTTTCCTTTGCTTGTACTATCATTCTGATCATCAGAATCATATCCACAAGTTCTGGATAGTGCAACTATGTCTTCATCAACCTTAACATTTGCACTTTCAACCATTTTCTTCAATCTTTTTTTGTAACACTGGTAGGCCTTACTTTTAGTAGCATAACCAAGAAAGATTCCTTCATCACTCCTAGCATCAAACTTTCCTATATCTTCATCTCTTTTGATATAACACTTGCTTCCAAATATTTTGAAATATCTAACAGTAGGCTTTTGACCAGTCCACAACTCAAAAGGAGTCTTCCCAGTATCACCTTTGATTTGTACCCGGTTAAGTGTGTACATAGTAGTACTCACAGCTTCTCTCTAGTAGATATGAGGCACATTTCCTTCCAACATCATGGTTCTAGTTGCATCTAGAACTATTTTGTTCTTCCTTTCCACAACTCCATTCTATTGAGGGGTCCACGGTGCAGATAACTGTCTCTTTATTCCATGCTCTTCACAAAAAAAATTAAACTCACCGGAAGTGAATTCACCACCTCTATCTGATCTCAGACACTTAATCTTCAAACCAGTCTGTCTCCACCATAGCCTTAAAGATCTTGAACTTTTCCAAAGCTTCATATTTCTCCCTTAAGAAAGTAGCCCACATCATCCTTGAATAATCATCAATAAGCAACATGAAATATCTGTAACCTTGTAAACTTCTAGTTCTAACAGGACCATACAAATCAGTATGCACAAGTTCCAACAATCCATTTGAGTTTTTTTGTTTACTTCAAAATGAAATTCTTGTTTGCTTTCCTAACTGACATTCTTTGCATATGGCATTAGTAGGTTTCATCAGCTTAGGAAGATCTCTCAAAGCTTTAGTGGAACTTATCTTGACAATGTTATCAAAGTTAACATGACACATTCTCCTATGCCATAACCAACTCTCATCAACTTGAGCAATCAAACAACTTTTACTAGTAGCATTCAAATGAAAGATATTACCTTTTGTTTGTGTACCTGATGCAATCACACTTCCAAAATTTCCCAATATTTTGCACTTACCATCCATGAACTAAAGATTGTATCCCTTATCAACCATTTGACCAACACTCAAAAGATTATGCTTCAAACCTTCAACATACAAGACATCATCACTGTTATGCTTACCATCAAGAGAAATGCGTCCTTTTCCACAGATCACAACGGTTGTGTTATCACCAAATCTCACAACACCATCATACTTCTCCAAATTCACAAACTTACTTTTATCTCTTGTTGTATGATGAGAACAACCACTGTCAATTACCCATTCATCTTTCTCTTCAACTCGAGCAGCTAGGGCTTTCTCCACATTTGTACAACTAGTAGATTCAGCAAACACGTGATTATTTTCCTTGATAGAAATAAACACAAATTCATCTTCACTTGCATTTCCTCTGTCAGGTTCATCATCTGTTACACCTTCATTAGTAGCATAGTAACACTTCTTTTGGAATTCAGGCTTGTTAATTCTTGGCTTGGAAACTCTCTCAGGACACCTTGATACAAAATGACCTATCTTATTGCAAGAGAAACATTTAATAGGAAACTTTCCCTTATACTTACCTTGTCCTCTGGCTTCTCTATTCACAATCAATGCTTCAAATTCTCCAAGTTCTCTTTCTTCTTCATCTAGTTGTTTCATTTCATCCTCATACTTGAATGTCCTTCTTGTTGAGCTTTCACCTGGATCGTATCTCTATCTATCTCTTCTAGAAGTAGTAGCCTTAAATGCATATTCAACCTTAGGAAGGGCATCACCAAATTCACTCAACTCAAAAATAGTAAGCTTGCCAATCAACATAGCTCTGGTAACATTTTTCAAAGTTCAATTTTTCAATAGAACTAGCCTTGACTTTATAAGAATCAGGAAAAGATCTAAGCACTTTAGCAACAATCTTTGATTCATCTATCTATCCACCAGCACATCTAATACCACACACAAGTTCATTTACTTTTTGCATGAAAGTAGTAACATTTTCATCATCACCGATTTTTAACTTTTTATATTTTCCTTTCAGACTTTGTAGATTAGCAATCTTCACATTTGCATCACCTTCATACAAGGTCTCCAACTTCTTCCATATCTCATAAGCAATATTTAGATCCATCACATTTGTCATCTCAATATTAGTCAAAGCACTCAACAACGCATTCTTAGCCCTGATATTATATTCAACATCCCTGATCTCAATAGAAGTAGTAGGACCATTTTGTGGAATAACATATATATTTTTTGTAATGCTCCAGTAGGGTTCACCAATGCATCTCAGATGGCACTCCATTCGAGCTTTCCACAAAGAATAATGTGTTCCATCAAATCTAGGACTATCCTTCTTATAAGTCGCCATCCCTGATCACCTCAAGCTATTAAACTTATTCCAAGGAACCACAAGCTTTGATGCCAATTGTTGGCAACTCAAGGGCAGACAACTGAGAGGGGGGGTGAAGGGTGAATCAGTTGTTACCAAATCTCAAACTTATTCAACTTATTAACCTTAATTTCAGATCTGATCATTAATCATGAAAGCATAAATGAACACATTAGAATCACACATAACACCAAGATTTTTTACGTGGAAACCCTGTTAGGGGAAAAACCACGGTGGAGGTCAATCCACAAGATTATACCTTATTAAAAGTATAGGGAAATATGAATGGGGAATGCACATGCATTCAGGAACACTGCCTAGAGCACACTACTCAAATACAACAAGGCTTATTGCCCAAGGAAGACATATTGTCTTATAGAAAGATTCAGATTAAAACCATCTGGATTTGAACTAAGAAAATATCATCTACTAATGCCTGGTTACAATTTTGGTTAAGCACATGAACACTTATTCACTCTTCTTCACTCTCTTCTCTACCTTCGAATGATCTAAACTTTATTCGCACATAGGACTCATACACTTTGCATTCACACCATTTTCACTCTTCAAACAATTGCTCTTATATATCTACAACAAGAAATTAGATCGCTATAAGTCGGCCACAAAAATATAATAAAATAATTACAAACAGTCAGCCCAAAACAAATAAAGATTATTCATGTGAATCAACCAAGGTCAGCCATAACATAGTGAAGACCAAAAACAACACCTCCAACATGAAAACACTTCGATTAATTTATCCTCGAAGATCCACAACACGCTTCAACACCTTGTCAACCATGAACATGAACACGCAAGAGAAAATCTCAAATCACGAGCACAACAATCAATGCAGGCATGCCACAAAGATAGAGAACGAACTAGAAGCATCCATAAGCAACATGAAACACCAAAGAAGCATCCACAACAATTGAACTTACTGAAATCATAGAATCTTCCATCAGGAACACTAACTAAAGCGACAAAAAAACTGTCAAAATGAAAATCACCATAACTTGATCAACTCTTCATGCGGATCTCTGAAATTCTAAACAAGACATACTCAACAAGAAACCAGCTAGTCCATAACCTCATAACAACAATGTATTGAACACAACAATAGAAAGAACTTCACTTCACCACTGACAACATGTAGCACTTCTTATTATGATTTTCTCAATATCCTCAACATATACAGCTTCTAATGCAACAATGCTAATAGTGTTGACATCAATGACAACCACATATCAACAACACAACCACAACATCCAATAGGACGGAGAGTCCTTAGGGGTGACATCAAGAGATGGGGACCAAGAAGACCCAAAATTATCATAAAAATTTGAAATATGAGAGAGGTCCTCAAAAGAAACATTTTTCTTTCTAGAAGAAATAGGGGAATTAGCATCAATGGATTTTCCTTAGAGGAATGAGGGGGGTTGGACCGGGTATTCCTACTCTAAGGGAAGGGGGTAATTTTAGCAACCAAGGAAAGTGTTTTAGGATTTTTAAAAGCGCTATCTAAATTCATGCTCTTTTGGATAAGGGAGGGGTTAGTAATACAAGGGAACAAGGACATAGCTAGGGTGAGGATCAGATTGTACCAGTAGAGCCTATAGATTAAGCCTTGATGGAGAGGCAAGGACTTACCTTTGTTTAGCACAACTTTAATACATTGCTCCAATGAAGAATGTATCCAAAAAGAAAAGTTCATTTTCACATTATGCCTAAAATGATTAAGCATGGGAAACAATTGAGAATGAAATATTTTGTACCATCCTTCTAGAGTTACATACCTCATAAGAACCTTTGCAATTTTCTTCCAGGCACTAAGAATTTCCTCTCAATTAAACCCATTTTGCAAATGGTTAATCTTCTCACCTCTTTGCAAGAAAGTATCCATGTCCTTCTAGTAGTTCCCCATAGGCTTTTTTGGAAATTTCACTCCTTCGAGGGAAAGACCAATAGTCACTGAGATCATCTCAATAGTGATCGAGGAGAGGCCACTAAATTCAACTAAGTCGTCCTTCCAAGAATTAGTGAGCTCGGCCAAGAGAGAAGGGTCATGGCCTTTCATCACCTCAATGTAGGAGGCTACATTGTCCTTCTAAATAATAGACCAAACTTCCTAGTCATTCTTCCAAAACTCACATTAATAAGGCTCTTGTACCAAATCACCACCCATAGCAAACGACGGAGTAGCAACAAAGTAGTAATTGGAAACCAGCAAATGTTAATTATGAAAATTTTTGGGGCACAACGGAGAGGAAAAATGAAAAAATAACTTACTAAAATGAACCGAAAGTTGGAAGATATCATAGCTCTCCATGCAAATGGGGGTACATGTAATCCTTACGCACTTGAAATATTTTCATATCAATTTTTGACATGGGATGTGCTAAGAGAATAAGCTTCATTAATGATAGTAGTTCTCACGTGTTTTGAGAGCATGCTCATATCATTCCAAACTAATAGTTTGGACAAATGACCCTAAGTTTGCCATCACATCCATAGAGGTATTTTTGTCACAGAAAACATGCATTAATTGGATTTTCTCAAAAATCATCATGTCCTTGCAAGAGGCCTCAATGAGATCATGGAGACTAGCTGAGAGTGGCTTTCCCATTCAGCATCATGATAGCATTTTTCGAGTCACCTTCAATAATCTATTTAGTTAGTCCTCTTTGTTTATACAGTAAGATTTAATGAAAAGCAATTGCAACCTTAGCAAAGTTTGATCATTGGGTACCCAATTTGGCAACATAAGCAAAGATAAACGTTCCCCTATGATTCCTTAGGATGCCACCCCCTCTTGCCCAACTCGGGTTCCCTTTCACAGAACCATCAAAGTTGATTTTAACACAACCAGGGTCGAGAGGGACCAAGAGGTAGTCTTTCTAGCAAAGGGAATTTTAGAGGTCATATTATTGAGGATATCAATAATATCCTAGGACTTAGCAATTATTATATTCATGGGGGAGGGGTTCCTTTTAGGGTTGATAGAAACACCTTTTAAACTTCCCTTGATGTTGTGAATGATATGTTCTACTAGCACTTCCCAAGGTTTCTTTTTCTCTTTAAAGACCCTATTGTTGTGTTCTTCTAGAGACCCAAACCAATGAGAAGAAAAATCTACCACCAAAGCTCAATAAGGAGAGGATGGGAGAAAGGGGAAATCCAACTTTTTGTAATTCTTTTAGTGCCCTTGTGCCAAGCCTAGTTGAGAAGGAACTTGGATTGAATTTTTTGGAGAACTATCCAGAAGAAGACAATGGAAAAGGAGATGATCAATGATTTCCCATTCTTCCTCATAAAGGAAAAACATGTTCACTAATTGCATTCCCTATTTCTAAAGATTGTCTAAGATGGGGACTTTATTATGGCAAGTCGTCCACCAAAAGAATTTTGCTTTAGGGATAGCTTTACACCTCCATAACTAACTAATTATGCATGTTATGACACATCATAAGACATCTTTAGTTGGAGATAATATAATCAAAATGGAACACCCAACTTGGTGAGTAGATTATAACAAAGTTCTGATAAATGGAAGGAATATGTTATTTTTAGCCTATGAACTCATCTTGAGATATGGGTGCCACTTTTTGGGTGATTTTAACTAATGGATTTTTAATTACCATTTGATAGTTCCATATATTGTATTTCATATATATTAGGTGCTTGAAATAGAGGTTGTTTGTGTTGGATGTTGTGGATGTGTTGCTGATATGTGGTTGTCATTGATGTCAACAATATTAGCATTTGGTGTATTGAAGGTTGTATATGTCGAGGATATTGAGAAAATTGTAAAAGAAAGTGTTTCAGGTTCCCAGTGGAACTGTGTAGGTATGAAGGCGTCTTGTTCTATACATTGAAGATCAGCTGCTATGGACTAAAGGGTTTATGTTTAAGAGTATCTAGATCATCTATCGGAAGTTTCAGAGGTTCGCGTATAAATTTGATCATGTTGTGGTCCAATAGTATTTTTGTGGTCTCTATCAATGTTCCTAAGTGAAGATTGTGTAATTCTGGTAATTCTAGTTGTTGCGGATGTTTCTCTATTGTTTCTTGATGTTTTTGGATGTCTCTAGACCGTGCTCTATCTTTGTAGTACGTCCACATTGATTGGTGTGCTCGTCGTCGAAGATTTTTCTTGCGCACGTTTGGGTTTTCATGTTCTTGGCTGACATGATGGTGGTAACATGTTGTGGATCCTTGAAAAGTTAAATTTGAATGTTTGGCATGCTCGTGAATATTGTTTTGGGTCGCATCATTGTTTTGGTCGGCGATGTTTAGATCCACATTGAAAATTTAATTGTAAATTTGGGCTAACATTGCAAATATGTTTTATTTTCCTGGCCGACTAAGTTGTTGATGAAATCTCATGTAGCAGATATATAAGAGCGATTGTTTCATCGGTGCAAAGTGTGCTTCATGTGTTGGGTGTGCTCCTATGTGTGTATGTGTGAATATCATTCAATTGCAGAGCAGAGTGTGAAGAAGATCGAGTGAAGTGTGAAGTAGTTTGAGTGAAAAGTGAAGGATTTTTTTGTGCTTAATTGGAACTATAATCAAACTTGTGTAGAAGCTATTTTCTCAGTTCGTACCCTCTGAATTTTAATTTTATTATGTATTGTTGGGCAGTGAGCCCCTTCTGTAATTGAGCAGTGAGCTCTAGGAAGTGTGTCTGAATGCATGTGCATTCCCCTTTATTGTTTTCATTATACTTTTAACAGGGTATAATATTGTGGACTAACATCCACTATGGTTTTTCCCCTAACAGGGTTTCCACGTAAAAAAGTTCTTAGTGTTTTATGTCTCTCTGATGTGTTAATTGCTTATGGTTAATTGCATATTCATCAAATCTGAGATTTAGTTAAGTAAAGTTTGAAAAGTTTATTATTTTGTGACAACTGATTCACCCCCCCTCTCAGTTGTCTATCCTTGTTTTGCCAACAATTGGTATCAGAGCAAGTTCCTCTGAAGAAGTCTAAAAGGTTGAGGTGATCTGAGATGGAAGCATTCAAAAAGGACAATTCAAGATTTGATGGAACTAACCACTCACTGTGGAAAGTCAAGATGCAATGTCACCTAAGGTGTATTGGTGAAGCCTATTGGAAGATTACGAAAGATCCATATGTTATTCCTCATAATGCTCTCTCCACTACTAATGAGATCAAAGATGTTGAAAACAATATCAGGGCTATTGAAGCTTTGGTGAGTGCTCTGACAGATTCGGAGATGGCAAATGTGGTAGGACTACAGACAGCTCGTGAGATTTCGATGAAGTTGGAAACTTTGTATGAAGGAGATGCATAGGTGAAGATGGCTAAGCTACAGAGCTTGAAAGGAAAATATGAGAATTTGAATATGGGTGAAGATGAAAATATCACTTCTTTTATGCAAAGAGTAAATGAAATAGTGATGGGTATTACATGTGTCGGTGGTTCTCTGGATGAGGATGAAATTGTAGCTAAGATACTCAGATCCTTGCCTCCCTCCTACAAAGTGAAGGCTCACGCTATTGAAGAGCTCAGACCAATAACAAAGATGTCAAGAGACACGCTGGTTGGTAAGCTTGCTGCTTTTGAATTAAGTGAATTTGGTGAATTTGTTCCGAAGACTGAATTTGCATTCAAGGCTATTGTATCTAGAAGTAACAAGCAAAGATATGGTCTGGGAGAATGTTCCAGAAAGATATCCAAGTATGACGAAGAACTGAAATAGCTTGAAGATAAAGAAAAAGAGGTAGAAGAATTGGAAGCACTGATTGTAAAGAAAGAAGGCAGAGGAAAAAGGTAAGTATGAAGGAGTGTTGCCTATTAAATGTTTTTCTTGCAGTAAAATAGGTCATTTGTATCAAGATGTCTTGAAAGAGTTCCTAGATCTAAACCTAACAAGTCTAGATTCCAAAAGAAATGTTACTTTGTTGAAGGAGTGACTGATGATGAGTCTGATAAAGATAATGGAAATGAAGATGAATGGGTTTTCATTGCTACCGTTGAAAATAGTCTTATGGCCACTAAATCTGCTAAAGATGAGAAAGCTCTTGCAGCCCGAGTTGAAAAGGATGAGTGGGTTATTGGCAGTGGATGCTCACATCATATGACTGGTGATAAAAACAAATTTGTAAGTCTAGAGAAGTATGATGGTGGCGTTGTAAGATTTGGAGAAAAAAATGTTGGTGTGATTTGTTGTAGAGGTTCTATTTGTCTTTGTGGTAAGGATAACACTGATGATATTCTTTATGTTGAAGGCCTGAAGCACAATCTTTTGAGTGTTCAAAAGATGGTGGACAAAGGCTATGATCTACAATTCAAAGTTGGAAGATGCAAGATACGTCGAAGTTCTGGCAATATGATTGCTACTGGTAGAAAGACAAAAGGTAATATTTTTCACTTGAATATTGCTAATGGGAGTTGTTTAATTGCTCAAGCAGATGAAAGTTGGTTGTGGCATAGGAGTTTGTGTCATGTAAACTTTGATAACATTGTCAAGGTAAGTTCCACTCAAGCAGTAAGAGATCTACCTAAGTTAGTGAAGCCTACTAACACAATTTGTAAGGAGTGTCAGATGGGTAAAAAAACTAGAGTATCCTTCCGGAGCAAACAGTTTCATTCAAATGATTTGTTGGAGCTGCTACATACTGACCTTTATGGTCCCTCCAGAGTTAGAACTATCCATGGAGAAAGGTACTTTATGTTGATTATTGATGATTACTCTAGAATGATGTGGGTTTCCTTTTTAAGAGAAAAATGTGAAGCACTAGAAAAGTTCAAAAGTTTCAAGGCTATGGTAGAGAATGAGAAAGGTCTGAAAATCAAGTGTCTGAGATCTGACAGAGGTGGTGAGTTCACCTCTAGGGAGTTCAACTCTTTTTGTGAAGAACATGGAATCATAAGACAGTTATCTGCTCCCTAAACCCCTCAACAAAATGGAGTTGTAGAAAGAAAGAATAGAACAATTTTGGATGTTGCTAGAACAATGATGATAGAAGGAAATGTGCCCCAGATCTATTGGAGTGAAGTTGTAAGCACTACTATGTATACTTTAAACCAGGTAAATGTTAATGGTAATTCTGGTAAAACCCCTTTTGAGCTATGGTTTGGTTATAAACCTACTGTTAAGTATTTCAAGATCTTTGGAAGCAAATGTTATATCAAGAGAGATGATGATATAGGCAAGTTTGATGCAAGAAGCGGTGAAGGAATCTTTTTAGGTTACTCTACTAAAAGCAAGGCCTACCAATGCTATAACAAAAGACTAAGAAAGATGGTTGAGAGTGTAAATGTCAGAGTTGATGAGGATTCTACTAAATTATCCAGATATTGTGGATATGATTCAGATGAAGACAATACAAACAAAGGGAAGAATGTTCAGAAACAATCAACTTTAGATTATTCCATATGTTCTGGTAAAACAACCTCAATTCATTCTGGTAAATCAGGTAAGTCAAGAAGCACAGACAAGTGCAAGTGCAAAAGGAAGGTCAAAATAACCAGAAGTTCGTGAAATTCCCAAAACTCCAAGGTATGTAAAGCTAAATCATTCTGAAAGCCAAATTATAGGAGATAAGAATAAAGGAGTGCAAACTAGAAGAAAGATTGCAAAAGAGTATTGCCTGATTTCCAAGATTGAACCTAAAAATGTCACTGAAGCCTGCCAACATGAACACTAGATGGAATCTATGAAGGAAGAGCTAACACAAATTGAAAAGAATGACACGTGGACACTGGTTCCTAGACCTAAAGACAAAAATGTGATTGGTACTAAATGGGTGTTTCGAAACAAGCTGAATGAACAAGGTGAAGTAGTCCGGAATAAAGCAAGATTGGTATGTAAAGGGTATTCTCAAATGGAAGGTATTGATTTTGAAGAAACTTTTGCCCCTGTTGCCAAAATCGAAGTTGTTAGATTATTTCTTACTTATGCTACATACAAGAACTATAAAGTCTATCAGATGGATGTGAAGTCGGCATTTCTAAATGGAGAAATAGAAGAAGTATACATTGAACAGCCAGATGGATTTCAGCTAACTGACAAAGAAGACATGGTTTGTCGGTTGAAGAAAGCTTTGTATGGACTCAAGCAAGCCCCCAGAGCCTGGTATGCTAGGTTGGACAAATAGTTACTGAAGCTTGGATTCACTAAAGGTACTACTGATAGCAACTTATATTTCAAATTGGATCATGATAAAGAGTTAATTATAGAAGTCTTTGTTGATGACATCATTTTTGGAGGAGATGATAATCTATGTATGAAGTTTCCTGACGAGATGAAGGGTGAATTTGAGATAAGTATGATTGGAGAGATGAAGTTCTTTCTGGGATTGCAAGTTACCCAATTAGACAAGAGAATTTTCATATCTTCGTCCAAATATGTGAAAGAGCTACTGAAGAAGTTTGGGATGGAAGAATCAAAGCCTATTGGTACTCCCATGGTGACCGGATGCAAGCTAACATAGAATGATGATTCTCCTAAGGCGAATCAAACTAGATACAGGTAAATGATCGGTGGATTGCTCTATTTAACCCAGACTAGACCAGATATTATGAATGTTGTATGTATGGTTGCTAGATTTCAAGCTGATCCAAAAGAATCACATGTGACTGTTGTTAAGAGAATCTTTAGATATCTGAAAGGAATAGTTGACTTTGGACTTTGGTATCCAAAGGATGATGATCTCACTTTAAGTGCATATACTGATCCGGATTGGGCTGGAGATGTAGATGACAGGAAAAGTACTAGTGGTGATGTCTTCTTCCTAGGGAAGAAGCTGGTGTCCTAATTAAGCAAAAAGTAGAATTCCATTTCCCTATCTACTGCTGAAGCAGAATATATTGTTGCTGCAAATAATTGTACTCAAGTGATATGGATGAAACAAATGTTGAAAGATGTCAAGGTGATATATGAAGAACCTATTGCCATATACTGTGACAATTCAAGTGCAATAAATATTTCAAAGAATTTGGTGCTACACTCTAAGACTAAACATATATCAATCAAGTTTCACTTCTTGAGGGAGAAAGTGAATGAGAAAGAAGTCATATTGGAGTATGTTCCTGCCAAAGAACAGATTGCAGACATCTTTACTAAGTCGTTGTCGAAAGATACTTTTGAGTATCTCAGAGGAATGTTAGGGATAATTACCCCTCTTGATAAGAACTAAGAGATGCATTTACTTGCATCAATCCGTGAGCTACATTGTTATATTATAATCTGGATTGATGTTTCTATGGTTGCTACTCAGGGGGAGTAGTCAGATGTGCAAATATGTGGTTCAGAACGTGTATATCGGAAGGTCACGGTCACCTTTGTCATTGATGTCAAAGGGGGAGAAGTGCAATGTGAAAAATCCTTTTAAGGGGAGAAGAGCAATTGAGGAGAAGAGTCAGAACCAAAGGGAAAGCAAGTGTGTTAGCTTGATGGTATTTTTCACATCATGTGTTGCCATCAATGCCAAAGGGGGAGATTGTTGGATGTTGTGGATGTGTTGCTGATATGTGGTTGTCATTGATGTCAACACTATTAGCATTTGGTGTATTGAAGGTTGTATATGTCGAGGATATTAAGAAAATTGTAAAAGAAAGTGTTCCAGGTTCCCAGTGGAACTGTGTAGGTATGAAGGCGTCTTGTTTTGTACGTTGAAGATCAATTGTTGTAGACTAAAGGGTTTATGTTTGAGAGTATCTAGATCATCTACCGGAAGTTTCAGAGGTTCGCATATAAATTTGATCATGTTGTGGTTTGAGAGTATTTATGTGGTCTTTGTCAGTGTTCCTGAGTGAAAATTGTGTAATTCTGGTAATTCTAGTTGTTGTGGATGTTTCTTTGTTGTTTCTTGATGTTTTTGGATGTCTCTAGACCATGCTTTATCTTTGTACTACGTCCACATTGATCGATGTGCTTGTGGTCGAAGATTTTTCTTGTGCACGTTCGGGTTTTCATGTTCTTGGCCGACATGATGGTGGTAACGTGTTGTGGATCCTTGAAAAGTTAAATTTGAATGTTTGGCACAATCCTGAATATTGTTTTAGGTCGCATCATTGTTTTGGCCGACGATGTTTAGATCCACATTGAAAATTTAATTGTAAATTTGGGCCAACATTACAAATATGTTTTATTTTCCTAATCGACTAAGTTGTTGATGAAATCTCATGTAGTGGATATATAAGAGTGATTGTTTCATCGGTGCAAAGTGTGCTTCATGTGCTAGGTGTGCTCCTATGTGTGTATGTGTGAATATCATTCGATTACAAAGTAGTTTGTGAAGAAGATCGAGCGAAGTGTGAAGTAGTTTGAGTGAAAAGTGAAGGAGTTTTTTGTGCTTAATTGGAACTGTAATCAGGCTCATGTAGAAGCTATTTTCTCAATTCGTACCCTTTGGATTTTAATCCTATTCTATATTGTTGGGCAATGAGCCCCTTCTGTAATTGAGTAGTGAGCTCTAGGCAGTGTACTTGAATGCGTGTGCATTCCCCTTTATTGTTTTCATTATACTTTTAATAGGGTATAATAGTGTGGACTAACATCCACCGTGGGTTTTCCCCTAACAAGGTTTCCACGTAAAAAAATTCCTGGTGTTATCTGTCTCTCTGATGTGTTAATTGCTTATTCATCAAATCTGAGATTTAGTTAAGTAAAGTTTGAAAATTTTATTATTTTGTGACAACTAATTCACCCCCCCCTCTCAATTGTATGTCCTTGTTTTTCCAACAATGTGAAAGTTTTGTAGATATTGTTAAGTTATTAGAATTCTTCTAGATCTATTATTGGTGATACTCATGAAGATTTGTTCTACAAATTTATTGTAATTATGTTACTAAATTATACATTTGGAAGTTTTTGTGTGAATTTTTTTCTCCCAAAAAGGTTTTCTCTGTGTACATTTATGGTATGTTATATTATTATTTTATGTGTACATGTGCTTCTTCTTTCTGTAATTGTTAATAGATTGAAATATGCACAACACTCTTCTCTAATTTTAGTGTAGAAAGAAATTTCATGTACCTTGCTTCCTTTCATTTCATATCAAAGTTTGATCACCTCAAATTCTAAGTGTTTGGTGGAGGATTTTTTACATTTATCTTTGTTTGACTGGGAGTTCATGTAGAAATATTTTTGGTCTTATTGTAGGAAGAGATGGAAAGCACATTAAGGATAGAGATGGGTAAGTTCTTACAAAAAGAATTGTGGAAGCTCAAGATGAAGGATGTGCTCATAGATTAAGATCTATGGGGTATAGTATCTAGATCCAAACCTATAGCCACATCACAATAAGATTGGGACAAGATGGATAAAAAAGAAAAGGGTCTCATTAGAATCAATTTGGTTGATTCAATGTTGTTAAATGTGCATGAAGAGACTATTGTAGTAAACCATTGAAAAAATCTTAGAAAAAAATAGCAAGATAAATCTCAAGTGAGTAATATTTTTCTATGAAAGAAGTTATCTATCCCCATGATGGAGGATGGTGAGTCTATAGTTGAAAATATAAATGTCATCAATATGGTAGGTACCTGGTTGTACTCCATGGGAGTGAAAATGGAGGAGGATCGATGTAGGACTTTGTTGTATTTTTTGCTAAAATCATGAGACCACCTAATTATGGACATTGGGAGCACTACCATCAAGTTCAAGATGTACAAAATGGTTATATCTTTGCTTTTGAAGTAATGAGTAGGAAGATTTCTTAGTCAACTAAGGAAGCCCTAGCAATTTGTGGAAGATCTAAAGAAAAGGAAAGAAGAAAGACAAGAAACAAGTCTAAATCAAAATCCCAAGGAAGATCTAAATCTCTTGGCAAGCTCAAGGTAAAATGTTGGAACTATGGCAAAGTTATAAGAAAAGATTGTAAAGAGGAAAAGAAGCAGAAAAAGATAGATTCTGATGATGAGTTAGAGAGATCATCTCAAGATGAAGGTGACACTTTTGTCACTACCTTGGCTCCTCATACATTGGAAAGTGTGTAGTTCGTAGACTTTGGTTCTTCTTGCCACTTCAACTCGCATAGAAGTTGGGTTAAAAATTTTGAAGATTATGATGGCAAGGGTAGTATGGAAATATTTATCATCTAAAGGTTGTTGGCCATGGTAGGGTCCTGATTTAATTCCCTAATGGACAAGTGAAGGGGATCCAATGGTTTATTATATATCCCTAGTTTGACATGAAAACTACTTTCTATAAGTAAACTAAATGATGTATGTGTAAAGATTATTTTCTTGAGTAAAGGGTGCAAGATCGTCAGAGAAGTTATGTTTCTTACTAAAGGTGTTTGGATTGACACTCTATTTCAACTAGATGCATGCATGGTTCAATGCAATAGTTACTTAGTTCTTGCAATGAATAGATTAGTAGAATCTTTACCTTCACTAGCACAACTAGCAACAAAGAGGTGTGTTGTGTCTACTTTTAATAATCATGTTTGTTTTGGTACCTAAGGGTACTCATGTTTTGGAGACTAAGCTACCAGTTGAGATAATAATGTTATTGTTGGCCTTCTACAATGATATAACAACTAGGCCTTTACAACCGTGATTCATAGATTGGACATCTAACCTGAATAGCTATTTCAATCATCATGAAGGTGCATTTAACTTGTCAACCCAAGGACGTGAACTTAAAATGGGTCAGCACAGTATGTGCATTAGGAACCCAAAGTAACCATTTTCATTCTACAGCTAAGAAAGACAAAATGTTGAAAAGTAAATTGCTTGGAAAGGAATAACATAAATGTCGAACATCAACCAACAACTATACTAAGCTGAAATGCATAACAGAAATGAAAATCTGAGCAATCAAATAGGAAACTACTGTCTTTTTTGGCTATAGGAACAGTCACAGAATGAAATTCTAGTGGCTGCAGGAACAATCAGTGCCAGATTCTTAACTAATTACTAAACAGAAAGTAATAACTCTGCTAAACTAAGCTAAAGGACAAATTGCTCACCAAGTGGGCCCCCTTGGATGAGTATCCTCTAAAACTAATATAAACTCAGATACTCAAACTTAGAGCTTCATTTTATTCACTGGAATTCATGAGTACAAAAGAGTAGCATAATTGTATTGTTGAAAACTTAAGAATGCGAGTACAATATCAGATCACGCAACTCCTTAAGAAGGAGCATCTAATACTTATTTATACTACCAACTAAGCAAGGCAGTCAACTCCACGAACAGGGAGGATGCCACTTAGGGAAAGCAAAGAAAATGGAGAGATGGTTACGCGTGCATGGAATATGGTCAGACGTGCCCGCAGATTTAGCACAGTAGAAAACGCTAATATTTGTTCAACTACATTAAAGTCCACTACAAGGCGGTTACATTCAATTTGCATGGAGAATCTCCTGTCGTCGACCTCCTTTGACCTTTGAATGATTCCCTTGTTGGACATTATGGTGCATGCCCAGCTGGCGGTGTCTTTCTCAATTTAGTATCCTCAAATTATATTTGCATGGCAATGTTAGCATGCACAATAATCGCATATCTATAATCACCTTAAACAACATTCATCAACCACATGCAGAATTAATATAGAGAGTCCATATAACATGCCAATGTCATAAAAGATTTGCAGAAATAAGATTAGGCCCAATGTCTATAGTTTGAGGAAATATCATAAAAATATCAACACTTAACATCAAGGTCCATGATAACTTCAGCAAACAAATCATAAATTCTACCCAAAATTAGACCATAAACTAGACTCATCACTCCCCCCAACCTAAGGTTTTGTTGGTCCTCCAGCAGGGGAAGGGTTGTTCTTCTGCTTGGTTAATGCTCTGAAATTTGCAACTAACAATTGTCCTACATTAGTGTTTGTTGTGCATGAATCAGGGTCCCAATAGAATCCTCCCAATCTGTCAAGTCGGCTCCATATTTGTCTCTCTGCAGCAATATCATAATGGTAAAACTTGAAGTTTGGTACGGGACACATTAGGATGGGTGGCTGAAAAGTCAAGGGAAGCTAGAATCATCCTTTTGTCCTTCCAATCTGAATATATCTCTCAATTCTTTTGAGTGTTGCAGCATAGTTTTGGATGGAATGAGGCTTGGCCTGCTTTAGCTCATCAGTTAGGTTGTTTCATCATTGTGAGAGGTATCTCTTCACAGTTTCCTCCTTTTCTTTTTCCTTCACCTCATACTCATTGTAGACTGCTTCTATCCAAGGCATGATCCTATTACCATAGCTAGGTCTGAAAATCATTTTGTGCCATTCCCTGTAAATGTCCCTTGGATTCCTTGATTTAGCCCTAATGGGCAGAGAGATGTTGGATTCCATTTGCTTATAAGCCTCATACTATTATCCCCAATTGATCTCATTTTGTACCTAAGACATAAATTCCCTTAATTGGACATCTCCAACATATAGCAGTGGATTTCAATCATGGTCTTGAGTCATAGCATAATTATGCAAATAAAACTCACACGACAAATTCTTCATTTCAGGGGAAGCAATTCGATAAGCATTGAAAAATTCAATAGGAGTCTCAATAGAAGGGTTCAAACCTGAGACAATCCTTGCCAACTTAAAAGAAAGATATTTCTCCTTCAAATGCAAAGCATAGACCCTTGGAGGGGTCCTGCACTCTAAATTTTGTGGTACCAAGGCTGCCATATCATCCACCTACTTCTTCAAGGTGGCAATTTTTGCATCCTTGTCTTCAATCTCCTCATCTTTCTTTTGAATTTCCTTCTTCAACCTACATTTCTCTTCTTTCCATTCCTCTTCTCTTCTTTGCATCTCTTTCCATAAATGCATAGCTACCATGTGCATTGAAAAATTAAGGGGGATATGTATTCCTACGAACATTTTTTCTGGCATTGATGCTTGCTCTTCATATAGTACTAACTCCAAGGATTCAGTCTGTCCCGTCAATTCCAGCTACAGGGGCACTGATTGTTCTCCCAATTCTTGTTGTTGCTACAGGAACTCCTACTCTTGTTCTTGCTCTTGTTCTTGCTCTTTCTCATACTACAGGAAATCTTGATTTTCCTCATACCCTTGATTTTCGACTTGTTTTGCAATGTCAGCAAGATCTGTTAATGGTATGTTGGTTGTCGTCTTAAATATATCCTCTTCCTTGACATTCACCTACTCCATTGGATCTTTTGTGTCCCCTTGTGATATTTCTCTAGACTTAAGGCCTTCCTACAGAGGCATACCAAAAGCTGGCCTAGCTGGCCTTGATTTTCTAGGAGGGCTTTCAAGTTTTTCTTTGGCTGCAGGATGAACAGTGGTAGCCTTCCGCTTCTTAGATTGGTACTTCTTTATTTGTCAGCTACTTTTTAGCTTTTCCTTTTCTCATTTTTTCCTCTCTCTTTGTGCCCTAGTTTTCATTAGGATGTCAAGTAGAACATCATCATCAAAATATGGAGAACTTTCTTTATCTGTGTTGTCCCAAAAGAGATAACTTTTATGGTTTCTTCTGCTATAGGAGGGTTTGCACTAGGGCCTGCGCCAGAGGTTGAAGCACCAAGAGTGGCTTTGGTCGTGCTCAATCTCCTGCTAGACCTACGAGGTTGAGGTAAAACCTTAGGTTGGAAGTGCTCATGTCTAATTTGATCATTTTTTATGAATTCTTCCTAGGTCATTTCGGACATATCATGCAAAGACTTCTCAACTAACAATTTAATCAGACAATGGTGGGAAATAGAATTGTCCCTACCTTTTTTAGTCTCGGCCACCATGATTGAAAGAAGGTTGCATAGCATGTTCGGAACGTTCATCCTCCTCTCGTGCCTCATATGATTCAAAAGTTTTAAGTGCACGGAATGCAGATTTGACTGGCGACCTTCATAGGTAATATATTTTATGACATAAACAGCTATTTGCTTCCATGGCTCGGGGAGAGAGGTTCGTTTCGCACCTTGTTTATTTATGCTCAATGGAGGGTCGCTCAGTTCTGTAAATTCGGCCCTAGCTGATCTGACATCTCTAGAAGCAGAGTAATTTTCACCGTCAGCATGCAACCCTATAACTTATGCAATCCTTTCTTTAGTCGCCAATATTTCTAGCCCTTTTACCGTGACCTTCCCTTTAGACAATGTTTCGGCGAATTCTAGTGCAATGCATTCGTCAAAACCATCCAGCTTCAAGTAGTCTAACCACCCGTAGTTTCTGAATTCGGCCAGGCAGGGTGCATCCTGTAGTAATACATCATGCACCGTGGGTTCATTTCGAATTAACCCACCTCCCATTGTCTACAATCAAACAATCACTCTATTGTTTCCTTCCTACAATTTTCATCTAAAAACCAAATTCACCTTCCTACAACACTTACTAAATTTCCAATGCCAATGTCAATTGAATTTTCCCTTTCTACTTTACCTTGTGTTTGTAGCTTGAGATTATGACATGGTCAATAATGGCAAGGAATGAGTAATAAAGGAAAGCTATGAGGAGAGAAATGGCGGTGACAGTTGGCATCACTTCACACATGCGAGTCGTCCTCTCACTCAGATTTCAAATCGGCTCAATTTAAATTTTGTTGACGTAGACCAGCATGGACTGACACATGGGCAAAGTATTCACATCTTTTTTTCCTTCCCCCCAGCCTAAATTTGGGCATGTGTCCTCACATGCGAGATGATGATTTGATAGGGGTAGGGAATAATGGCATGCTCTGGTGAATGTCCATATTAATGTACAACAATTAAATGAATGCACTAAAGACAATTAAGATATAGCAATTAATGCACACATACCTGAATATGTGGAGGATTCGTTGCAAAGATTGTGGAGAAAGTATTGTTCGCTTTTTAAGAAATAAGTTGAGCAATTAATGAAAATGATGTGGGATGAGGTGGAGTGGAATGAAGTGAAGTGATGGAAGAGAGAGAAAGGTGGAGATGGATGGGCGGATGGGTGGATGGGTGAAGAAATGGACTTCCACAAAAGTGGAAGTCTTTATTATGACAAGTACATACCTTAATTAGCTAGGAGGAGGGACACTAGGTCAATTTCCTTCAGCTGCAGGAAGCTCGGGTGTAGCATGCTGAGTGAATTGCTACAAGAACTTCTCCTTTGAAGATGGCTTGTGATACAATCTGAGGTGATAACCATTGACAAGCAGCTTAAATTTGACTGGGTCAATAGAAGTGAGCTACACAGCACCATTAGGGAATACTTCAGCAACCTTATATGGTCCTAGCCACCTTGTCTGCAATTTTCTTGCATTGTCCTGATATCTAGAATCATAAAGCAAGGTCCAATCTCTTGGTTGGAATTTCTTGTCCTTGATGAATTTATCATGCCACTTGATTCTTTGATTTTACACTACCTTTGTGTGATGCAAGGTTGCTCTCCTCATCTCATCCAAAGCATTCAACTGTAGGATTCTTTCTCTTTGTGCTTCAGAGATATCCATCCCCAAGTCTACTACAGTCCTAAGAGTCTTATGTTCAAATTCAATGGGCATCATGGTTGTTTTTCCATACAACAACTCAAAAGGAGTGAATCCTATAGTTGTTTTCTAAGTTGTCTTATAGGCTCAGACAGCTTCGAGCACCCTATTTGCCCAAATTTCTTTATGAATAGCGACTATTCTGGTCAGGATGGCTTCAATCTCCTTGTTAGTCACTTTAACTTGGCCATTGGCCTAGGGGTCATAAGGAGTAGACTTTTTGTGTCTTATGTTGTACTCGTTGACCAGTGTTTCAACAAGGGTTGATGTGAATTAAGCCCCTTGATCAGTCACTATCTCTCTTGGAACTCCATACCTTGTGAAAATCTCCTCATATAGAAATTCAGCAACCTTATTATCTTTTGCATGCTTCATGGCCTTAACTTCTACCCACTTAGTTACATAATCAGTGCAAACTAAGATATAAGACTTACCATTTGATGGAGGATCAATGGGTCCTACAAAATCTAGTCCCTATTTTTCAAATGGGGTGATTACTACCTGAGGGAAAAGTGGCATCTCATCAAATTTGGTTGGTCTACCCATCCTCTGGCATCAATCACATTTTCTTGTATACCTTCTTGCATCCTTGTGGAGTGTTGGCCAATAATATCTTGTGTTCAATATCTTCATTGTTGTCCTCTTGGCTGTAAAATGTCCTCCACATGGTTCATTGTGGCATGCATGAAAAATGTCATATGTCTTATCTTCTCTCACACATCTCCTCATGACATGGTCTGGTCTAGTATAAAACAAACATCCAGCAATCCATGAGAAAGGAAAATATTTTTCAATGAGTGTCCTCTATTTTAAAGAGAAGTGAGGAAGAACTCTACCTGTGACCAGATAATTAGCTATGTCAACATACCAGGGTGTTTGCACACTAATGGAGAATAGATGTTGATCAGGAAAAGAGTCATCTATAGTCATCTATAGCCCGATTATCCCCTGATGTAGTCAGCCTTGAAAGAAAATCTGCAACATTGGCCTTCCCTGATTTTATCCACAATGGTTATGTCAAACTCTTACATCAACAATAACCATCTTGCCAGCCTACCAAAGATCAAAGGTTTATTCATGAGATATCTAATGGTTGCATGATTAGTGTGCACAAAGATTTGATAGCCTATTATGTAGTGCATGAATTTGTTCAAGGCATAGATCACTGTCAGCATTTCTTTTTGTCACTATATAGTTGAATTCAACTCCTTGCAAGTTTTTGTTGACAAAATAAATGGCATTTTCAATAGCTCCTTCCTTCTGTCCTAAGACTGCTCCTATGGCATAGTCTAATGCATCTATATGGATGTGAAAAGTAAGCTCCCAATTTAGGTCATTTGAGTACAGGAGTATGAGTCAAAGTTGTCTTCAGATTAGAAAATGTTTTGTCACAATCTTTTGTCCATTGAAATTCAACATTTTTGGTGAGAAGAGTATACAATAGTGCTACTATTTTACTGAAATCCTTGATGAACCGCCTATAATAGCCTGCATATCCCAAGAAACTTCTAACATCTTTTTGTTTTGCAAATGTGGGCAGATTTGTGATTACCTCAATCTTTGAAGGGTCTACTTGAATTCCTTTGTGAGAGATGTAGTTTCCAAGAACTAGACCTTCTTGCATCATCATGAAACTCTTTTCACTGTTTAAAAAGAGATTGTGATCTTCACATCTCTATAGGAATTTCCTGAGATTCTTCAATGCTTCATTGAAATCAGCACTATAGGTGGTGAAATCATCCATATAAATTTCCATGCAATCATGAGAAATGTCTGAAAATATGCTAATGACTACCCTTTGAAAAGTTGCAGGTGCATTTCATGAGCCAAATGGGAGTATCGAGTAGGCATAGGTCCCCCATAGACAGGTAAAGGTGGTCTTCTCCTGGTCCTCAGGTGTAATTTGGATCTTTTTGTAGCCGCTGAATCGATCTAGAAAAGAAAAGTATTGCTTTCCTACAAGTGAGTCCAAAACTTGATCTATGAAAGGTAAGGGAAAATGGTCCTTTTTGGTGACAGCATTGAGTTCCCTGTAATCAACACAAACTCACCATTTCTCTCCTTTCTTGGGCACAATCACTAATTGAGACACCCACTGTCTATCTGAAATGGGGTAGATAAATCTTGCATCTAGCCATTTCTGCAGTTCTCCTTTTACAATTTCTCTTAGTGCAAAGTTGATTCTTCTTTGTGGTTGTCTAACTGAGGTGCAATCATCTCTGATATAAATTCTATGAATGCAAAGTTTGGGGTCCAATCCCTTCATCTCATGATAGTCCCACGCAAATGCATGCAAGTGGGTCCTTGGCAAGTTTTCCAACAATTGTTGTTCCTCGTTCAATTTGTTGTTAATATTCAGATATTTTCCTTTTAACACTTGTACTTTTGTAGTTGACTCTATCATAGTTGCTTCATTAACACATGGTACCTTGAGTTCATATGGCAGCAATGTATGGGACATACATGTTGCTACAAAAAGTTCGTCTACAGGAAAAGTGGCTACAGGAAGTGCATTTGCAGGAAGAGCGGCTGCAGGAAGAGTAGGCAGAAGTGTCTTGACTGAAACAACAGAATGAAAAGATGATGTTTCCTCCACTTCACAATGATTCTGAATGATGTTAACCAATACTTCATCTTCGTCTTGAAGCTGCATGAAGGAGCTTTTGTTTAACATCATAAGCTACGCCATAGAATTAACTCCCTCGGCCTCTTCACCAACATGTGGCCATACGGGATTATCCTCATCAAGGGATGGCTAAGCAGGAGGATAAAGAGCAAGTTTTTTGGTGCTCTTTCCATCAGAAATGGTCATGTCTCATATCCTGCATCCAATATATGCATCTATTGTTGCTAACCATGGCCTTCCAAGAATAATGGGATACCCGCCTAGTGCGGCTTTAGGAGAAAAAATCATGAAGTTTGTTGGGTACTCTTAGGAGCCTAGAATCACCACAAGATCCTCCACTATACCATCAGGCTTAACAGTAGAAGTATCAGCAAGTTGCAGGACAATAGAAGTAGGTCTCATGCTTGCAACATTTAGTTACAGCAAGATATATGTGTTCATTACATTTATTGATGCCCCCAAGTCAATCAGAGCATTCTTTATTTGAATCTCATTTATAACAACTGCTACCACAGGACTACCTAGGTCATTGTACTTAGGGACAGTCACTTTCTCAAGCATGATGTCAACTAGTTGTCCCACCACATGAATCGTAGTGGGCTCTTTCTTCTTCCTACCTGGCTTCTTAAAACATGATTCCTTAATTGTCTTGCCATAGATTGGAACATCTTTTATAGCCTAAAATAGGGGTATCTGGACACATGTTTCAACTGATCTACAATGTCAAAAGTTGTGTCCTCCTTTTCTTCCTTATTCTTGGTAACTTCCAATCTTTAAGGAAATGGTGGTTCTTGTTTAGTCTGTTTGACTGGAACTGGTTCTGGATTTTTAGGTGCACTAAGTTGAATGGGGGTATTCAGAGGCTCCTCTTCTTCCATAGGAAGCTCAGTGATAATGGGTTTGGAAGGAGTTGGTATAGTAGTTCCTGAACACAAGTGGATGTCACTCACACTCATAGCATACGCAGGGAATTGATTTGAATCAACAGAATATACAGGCTGTTGTTGCGGTTTGTTATTTGGATTGGGTGTGGGCTGAGTTGGTAGTTGAGTAGGTTTAGGTGGATTTGAGCTTGAATTAGCAGATGGAGACATTATAACAAGTTTTTTTGGTAGGCCATTTTTGTCCTCCCCTCCATTGATTTGTTTGTTGTCAATTTCCTGGAGGTGGCAGCTAATGCCCTTGAAATTGTTGCCAATTCCCCTGAGGTTGTTGCCACTGGGGTGGAGAGTTTTGATGATTGGACCAAGCATTTGGAAGGTTACCCCAAGGTTGTGGTGGATATCCTCCATAGCTAGATGGATATGGGGGCTATCATTGGTTACCAGATGAATAGGAATTGAAATATGGTCCAGCATAAGATAGTGGATCCAATGGCATACCTTGTCTTAGAGCCCAAGGCCTCCTTTGTGCAACATAGTAGACTTGGTCTTCTTCAATTTAGATTGGTTTGAACTTAGATGGAATCTGTTTACTTTCAATATTAGCTATCATCTTGCATCTGTAGTCCTTTTGTTTGCAATGGGGGCAATACTCTACCAAAATTGCATATGCCTCCTCTTGTTTCTTCTTGGCCTAAAGTTTATCTAGCTGAGTAGCTAGATTGTTTATAATGTCTTGCTTGAAGTCTCCCAGCAAATGAGTAATCTCCATTCTTGAGACTCTACTAGTAGATGACTTACCCATGGAAGATTGGTAAGCTCTCCCTTTCTTTGAAGCTGCCCTAGAGTAGTTATGCCATATCTTCTTGATATCCTCCCAAGGGACTTGGGAGATATCTCCTCCTCCCATCAGGTCCAAGGCATCAGTGCAGCTATCATTGATTCCTCTCAGGAAAAGTTTTTTTTTGAGTCTTCATTAAGTGTATGGTGTGGATATTTTTGTAGGCAAAATAGAAACCTTGCAATGTAATTCTCTAGACTCTCATCTTCCTTTTGTTGCATCCTAAAAACATCACCTCCTCTCATGTCACTGCCCCTGCAATACTCCTTGTATTTCTCAAGGAATTTTGTCTTCATGTCATCCCATGTCTCTGCAGTATCTCTACCTAGGCTCATGAACCATCTTAATGCAGCTTCTTTCAGAGTGGTAGGAAATAGCTTAAGCCTATGGGCATTGGTGGTATAGTCATAACTCTTGCAAAGTATGTCAAACTCAAACAAGAAAGTATCAGGATCTTCTATGACAAGTCCATAAAACTTGGGAAGGACTGAAGTAGGGATATTTTTGAGGTTGTCTACTTCATTTTGATGAGCAATGGGGGAAGGAAAAGCCGGTTGGTTAGGTTTTTTTCTATTTGCATCACCCATGCCTGCTTGATGTAGTTCCAAAGCAACGGGATTCTCAAGCAAATTTTGGTCCTCAGAAGAAACTTCAAAGCTAGTCAAATCAGGAAATGCATCAGCAAAGGGGTGTGGATCTTCTTCTTCTTCTCTTGGCAAGTTTTGATATTCAACTAGCTAGAATGGATTAGGATTGTTAGGACGGAATCTCCCATAAGCATCTCTTCTCCTTCCTCTATGCATGCGGTATCAACTCACTATCAACCAGCTCACACAAAGAATTAGTAAAGAATAAGGGGGGTCATTACTTCCTAAATGAGGGGTATACTAAGAACAGACTTTCAGAAATACTACAGCAAGAAAAACTACCAATGACTCCAAAGAACTCTCCAGTTTGACACCATCCCTAGCAATGGCACCAAAAATGTTGGCCTTCTACAATAATGTAACAACTAGGCCTTTACAGTTGTGATTCAATGATTGGACATCTAACCTAAATAGCTATTTCAATCATCATGAAGGTGCATTTAACTTGTCGACATAGGGACGTGAACTTGAAATGGATCAACACAGTGTTGACAACAGTTTTACTCGCACTAGGGTCATGGTTGCACTAGGTTCACTCTCGGGTAATGATGTGATAATTGTTGTTAATCTCAAGGGGGCCTTTTTTATACATACACACATATATCTACTATTTCTTTGAACATCTCAGGTTAGCATTCCTAATTGCAATGATAAATTCGAACATCATGAAACCAAAAGATTTGACATAGAATTTCATATATCACCAATTTCTTTGCTATCACTTAAGTAGATTTAGCATTAAACATTCAAAAAATTCATGGAAAATAAAAGATTTTCAACAAAACTATTTCCATTCACTTATATTTTTTGGAACATTTTCAAAAATATTAAACATCTATTCTAAAACAAAACATAAAAATACTGAAAAATAAAAGTTTCTCTCAGTTATTCTCCATGGATGAACCAAAGAATTAATCGAATCAGAGAAAACCACTTTATATTTCACCAGATTGCTTCACAGCTACGTATAAAACAGTGCAAGCTTTTAAAGAGAGAGGGTTTCGTTTATGGACACTGAGCAGGCTTTGTATGCACCCTTAAACAGCGCAGCATATAGTCTTGTTTGGCCGAACTTACAAAACTAGCTACAAAAGATACTTAGATAGGTAGCTATCCATAAAGCTCTGATATCAATTAATGTCTACGTGCATACAAAGTTTTACGCCAGAATGGTTCAAAAAATAAGAAAAAAGAACAAAACTTAAAAGAAGTTTTTGCTCCTTCGATATCAACAAATTCTGAACTTAAATGAAAATTAAGCATCCTCTGGCCTTTTATAGAACACAAGGCTCAAATAGATAAGACAAATACATGAGAGGAAATCTAAGGGACCAATCTCATCAAGGCACGTGGAATATTGTGACCAATAGGAGAATTGCAATTGAAGTTAATGGGATTCAACTCCAATTACTTGTTGAAACTCTTCAGGTTCTACTTTTATCTAGAATCTTCATCAGGATGATACTTCAAATCATGATAATATGTAGGGGCTCCCATATATTCAAAATGATAAGGTGGAATTTTTGCCCCCTACACTTCGCTTGGCTCTGGTTTTGTCATTCTCGAGAATGGGCTATCCCGAAAATTAGCATTTGTTCCCACCACATGTGAAATATCGAGATCCTCAGCATTCCAGTGGACTCATAGCCATTTGCATTATCACTTCTCAGAGTGATTGAACCAGACTGAATTTTATTCCATCCATGACTCAAGTTTGCCTAACCATCCATACTCGAGCTTTGCATCACAATCGATATCTGCTGCAATCACAAAATTCCAAATATTAAATCCCTTTTTAAACAAATATGTCACAACATCTCATGTAAATAAAACCATTATTCAAATGTTAGTACAAAATTTCATACAAACTCGCTTTCAAAACGCATGTCATAAACCCTTGTATATATATACCGGATCACCGGAATCATTATACAAATGAAACAATTTAACATTTTTTTTCACATTACAATCTAGTACCCGATACTCGGTATTCATCTTTACCCACTTACTTTCTCGAACCTTAGTTAATATCGAAACTCCATCTTACCGGACTGGAGTCTTTCACTTGAACTTCACATTACCTTTCGCCTTTTTTGTGTTTCCAGTACCCGGTACCCAGTGCACGAAACACTTACCATACGAAGTACTTTCTTTATTAAAGATTTATCTTTCTTCTTTTCTACTTCCAATGATCTTCCAATTTGTTAGCTCTTGCCATAGGAGTTATATTTTTTCACTTGGGTCCCCAAGTCTTTTTAGTTTTGGGGCATGTTGTGAGACCACACAACACACAATATGTGCACTAGGAACCCAAAGTAGCCATTTTCATTCTATAGCTAAGAAATACACAATATTGAAAAGTAAATTGTTTGGAAAGGAATAACATAAATATCGAACATCAACCAACAACTATACTAAGCTGAAATGCATAACAAAAATGAAAATATGAGCAATCAAACAAGAAACTACTATGTCTTTTTTGGCTACAGGAACAGTCACAAAATAAAATTCTAGTGGCTGTAGGAACAGTCAGTGTTAGATTCTTAACTAATCACTAAACAGAAAGTAATAACTCTGCTAAACTAAGCTAAAGGACAGATTGCTCGCCAAGTGGGCCCTCTTGGATGAGTGTCCTCTAAAACTAACGTAAACTCAGATACTCAAACTTAGAGCTTCATTTTATTCACTGGAATTCATGAGTACAAAAGAGTAGCATAATTGTATAACTAAAAACTTAAGAATGTGAGTACAATATCAGATCACGCAACCCCTTGAGAAGGAGGATCTGATCCTTATTTATACTACCAACTAAGCAAGGCGGTCAACTCCACTAACTGGGAGGACGCCACTAAGGGAAAGCAGAGAAAATGGAGAGGCGATAATGCGCGCATGGAATTTGGTTAGACGTGCTCGCAGATTTAGCACAGCAGTAACGCCAATATTTGCTCAACAGCATTAAAGTCCACTACAAGGCAATTACATTCGATTTGCATGGGGAATCTCCTGTCGTCGACCTCCTTTGACCTTTGAATGATTCCCTTGTTGGACATTATGATGCATGCCCAACTAGTGGTGTCTTTTTCAATTTAGTAGATCCTCAAATTATATTTGCATGGTAATGTTAGCATGCACAATAATCGCATATATGTAACCACCTTAAAGAACATTCACTAACCACATGCAGAATTAATATAAAGAGTGCATATAACATGTCAATGTCATAAAAGATTTGTAGAAATAAGATTAGGCCCAATGTCTATAGTTTGAGGAAATATCATAAAAATATCAACACTTAACATCAAGGTCCATGATAACTTCAACAAACAAATCATAAATTCTACCCAAAATTAGACCATAAACTAGACTCATCAGTTATGACACCAAAAGATGGGTCACATAAGTGGGAAAGTTTTAAGGACCCTAAAAAATAAAGAACTTGTTGAGGGCTTAAATTATTGTAATCTTAAATTTAATTTAATTTTAACTATACATGAAAAACAAAACCACATTTAATTTTGCTCTAATTCTCATAAATTTTCTAGAATATTGGTTTTAATTCATTCTAATGTATGTGATCTTGTTAATATTCCTTCAATTTTTAAATATGTATATTATGCTTCTTTCATTCATGATTACAATAAGACATTGGTATATTTTCTTAGTAGTAAATATGAAGTCTTCAATCATTTTAAAGAGTTAAGACTCTTGAAGAGAGTTATATTGGTAGAAATATTAAGATTTTGAAGATTGATAATGGTGGTTAGTTTTGTTCAACAAATTTTGATAGATTGTGTAAGGATCATGAGACAAAAAGAATTAAGACAACTCCATACACCCATAGCAAAATGGAGTTACAAAATGAATAAACAAGATGTTGATGGAGAGGGCTAGGAATATGCTTAGTGCGGCTAGCCTAAAACAAAAGTTATGGGCAAAAGTTGTTACCATATCATGTTACTTGGTTAATAGGTCACCTACATCAAATCTTACTAATGACACTTATTAAGGTATGGTCAAGCAAAAATCACTCACTAAGGTATCTTCAAGTATTTGGTTTTGAAGCATATGCACAAGTGCCTAGGGAGAAACAATCAAAGTTGGAGAATAAGGCTATAAAATGTATATTCCTTGGCTATGATGTTGGTGTGAAATGATACAAGTTATTGGACCTTGTGGCTAAGATAGTTTTGTATAGAAAAAATGTTCTTTAGAAAAGACATCTTCCACAATTGCAAAGGATGGGAAGATGTTTAACTAAACCTAAAGATTGAAAAGGTTAAACCAAAAGCCTACAAAGGACCTGAAGAAGAGGAGAGCTTAGTTAGTTCAAAGAGTTCTGAAGAAAAGATTAAAAAAACCCCATCGCAATCAATGAGGAGGTCCACTTGACAAAGACAACAAACAAAATAATACTACTTAGAGATGTATACTCCCCATCGCCTAGGGAGAAATAATCAAAATTGGAGAATAAGGCTATAAAATGTATATTCCTTGGCTATGATGTTGGTGTGAAATGATACAAGTTATTGGACCTTGTGGCTAAGATAGTTTTGTATAGAAAAAGTGTTCTTTAGAAAAGACATATTCTTCCACAATTGCAGAGGATGGGAAGATGTTTAACTAAACCTAAAGATTGAAAAGGTTAAACCAAAAGCCTACAAAGGACCTGAAGAAGAGGAGAGCTTAGTTAGTTCAAAGAGTTTTGAACGCAATCAATGAGGAGGTCCACTTGACAAGGACAACAAACAAAATAATACTACTTAGAGATGTATACTCCCTCTAATTAGAGATGTATTTTTCCATCGATTACCAACACTAATGAGCTTAAGACTATAAAGAAGGCTATGAGTATGAATAATATAGAGTCCTAAAAGGTGTGCATGGATGAGGAGATGGTTGTTTTAAAGAAAAGTAACACATAAGAACTACCTCCTTTGTTTGATGGATGAAAGCTTGTTGGTTGCAAATGGGTGTTTAAAAAAATGGTATGATGGTAATGTTGAAAAGTACAAAACAAAATCAATTGTGAAGGGTAAGGGAATAGATTACATAAAAAAATTCCCGAGTAACAATGTTGACCATCTATTAAATTTTTATTGTCTCTTGTCCTAGTGTATGATCTTGAACTTGAAAAAATGGATGTGAAGACAACATTCCTTCATGGTAATTTGAAGGAAAATATTAATGACATAACTAGAGCACTAGATTGAGAAAAGTGAAAAATATTTGTATGATCTCAAACAATCTCTTAAAATGTACCAAAAGTTTAATTATTTTGTATTAAATTTGAGACTTTTCAAATCCAAATTGAATCATTGCATCTAACTATAAGATGGACAATGATTGCATTCTCATACTCACATTCAATGTTGATGATATATTATTATTTTAACAATGTAAAATATTTGATTTATGATTTTAAGTCTCAACTTTCAACAAAGTTTGAGATGGACTGAGAAGCAGCCAGTTGCATCTTGGGGATGTAGATCAAAAAAGATATAGTGAACAAATAGCTTTAGTTCACCCAAAGTAAATTTGTGAACTCAATGTTGGGGAGATTAATGTGTATATTGCATGCCATTGTGTATTCTTAATACAATGTGCACAAAGTTGATTGTTGAGTAGTGTCCAATTTCGCCTAGTAAGATAGAGGATATTCACAAAGCACCTTATGCTAATCCAATCAAAAGTTTGATGTATGATATGGTCTACATAAGACCAAACACTTTGCAAATGATAGGATTCCTTAATCAATTTATGACTAATCCTAGATGATAACATTGGGATGCACTAAAGGTGGTCTTCAAGTATTTGCAAGGTACAATTAAGTACTCCTTATGCTATCATGATTATCCTATAAAGGACATACATTCAGTCTATATTTTTGAATTTGTGGATTTAAATATGCAAACTAAAAAGCATAATTAATGGTAATATGCCCCCTTGATTTTGTTGTTTCACAAAAAGTTGCACACAAGTTAACAAAAGAGATAAATACTAGATAGAAACTAAACTCAATAACATGATAGGTTGAGCATAGAAAGTATGCATGAACATGATAAATTGTGTATGCAAAAAGTATGAACATGATAATTTGAGATCAAATATGCATACCTAAGATGCTTACTTATGTTTGACCAATATGTATTTGATATATAGACAAAAGATGCCCCCACTTTGGCATCTCGCCAAATTGGAGCAATCATGAATGCATGTTCTATAAAACCAAATAACCTTGCCCCCAAAGTGACAAAATCAAGTAAAAGGCAAAGAAATGGACATAGCATAGAAACACATGTAAACATGTGTGAGAGGTAAAAAGATTAATCAACGGCGTCATCACCATCGGGTGTTCTTATCTCAATGTGCTCATGAGATGTGTCATAAATCCATGCCAACGATGGGCCTATCCATTAGAATACCATGTCTCACATATCCTAGCTCTTTTTCTTCATGTTTACTTTGTTTGAAAACCTCATGTGTAACATCGATACATGATGTGTTATTATCACCAAAGCCAATATACTCATATCACTAACATTGGAAGAATACTCAGCAATTTCGTTTGATTTGCCTCATGTATATCCTCAACATGTATCATCCCTTTGTCTATAAGATCTTGGATTTTATATTTGAGTGTGATGCATCTATTGATGGTATGTTCATGCATACAATGATAAGCACAAATGCATTTAGCCTTATAATGTGGAGCAATATTAGACCTAACCATTGCCTTAACATTAAGAAAAGTGATTAGTTTTGTTGCCAAAGTCGTTCCAAGATAGCATGTAGAGGATCCTCCAATATAATGAACACTATAAATGCTCTTGTTTTGATATATGCATGATGATCAACACTATGGTTAACAATAGATCTATCTTCATTGCCTTCATTTTCCAAATTTGGCATTGATAGTAATTCATGAGAAGTGCTAGAAACACTATAAAGTAGAAGATTATTTTTCAATAAGGTGCATTCACATTTGCATAACCAACACATCAATCTGAAAACAAATGGTAAGGTTTACTTGCTTTTTCTTTGAGTAAAGTAAACCTTGATTATTAAACTTTGAAGCTCAATTTTTACTATTTGTAAAACTCATATTAGCAACCAAAGTTTTAAATCTTAACACAACCATTGATTTGCTTATGTTCCCCTTGTTTGCATTGTATGATTTGATCAATTATAATCTTGGGCTCAATGTTGTGTTTAAATTTTCACCAAAATCTACAAAATTAGTGACAAAAGCATGACATGTAAGTACATAACCACTCAAGCTCCTTGGAAACACTCAAGCAAGCAACTCATCCTCATGAAAATAATCTAACAATGAAATTTTGAAGGATCATATTAAAATTGGTGACATAAATCCAAGTGATGAAAAGATAAATAAAAAATGTCATACCAAAGGATTATCTAACTATACTAATCCTCATTTTGAGGTTTTTCTAAAACATTAATACAATTTTATGAATGTTCCAATTTGCTCATAATATTCTTCAATGGATGTGAAAGGTCATGATCAACATGTCCAATGTACTTATGTGTATGTTTATCATGTAAAACAACTAGGGAAGATGCAAGAGATAAATCATTAGATGTTTGTACATTGTCCTCACATAAGCTAAGTAAAGTCTGCAAGAGATCCCCAATTTCTTCTTCTTCCTTATGTATGTTTGTCATGTGTTTGTTCGATCTGAGGTTTGGGGGAAACATTATGGTAAGAAGATACTCCATAGTTTTACTAAGGTACATCATTGAAATGCATGAAAGAATCCAACAAAGTCCCCATGGACATACAAAAGTGGGTTACCATAATGATGTATTTCTAAAATGCATGGGATCCCCTAATGAAGGGCCACTAGAAGGTGAGAGATAAGAATCGTGAGAAAAACATGCTCTAGATCCAAAAGTAAAGTATGAAAGCATATAACAAAGCATGAAATGATGTATAATAATCATGACATGAATCAAACCATTTTTTTCTTTACAAATCAATGTATCACCAAGTGCATTATTTTATATGCTGCCAACATGTGTGTGTGTGCATGGTATGAAGATAAAGGTAATCTAACAAGTAACACAGCATCTTTGTTCCCAATAAATGACTATAATTAATACTCTAAAAGGATGTTAATAATAAACCAGAACATCATGAAACAAATAGTCATCAACTTCATATAGCAGAATCCATGCAAGGAGGCTATCATGAGATGTCAAAAATAACATCATCACATGAAGCAAGATCCCCAAATGTATCACTAAAAGGTAAGGCCACATCATCATCAGATCCATCAAACAAGATAAAATTAACTCCCTCATGGAACAAACAGAAAAATATAGTAAAGTTGTTTGAAATGAAAGAAAAGGTATGACAAAGATCCGTGGAAGAAGATAAACTAGATATCCATTAAGTCAACTCTCTCATGGAACTTCTAGCATCATCTATGATTAAAAAAAAAAAAAAGATGCAATATCATCAAGGATCAAAGATAAAAATCAATGAAAAATGAAAACACCTTATAATCTTTGATATAGCAATCAAGACCCAATATCAATGTGATGACATAGCAGTTTCAGATCTGAAATGCTAAAGTAGGACAAAACTCTAAGAACAAGCCCTTTGGCATGCAAGATCAAACAAATTTGCCAATTTATGTAAAGAAATAAATTATTCCTTTTCTTTTAAGCTTCAGGTAAATAAAAACAATAAAGCAATAACAATAAGTTTACCTTTAAACTAGTCAAGTCTAGAAACACTACACAAACATGTCCGTAAATAGATACTTAATTGACAAAGAGAAAGATGCACTTATTCGTAGGAAGGATGAGGAATATTCAATCAGAGATCACGTCCTGTGATTAGTCTCAACTCTCAGCAATTAAATTTGCATCAATTAACAGATTGAAAAAATGATTGTTTCCTACTTAAATTCGATCCCACACCTACGATCTTAATCCCACACTAGCTGTTTTGAACCTTTTTATTATGGCATGGCCTTGAACTTCTTGTCAAATATCTTCAAAATTCTGTTCGCCAGCAACGATCAAGATAAAGTGGTGCTAAAGAGGGCTGGCAAAGCTACTTGTATAGCAGAGGCAGCCAAATAGCTTCCCACCTTTTGTCTTAGTCAAGCTGTAGGGTCAATTCAACAATTTCAACAAGTTTGTAGGCATGCCAAGCAAAAAGCAATGCTTATATTACTCTTAATGTTGATGCTACATTGTTCTAAATGCTCTGGTAATGATTATGCAATGTGTCCTATTAACAATTTCTAGACTATCAAATGACCTAGGGCTTTGTCCTCTGAATGCCCCTAGCATGCAAATTTGAAAAATTTTCCCTTGAGTTGGTAAGTAACAACTAGTTGGGACTAAGTCAGCTTGGGCCAAGGATTAAATTTGATTTTGGTGTTTTGGGGGTCAAAAATGATTCTAAATCAAGTTAAAGATCACAAATACAGGTTTGACTCAAGACCAAGATTAAGAAATATGAAGATCAAATCCATATCCTTGGGATGGGGAAGATTTGGGTTCACTCAAGGTTTCTAGGAAAAATGCCAACCTTCAAACAAATATGCAAATTGCACACTAAACCATTGTACTAGGCCAAAGATTAGTAAGTCCAAAACAAAAGTGAAAAAGTGCTATGGATGCACATTTCACCCATACAACAATAAATGTTACTTAAAAAACCTTCATACTACTAGCCTCAACCAATCTTTCCCTTGTATGAATATTAAAGGTATAAATTTGTACTATTGTTTTACTGCAATCTCCCCCATCAATATGCCCATCAAACACAAAGGTCAACATTAAGAAACAAAACCTTCCATGCTTTTAATAAGGATAGAATTGGCAGTGATTTTATCTAAAATACATCGTATTAGCAATAGTGTTATGTATGACACATTAGTTGGCATGGAAGTCCTAGTATGTTTATACCATATCAGGTCTTCCCTCACAGTTGGGATGTCCTACAGGATTTGAACATTTATTTTTGGACAAAATAAACAAAAAGTGGTCACAAAGAAAGAAATTGTCCGAAAATACTTATATTTACTATGCATAAACATGGTTTTGCAAAAGATCCTGTAAAGAAACAAAACAATATAATCTCACTTAAATCTAGCTTTAGTATGGTATTTATATAAACTAAGTTATTCACCCTCTATGAGGATTTGAGTTGAACCTTCTTGGAAGATAGATCACAAAACAAAGGATCATTAATCTCAATAGACTGTGGAGAATTATGTGTGATATCAATAACCTTTCCCACCAGCAGAACACACCAGAACCATACATTTCCCTTTTGCAGGATATCAGCTTTGAAGGGGCATTATTTTTACAAGTACTACATAAATTACTTAAGATTTCAAGCTGACCAATAAATATACAAAATGTTTGAGGCAGGGTAGTAAGGCCGTTATACAGGATCACAAAAATAAAATCACTTTTGGTTGGAGCAGCAGGTAATAAGAAAACAACATACCTTTGCTTACATGTAGTGCATACCTTAATTCAAGCTCATAGCATACTATGCCTCGAGTCTCCAAGTTCACACCCCATTCATATGGTTTCTCCATAATTCCCAGTTGCCTAAAGAATAAAAATGTCCACATGGCATAAAATGTCAAGTAAACATGTAAAAAAACAATATGGAGAGGAAGCACTTTCAAATACACAAGCTTCACATAGGTGTAGAAATATTGCCTTAGAAAAAAAAATCGGCCTCTCGCATAGCCTGTGATTACGGGATCTGAGTTGCAAAAAACATAATCTCAGGTTTTTTGTTCAAATTTGAACAATGTGACACATCAGAATAATGCATCTACTTGGAACGCAAAGGAGTCATCCAAAGCAGAAATGAAGGATCCTATCAAGCACACTCCATACCACATAAATCAAGGGATGCATATACATTATGCATTTACTCAGTGAAAGAAGGCTATTACCTAGAAAATAAATAAAGGTTCAACCAAGCGCACTTGATATGACAGAGACAACACTCTACTCGTGAAAAACAAAATCAAGAAAATAAAACGTTAAGTTAATAAATAATTTCAAAAGATGGTTTTTTGATAAATAATTCATCAATAGACATGGCTAAATATAATTCAAATTATTAAATATATTGCAGTTAACAGCATACAATATAAACCAAGAGACTACTCATTTAAATCAACCCATGCTTGACCAGCACAAAACAATTGATATATTAAGAGAAAAAGGTTACATCTTGCCAATATATTTTCAACATGAAATGAACTGAAACTAGATTCACTTGCTGAGCACACAACATGGACACCTCATATATACTTTATCCAATCAGACTCTTCAACGAAGCACCAAAAATGCACGTGAAATTATATCTTCTTAGACACAATTTTCGAAAGCCCAACCTTAGGTTTTCCTTCCTTCATCCATCCATCATCATTACCTAGCAATGCAATTTACATAAAGTAAGTTATGAGGTCTAATAAATTGTTGCAAACCATAACCCAGCTTCATGAATGTGACAAAATACAGTGGCACCTTAAATGCAATCCCCTTTCTTCATTGGTAAAATCCACGGGCAGGACTCTCTGCATGCATGTCCATAGTTGAATCAGTCTCACAATATGAATTGGACTCTCGATTTTGATGAGCTTGTTGCCCATAAATATTACATGATGCACCCAAAGAATTCATTCCACTAAGTTCTCCATCCTGTGGACTAGCCAGAGGGCCTCCTCCCTGAAACCCTACATTAACTTGATCTGTTGGATGTCCAGTCCTCCTCCCTCCATTTATTACTTGGGATGCATGGCTTCCAGAAGAGTAGCCCCCTTGTGCCATATGAAATGGTTGAAGACTCCTCCTGACAGGGCTTGAAAGTGCATTTGAAAATACAGAATTTTTGTTCTGGTCTGAAAGAACCATTCTGGTTCCTTGCCCACTAATTGCCTGACTAGATACTCCAGATGATGTTTGAGTATTGATCACTGGAAACGGGTTTTGTTGCTGACTATGAGATTGATTTTGAAATTGTGATGCTGGCAACATAGGCACTTCAACATCTCCTCCGTAATCAAGTTCATTCTGCAGTGTTACATTTAAGTAAAAGTATTTAGCAGTGCAAAACCTTGGGCCTACTTATATTATTAAAAAATGAAGAGGTCTTACAGTATATCAGAAACAAAATTCAACAAACATCTTTTATGATACATAATATTATATATATCTGCTAAATTGTTTTGTATGGACCTACAAATAAGCAATGAACCACTCTGCCATATTGATAAATCTTGAAACACTAACAGCGGCTGCAAGAGAATCTATATTTAGGTGAAAAACGTGTTTATAATCCTTCCTTGGAAAGGATTGAACATACAAACCTAACTAGAGAAGCAAAAGGTTATATGTGCATATAAATTGCATCAAAGGAGAATTGACAAATAGCAATGGGCATAATTAGCTAAGGCATGGTCACATGGAGTTTGCATTTCAACATAAAATTAGGCAAAATAAACAGTTAGATCAGCACAATAGATTCATGACCAGTCAACCCAATACATTCCAAACAACATAATAAAATTTCTTATGAATTGAGGCGTTTACTCTTAAATATAAACCTAACTGAATAAATATTTAATTACAAATAATTCCATCATTCTGCATCTATACCCCCAGACTATGCTTAACAATATCTGAATATTTTCAACACCAATCATAATGTGAATGGCAACACTCTTTTATCAACACTCTCTCTACTCTTCAAAATTGATATTGTCTCCCAAGTTTTGGGTCTGTGGACATGGACCTCCATCCAACATCAGTCAATACAGACCTCTGCCATACATCAGAATAGAAATACATACACCGCTAGGCGACTGATGTACACATGCAAGTAACAAACCAATGTTTTATGCTAACCCATTTCATATCTTGTGTTAGATTAAAATGGATGCTTGTCTTGCAATGCTGGCTCTTTAGCTAATTTTTATCCAAGGTTCAACATTTTTTCTTATCTTGTGATGATTGAGAAAGTTTTGATTAGATTTTTCAATCCTTCACCAATCAATATAAGTTCCTATTTGTACAGATTTCCACGTGTTCTTTTCCATTAATGGATGTTCAATGTTATTAGTCAAGTTTCTTGCTTTCGATCCATGCCATCTTCCAACATTTGTCTTTCTCCATTAACATTTTGATCAAATGTATGATCTTCACAACATATTCATTAGATTATTATCTATGTTCCATGGAGTCTCAAGATGGGGGGACAGGGGTACAACAAAGACAGGATTCGAGGGCAGGGGGTACAAGGGCCTAAATTTGAGGACAGCTAGGGGATGACAATGCAAATATATATAGTACTTTAAAAAATAGTTATGAAAAAACATACAAGGAATAACATGCAAAACTTTAAAATACTCAAACATATATGATATTGAATTGAATGAACAATGAAAATGCCAGATATCCATATATTTATACTATATTCAAAATGGTGATTACATTCAAAATGTGATTGGCCAATGGCCCAATGCCTCAAATCATCACTCATCCCCAAAGTTTGTGTCAACCTCCTCATCACTCAAACTGCAAGACTCCTCAAGTTCAAGATCCTCCAAAGCAATGCCAACCAACCTTGTCTATGCTACATCTTCATCAACTTGTGTTGGTCCCTCTGGCTCTACATCCCGTCGAGCTACTGGACTCTCCTTGTACATAAGAGCATTGTGTTCAATGAGATCCAAGGCACTATATACAATTACAAGCTTCTCTGCTCTCCTAAAGGTAAGTCAATTCCTCTTAACAAAGTGGATGAAACTAGAAACCCAAGACAATAGACGAATGGGTAATGTGGTAGTAAAAGAATTAGGCATATGCATAGTCCACAATAGAATTGGATCCCTCAATGCTATATTCTCCTAATCCACCTTCTTTTTCATCAAACTTATTATAGCCACTACCCATATTGCACAAAATAGTGCACCACAAATAAGAGCTAATGAACAGACCTACGATCCCATAAAAACAAGTCACAATTCCTTGTGGAACAAAAAGTATTTGCTGAGATGGCAATAAGGGTATCAGGTTCCTACCGAGGTAACTTGGAATTCCGACCACAAAAAATCCTAGTGAACCCAAAAAGAGGAGACAAGCAAAAAACAAATTGCTTATTTTTCGAGACCCTGTTATGGGTTCTATCCAGAGCCATTTGGATCGACAATTCATAACAAATTACGTCCTATTTAATTCGAGGGATTGAACAAATTTTCACTCCCACCCCGAAGTCATTCTCATAAATTGGCTATATTAATAAACTAGCCATATACATATAAGCATTTAAAAAATAGTATTATATCTATAACGATTTTATTATTATTCTTTTTTTGTCTGTGCTTTTTTTTAGCATGGAAATTTTGTCCTTAACTTATTGATTATCAAAATGATACTTCATTGTATCAGTCAAATAAAAATATCAATCTCTATATTGAAATGTCTATATACACATATTTTGAAGTATAAGTAAAAAGATTTATTCTTTCACACACGGGTCTGTATACTATGTATTATACATATTATACCATATACATTTACATTCTATCCATAGATTGTTATTTATCATATATATGAATAGATCTAAATAAAGAGAAATATCTATTTAGATCTATTTATCAAGGTTTTATCTTATATTAGAAAAAATCAATATATATAGGTATATATATATTGATCAGATTCATAGAATTTCGTCATTTTGAATATAGAAATAAAGAAAAACCATTGTAATTGCTGGAAAAAACAAGCCCACCAAAGGCACGAAAAGAGAGGGTAAGTTGTTCATTATTATATCAAAAGTATATTAAATAGTCTTTTTTTTTTTTTTTATTACAAAGATAGATTATAAGATCAAATGAGTGATAGGACCAAATAAGCGGGCGTGCCTTTCTTCGTAAAATACCTAATTCATTAAGTCTTTTGTAAAGTAATTTATTACTTTACTTTGTTTGATACTTGTTTGATACAAAACAAATGGGACCAATTTCCACATTGTATATTGGTACATATAAATGAAAAAATACATCCGCTTCTCAATTCTATTTTTTGAAACTGTTCTATTAATAGATGTTCATCTTTGAGACAAAGGTCTAACTCCATAGCATAATTTTGAAATACAAAAGTGATTCTTTATGTTTGACACCCAGGTCGAGTAGACCTCGTTCTTGTAAGAGCTATTAACCAATAAATCATAGGGAGGGACTTATTTATGTCACCAAAAACAGAGACTAAAGCAAGTGTCGGATTCAAAGTTGGTGTTAAAGATTACAGATTAACTTATTATACTCCGGAATATGTGACCAAAGATACTGATATCTTGGCAGCATTCTGAGTCACTCCTCAACCTGGAGTACCCCCTGAAGAAGCAGGAGCAGCAATAGCTGCCGAATCTTCGACTGGTACGTGGACCACTGTTTGGACCGATGGACTTACCAGTCTTGATCGTTACAAGGGCCGATGCATCTAAAGCACCTTTGACTAAAATCAATGTAGTTGTATGCAAACCTAGAGCAATAGCATGATGAACCAAAAAGTCTCCGGGACCAATTGTTAAGAACAGTGAATTTTTACTATCGTTAATAGCATTCAACCAACCGGGTAACCATATGCTTTTCCCAGCATTGAATGCTGGATCATTTGCTGAAGATAAGAGTACATCAAAACCATATAAGGTCTTACCATGAGCAGATTGTATCCATTGAGCAAATATAGGCTCAATCAAGATTTGTTTTTCTGGAGTACCAAAAGCGAGCATAACATCGTTATGAACATAAAGTCCCAAGGTATGAAAACCTAGGAATAAACTAACCCAACTCAAATGAGATATTATGGCTTCCTTATGCTCCAACATTCTCGCCAATACATTATCCTTATTTTGTTCCGGATTATAATCTCTAATGAGAAATATGGCTCCATGGGCAAATGCCCCTGTCATAATGAATCCGGCAATGTATTGATGATGAGTATACAATGCAGCTTGGGTAGTAAAATCTTGTGCTATGAATGCATAGGCAGGTAAAGAATACATGTGTTGAGCTACCAAGGAGGTAACAACTCCCAAAGAAGCTAGAGCAAGACCTAATTGAAAGTGAAGAGAATTATTGATTGTGTTGTAAAGACCCTTATGCCCGCATCCTAATAAGCCTCCCGGAGGAATATGTGCTTCTAAAATATCTTTTATACTGTGTCCAATCCCAAAATTGGTTCTATACATATGACCAGCAATGAAGAAAACAAATGCAATAGCTAAATGATGATGAGCGATATCAGTTAGCCACAAACTTTGAGTTTGTGGGTGAAATCCTCCGAGAAGAGTTATCTTGGCCTCTTTTGAATATCCCCTAAGAGTGACAAAACAATAGAATTGGATTCCTCAATGCCATAGTCTCCCTATCCATCTTGACCTCTTTTGAATATCCTCTAAGAGTGGCAAATTTTGTCCAATCAATACGAAGGATGTTGGCCCGTGTAGAATCATACATCTTTTGAATGGGCTCCATGAACCTTGCCTTCACCTCAACATCCTGCAAAGGAGTATTTTTTCCCAACCTTTGCACATACCACTTTGGCTTCAATGCATAGGCAACCATGTGCAAGGCGTGTAGAGCTTCTCCTATCGCCGATGAATGATTGGCTAAATGTGCTCATTGTAGAATGCTAATGTAGGATCTTTTTCTTCTATAATGGACTTCGTTTGGCCAAGTGTAATGCTAATACACTCATACACCTCTCTGAGTGAGGTTAGGTGTATTTGTATCCCCATATCCAATAACTCTAAAAATTGGAGTAATGATGGCAACAATGCATTTGCATCAACCTAAAAAGTATCACTCTTCACTACCTCCTTCACCCTCACCCCCTGCTTTGACTTAGAATCAGGCCACCAATTCCACTATGTTGCCATGACCATTAGTTGGAATGCATCTTGCAACTCAAGAATCCTCTCTAAGAGAATGAAATATGACGCATATCTAATCTCCACAAGTTCCAAAAACTCCTTAGAGAAGATCCTAAAGAGTGCATGTTAAATGCGGTTGTTGCAAATAAACATCTACACATATCTAGCATCATTAACCACATCTTTGATCCATCTAATTTTGCCCATGTCCTTGACTGCATTATTCATGGCATGCACACAAGGAGTCCACAAAGTATGCCTATAGGTTTCCTCAATCAATTTCCTTACAACTTTACACACATATGATACATCTATCATTACTCGCACCACATTCTTTGACCCAGTCTCCTCAATAGCATCTCTAAGGATTTGAAACTAAAAATCAACATCCTTGTCATGCCCTGAACAATCAATAACTCTAAGGAAGAGCCCTTTGTACATGTGACAATAATGTTGATGAGTGGATGATGCCTGGTATCTGTCCACCTATCCATGATTATGTTGCATCCACTAATGACCTAGGTAGCTTTCATTTTCTTCATCAAAATATTGATCCTGGAATAGTTCTTATCTCGAATTATTGTCCTCAATTTTGTCTCTCCAAGTGACAAATATGATGGTTCTACTCTGATTATTTTTGCCACAACCTCTTTATAATAAGGAGAGCAAGCCACATGGAATGGAATGCCATTGGCAAAGAAGAACTTTTCAATGGCATTATCTACCTCATCTCTATTTGCACCTTGAATAACTTTGCCACCGTGTTTGTAGCATCACTAGTGGTCATTCTACATTTCTCCTTAGGATTTGTTGCAGCATCACTAGCGGTCATTCTACATTTCTCCTTAGGATTTGTTGCAGATACTCCTAAACTAGATGGAAAAACATAAGTAGAACAAGCTAAAACTCGTGGATCTAGAGTACTCCTAGTACTACTAGGAGTAAGAGTAGGAGCCCTAAATGGAAAAGTGGTAGGTACAAGACTTTGGTCACCAACATAAGCCCACAATTTATTTATTTCAAATTTTTTCAAGTGACAATCTTGCACAAACTCCTACACCTTTGCCAATGACATAAAGGAGGTGTACATTAACTCTTGGTGATGCTTCCTTGAAATTCAAGTTGACAAAAATGATGCCTCCATAGCCTAGTGCCCCCATTGATGACCCAAGTTTTGCTTGCAATTAAGTGACAAATTGTTTTAAAAGTGACTTCTTATCAAAAGGACCTTTGGCAAAATCCTCTAATAATTTGGAAGGGCAACTAAAATGTGCATTGCCAATAGAACCAGTTGCCTCTGCTTCCCCCCATTTGTACTCAAAGTCTCTAGTTGAACCTCCATAGGCTCTTCACGATTCATGTTGTGAGAAGCACTAATAGTGACATTGCAAGAAACGAAATTTATGGTTACCATACATGTCATAATGCAATTAAATAATAAATTATGCATAGGCTCAAGACACAAGGATTTTCTTTTTGTTTTTCTTACTTTAGGTCACATGAAACGCAAAAGTGGAGGATACACAAAAATATGAATCATTATTCTTCAACCTTCAACATACAAGGATTCCAATTTTGTTTTTCTTACTTCAAGTTGCATGAAGCATAAAAGCAAATACACAAAAAGCAGGAGCTTAATTTGACTTGCAAATTTAATTTTTAAATCTCTAACAAATATTTATGCAAATTTGCAAAAGAAACACTTATGAATAATTTAACAAATAAATTTGAACATATAAGTACTACTTTATAAAATTAAAAAATTTAAAATTTGATCATATTATTCATTTTTAAAAGTAAAATAATAAATTGAAATTGAAATTTGTTAACAATGTAAATTGTAAACCGCTAGGGCCTAAATTAATTACTAAATTTGTTAACCAAATTAATAATTAGTTACTAAATTGAATAATGAAAAAAAAACTTTTAAAAGTCATGAAGAAAGCCTATCTTGAGGCTTGAATAATGTTTTAAATCCTTTGATTTAACAGTGGATTGATATCACTCTTCACACATGGTCTTCCTCTTACTATTCCTGCCCTCACTTGCAATCTTTCTCACTCTTGCAACTTGCTATTGCAACTTTCAACTTTGTAGTTGAAACTTGGGAGTGATTTGGAATGAGACTTAGATGCCTATTTATAAGTTTTTAGTGAATGTTTAGGGTTTGATTGGGACCCATAAGCCATTAGGGTTAGGATTTGTGGCACACAATTCAAAAACACTTTTTGAACTTTTTTTTAAAATGGACTTTTCCTTCATCCTGCCACAAGGGTCCCCTGGAAGTCCCCATGTCATGCCCCCACAAAAAAAAGTAAGATCATAGCATTCATAGAGAAATCGCAGCATTATAAATTGCTGCCTTTAACCAAGGCAAAGGAAATGAAAGGGCAGCAATCCATATAAATAAAATTGATTAAAATTAGTTAAAAACTATTGAGCAGCAATTCCTAAATAGGTGCAATTTAAATTAAAATAAATATAAAAGGCAGCACTTGGTTATGAAGAGGTGTATCCCTTTATGAAGAGGTGTATCCCTTGCAAAGGCAATAGTCTTAGTGAAAGGGTGTGACCTCTTCTCATTGGAAGGATATATAAGGGAGGAAAAATCATTTGTAAAAGGCATCGATGGAGATCAAGCCAGCAGATTGGAAAAAGACGAATAAAAATTGGAAACCCATTGGAATAAATATTATTTAATAGCAAGAGGATTATTGTAAGTCTTTAATTTAATTTATGGAATAATGATGCTTGCAGCAATTATTGACCTTATAAGTAATTATGGTTCTTCCTTTATTATAAATATGGCTAATAGACTCTTATAATAATCTATTTTGAATTTAGAGAAATGATTGCAAAACAAGAAGGTCGATCAACCTTTCGAGTTCACGAGAGGTGAAGCCCCGACAAACCCACCATCAAGTACGCCACCCATAAGGGGTTAAGCCTTGTGGGTCGGGAGGCAAAAGTGTGCTCCCAAGCTTGGTGGAAGGGAGGTAGTCTTCATGCTCTTATCAAGCACACCACCCATAGCAGGTTAAGCCTCGTGGGCTGGGAGGCTTATTAGTGCTCCTAGGCTTGATCAAGGAGGATGGCCAGCCTCCAAGCTGGACTGAGGGATGGAAGGGCAGCCCACCTTCCATGCTCTTGCAGTACAAGGGCGACCAACCTTGAGACTGCGGTTTGCAAACATTTCAACAAATTCCTTATGGGAATCCATATTGCAATGGCATGTGCATTTATTAGAATTTTTATGTGACTAGTGTGCAGAGATATCATGATGTGTACTAATGACTAATAATATATATATAATATCATGGCTTATGAGCTAATGTCCATTTCTAGTGACTACTATTGTGTGCAGGACCTAAACCAGGATTTATATCTTATAAAGGGCATTTCAATTGGTAAATTTACAATCTTAAATATATTACATTTCTTATTTTGGACTTAAATTGTGCTTTTAGGGCAAAATCTAGGAATATCCCAACTAGGGGACATTACACCCCAAGATGGTTGGGAGACTCCTAGGAGTCCCTTGGACATAGTGGGGATGTCCCGGAGTCCCCAAGTCGGGGGACTCCCAGAGGAACATCCCTTCCTTGAGGAGAGCATCCCAGAAACATCCCTAGGTCTTTAGTGGAGGTTGTGGAACAGCAGTGGGGTATCCCCCCAAGTGCCCACGTCTCAGAAATGTCCCTATCCATGAAATGGGGGGATGGGTGGTGCAAATGTGTCCCTATAAAACACTGAAACTTATTATTCTAATGTATCAACGAAAAACTGTATTGATAGGGGAATTAACAATAGTCCAACGATGTTATTTGTACTTTATGAGGTAGCATAGACTTATCCAGTCTTGAACACCTCACAGTTTAATTAAGATAAATATATGTACTGCTGAAATAAATTTTCTTCCCATAATTACAGACATTAAGTGCCCCTGGTGTTTCTTTTATAAATTTCCTATCATAGCGGCTATCCTTAGAGGCTTCTATTGATCTCTAAATGTGCTTTTTCATATCTGAGTTTCAGAATTTTGTTAACTTTTATACAAGATTTGGCAACAGTGCTCAATCACTCTGTTGTCTTATAAATACATAGCAAGTATATGCAAGTGAACCACTTCTATTTAAGTTCATCTCAATCAACATCTGATATGTTTCTCCTTTCCACTTACTTCTTTACATGTTCCCACATATCAAGAGCATATTGACTGAAATTTGATTTCACAAATTCTTTCAAATCCTATCTATAATGGGTATTTCGTAGCCAATCCTCACAGGCATCCCAACAATCAAATCAGGAACAGTGAAAAATATAAAGTTTCTAGGCCAGCAGATCATTTCTCCTCTACCAACCACACACAATACCAAAAACATCATAGCTCCCACTTACAGACATGGACCTAGTTAAGCATGCATTTAACTACAATAATTTACATTTCCTTCAAACCTTACGCTAAAACTAGTCATTTTAATATCAAGACATCCACATTAGATACACTAACTTTCTGGTCAGAAAATGCAATCTTGGCAGGTAAAAAATACAGTATTTTATCTTTCAGGTATCATGGCAAAATATAGTTATTCGAGCTCCCAATATACCAGATAATATGTAGTTTGCAATTCATTAAAATAAAAAGTCCATCAGGACTGAAAGATTATAAATTATGATATGTTTAACTTAAATTAAGCATCAAAGGGGTACAAGGTTTCCTGCAAACCTGAAGATAGCCAAAGATTTCTGCCACCGTTAATCTCGAACCTGATTCTTGCGCCCTCAGTACCCACTGGTATAGTTTCTCCTATAATATAAAACCCACCATTAGAATCTCATGATTATAAGTAGTTCACCAAAAATTTATAATCTATGCTCATACTAATCCAAACCAGTGAGATAGTTTAGGATACAATTTCTCACTACGAACATACAAACATCCAACTTAAGTTTCAAAGCTGATGGGTAAGGAGAATTGAATTCAGGTGATTGTTTAAGAAATTAAATAACGCCAAACAATTCAAGTGGTATAAAAGGAGTCCCTTTTATTTGGGAATTAGGCACTTCACTCATTATACAGACATCAGCATTCTAAAATTAATTTTCACCATAAGCCCATTAGCAGGGACACACTTAAGACAAAGCCGGTGCTTCAATACCAAAAAATCCATATAATATTAATTAGAATAGAATCACTCATGCAATTTGCATCCAATTGGACGCTTGACTTCTATATGGACCCATCTTCAAATGCAGCAGCATTTATATAAGTTTATAACATAACATATAGCAGAAGTCTGAAGATTACAAGCTTGGCTTGTTGACGCTTATTTATTTAATCATAATGGTGAATTCATAGTAGACCATTACCTTTCGTACAGTTAAACTTGTGGAAATACTTACTACATTTCAACCTCAAAGTTTGAGTTCCACAAAAAGGGGAGAACAAGGGCGTCGGAAGTTGATTGTAAGAATGTGTGTTCAATAATGCTTTGTAAGATGCCCGAACAGCTTCTAATAACCTCTCCCATGGGCTGTGGTGTAAAGGGAATTGACAACATTTGTAAGAGTCTGACACAGGTTCCAATCCCCGAACTGCAGTAGGGTAACCCATAACTCAAGTAGACATGTGGCAAGGTTGTGATGTAACAATTTTGACTGTGTAACTCTCCAAGCTTACCCCCACACTGTGTTAAAGGGAACAATAACCTCGCCCACGATTTTCAACGCTTAAAAAAAGAATCCATAAGACCAAATTTAACCTATCATAGTCATGAGGAAACTAAAGTGGATTAGATCCCAACTAATACTAAACCAAAACATATTCATATTTAATAAATCAGACCACTCCATAACCAATTTCATCCAAGAGAACATCCCAACATATAGAATCTGGAAATACCGACCAATGCCCAACAATTTATTAAACAAAAAAGAGTTTCAGAAATACAAAAACCTTCTAGCAAAGGACATTCCGCATAAATTACCCACGCCAATCAGGCAAACTTATAAAAAAATCCAAAGAGTCAACTAAAAATAGATCAAAGAACTCTAAAATCTGATTCTTACCAGGCCATGCCGCTCTCCAGCTTGAAAAGCAATCTTTTGCTGATTCTGGGCCTGAGTATAAAGCTGTGATAGTGAATTGGCAGCACTGCAGAATGTGTTATACATGGTTTTCTCAACCTCATCCAATCCGCTGTTCTCAGACTTTCTTTTTTTTGCCATAGCTTGATCTAATTTCTCAATTAATGACCCCAAATCAAATCTGAATTGCACCCTAATAATTACGAAAAAACAAAAAAGAGGTATAAATTTATAGAAATGCAAAGAGATCAAATCACAGACCTTAATGGGGATGAACAGATTCAATAAAAAAGGGTTTCAATTTATCATAACCTAGGAAACAAATAAAAAAATAAATTCCTTACAAACTGGGTGCTTTGGAATTGAATGCATATATTAGATTACTGATGAATTGAGTGATTTTCTCCGATAACCAATTCGGAATTCACAGGCAAAAGTGTTAAGAAAAAGGGAAAAAGGAAATCTGATATTTCTCAAACCCAACCTAAATGAAGGCATTTCGAAACAAAATGACCAGAAGAAGAAATAGATTGATTAATACCTCTCGGCGGCGATGCCCCTCCTGTTGAATCAAGGAAAAGAGAGGAATGAATTATCGAAAAGAATAAAATCAATGGAGGGTGGAGGACAAAGAATAACTGGCGATTATATAATGCAAATTTTGGTTCGGTGGTTATTTAAAAAATAAGCTGAAAATGTAAAAAGGACTTATTAGGGCGACTGTGAAGAATGGCAAGCTCCATTACCATCCATTAGAGAGATTAACTATCGTTAACTAGGGGAAAACCCCCAATTGTCGTTCATGATCCAATTGCTGTTTACTCCTTATTCACCTGACCCCCCAATAACCGTTTACATTTTAGTCATTACATTGTTTTACTTATGCCAATAAAAATTTACAAATTACACCAATATATGTTCACTATTGAATGTGTAGTTGACCAAAAAAATTAAAACACATTGAAAACTATTGAAAACACCTTTTTAACTATTGAAAACATCTTAAATTTTTGTGGTTTTTTATTGGTTGTCTAAATGAACAGGTACTAGTGAAGTGGTAAAGATGTAAGGGACGGAGGTTTAAAAACACCCTTTTTGAGCACCTTTTGCTTTACGGGTTCCACAAAGCACATTTTAAATACCCAGAAGCCAAATTTTTCTTTTTAAGGTCCTAACTTGCTTACGAAGAAGCCCAAAAAAAAAAAAAAAAATCGGACCTATTTTGCACTCTGCACGAATGCGTGAAGTTAGCCCTGACGGCTACTGGGGCTTTTCCCTTAGGGGAGAGGACCCAATACCTGAGCATGTTTCAATAGTTGTGATAGTAGTTGTTTATATAATGCCCAATATTTTTATCAATAATGGACCAATAGTTGTGACTTTAAAGTTGTTAGTATTGATGATGACTACCCATAATTAAACAAGATGTATTCTTTTGATCTAAAAAGCAACCAATCATGTGATTCCACATCAGCGCTCAATAAAACATGTCGTGAATGCACAAGTATTGGTCTCACTTTTTTTTTTGGCCTTTTTCGACACCTTGACAAAAAGCATGCTGACATGGCATCATATTTGATGATGTGGCCCTAAAACCTGAGTTATAAGCAGGGGACTTGCCAAGTAAGTTGCTATAAAAAATTGGGAGTGATTTGAAATTTTCACGTAGGATAATTAGAAGCACAAAGTTAGGGTGCACAACTACTGGGTCCTCTCCCCTAAAGTGAGAAATTACCGGGTCCCATGAGGATTCAATTGGTAGATATTAATTTGAAACACACTTGGATTTCACATACAAGTATTGGAGTTTGCTATTAACCATAGACAATTTAAATTATTTTTAGTTATATTTATGAATTTAGATTTTATTTAAATAAGATATTACATCATCTAAAGAGTTCTAAAGAAAAAGGGATTTTTTTTTAATTATTAATTGATTCATATATTATTGTTTTTATATTGTTTGGTGAGAGTGATCAAGATAATGCATAATCATAAACTAGCACTTGCATCTAAAGGAGGTTCAAGGATTACCTCGATAGAAAACTACATGTATGTTAATATGTTAGAGAGTACGTGTTTGTGCATGTAAATTCTAGTTGCATGTGGCTGGATTAAACAATTAATAATAAATGCTAAATAATGGAATGAAATAAACTTGAATCTAGATTTTTTCTTTAAAGAAATTAACTAGTATCTAATTATGAAATATTTGCATGCATATTTAAAACATAAAGCAATGCAAATGAAAAAAAATTTGTCATCAAATTGACACAAAAAATTGCAAATGAAAATAGAATGTTCCCACTGAGTTGTCAAATCAATATTTATCTAGCTTTTATGTGATAAGTGAGATTACTGATATTTTGGAGGTTTTTACCATTAAACGACAGTTGGTTTACCATTAAACGATAGTTGAAACTTGTTTTTCAATGACGCAATGGTGGTTTGCAGGTGTGAGACTTGTTTCAAGCTCAAATCCCACACTATATTTCAAATTTAAAAATGAAACATAATATAATTTTGTTTCCATGGTTGTTAAAAAATAGGTGTGAAAGTGTAAAACAAAGTTTTTAGGGTGACTATGTGTAATGAAATAACTTACACAATGAAATATATAATATGAAATATGCTAGAAATACTTGATAATATTTGAGAATAACAAGCCACTTTGAGGGGGCAAACCTCCAAATATCTCCAATGAGAACACAATTTGCAATATGATGATGAAATAAGACTCACTACCTCATATATATACCTTATTTATGCCTAAGATATCACCCAAACCTACTTAGATAGCCCTATATAAGCCTTAGGATGACCTAAATAACTAAATAACAATATAATAATGATAATATAACTTAATTAAGAGTCAAGATAACCACAAGCTGACTATTCATAACCCTATGTACACTAATATTAAGGGTGTTGCATGCCCCCCTCTTTAGAAAAGCATTGTCCTCAATGTTAATCAAGTGTGGATGTTTTTGAATAAACTTCTCATCCTCCCATGTGGCATCTTCAACTAGTAAATTCTTCCATTGGATGAGATCCTCAATAAGTGTTATAGTTCTTAGCTTCTTTGTGTGTGTTTGATGAATGAACTTTGGTTCCAATATGATTCTTCCTTCTTCATCGATCTTTAGTAATATTGTCTGAGTGGGGAAATTATGGCCATTTACCTTCTTCAAACAAGAAACATGAAAATTTGGATGTATATTTGTTGTTGGTGGCTAGCTTTCTAGAACTAGTTGTATGGTTTGATCATGATCTCTCTTAGGAGGAAATCCTTTAGGCATATCTCCAAAAACCACTGAGTCACAATTAATGATTGCTTGTAAATTAGATGGGTGGGAGCATTAGATTGATAATCTTCTAATGAACATAATTGGGCCACAAATACTTCAACTCCTTTCTTAAGCAACTTTTGCATTTGACGAGAGCTTACCATTTGTGGGGACTTTTCCCTCAACCCTCTTAGCTATACTAACTTTCCTTCCGATTAAAATATCATGAATAATTCTTGGAAGTTTATCTCAATTGTTCCCATAGTAGTAAGCCATTGTACTCCTAAAACAAAATTTGTTGCACTGATGGTAATAACATACATTAGGCTATCAAGGTGATAATCTCCCATGGATAATTCAATGCTATGTTATTTTCTAGAACAACTAGCAGTACCACCATCTGCAATCAAGACTTGAAACTCTGAAGTTGGATGTATAAAGCAATTTAGATGAGTAGCCAACTTTTTGTTGATGAAATTATAAGTACTACATGAGTCAATCAACACTGTTACTTTTTGCTTCTTTAAGAAACCCACTAACTTGAGAGTTTGTGGGGTGTTAAAACCTAAGAGTGCATGACAAGAAATAATTGGTTTGGAATAGTGCGATTCCTCATTTGACTCCCTAACACCCTCTAATATTGGTTCCTCCTCTTCTGCTGCACTTAGATCTTTAATATAGAACAATTTATTTTCATTACATTTATTTCCTCGACTATATTTGCTGTCACAATTGAAATGTAACCCTTTTACTCTCTTCTCTTAAATTTGGTGTGGAGTCAACCTCGTAGATTGGGGAAGAGAAGGTGTTGAATATACTTTCTCTCTTATCACATTATCCCCTTACTCTCTAGGAATCAAATACTTCTCCTCTAACATGTGTGTTAAGATAAAAGGCTTTGATATAGAGCTAGGACTAAACATGTGTACCTCATGTTGAAAGTTATGTTCTCCTCTGTAATTGTGTCCACTCTTAAGGATAGACTTTGGAATTGTTGAATATAATCCTTGACTAATCTTGTTTGTTGAAGTTTAGCTAACTGGTTGAAGAAGTTGTCTATTACACTATTGCTATACTATGATTGGAGCTCCTTCGTAAAAAGTAACCATGAGATAGTGAGACCCTTTTTTTTCGATAATTACAAAGCTATCCATACCAAATGAATTGATTTGGTTCTAGATATAGGGAAGCCATTGCGAACTTTTATCCATTTGGGACTTGATGTACATCAAACAAATTATCCAATTGGTTTATCCATGTTAGTGGATCCTTGTCATCAAACTTGAACATGTCCACCTTTGGTATCAAATTCCTAGATCCCATATTCAAGTATTAACATTTGGATCAAGAGATGCTGACCTAGATGATTCATCTTGGTTTCTTGAGACCTCCTTTCTTGGTCCATTCATATAAGCACTTAACATGCTAAATTGTATGCTCGATATATCTCCTGTTAGGAAACTCATCTCCATCTTCGTTGATGAAATGTCTTTGTTTACCTTGCTAATTTCCTCATTTGGAGTAATATCCTCTATTATTACCCCATCCTTATTAGGGGATTTTCTCGGTGTGACAACATTCTTTTTGCCTCTTGTTTGAGGCCTTGTCATGATGGAAACTAGTAATTTTGAAATAAATCACACAAATGAAACTTAATCTCTCTAAATTTTTTACTATACCTTACTAGGGCCAAGATACCACTTACCTAGATAAAACATAGAGAAATTAGCATATTTATAGCCTCGAGAGCAAATTTGTTGGAAACCCTAATTTTGTAATAAATCACTTATTTCTTCTTTAATTTCTTTAAAATTTGGTTTTTCTCCTCCTCTACTATGTATTAAAAATCCCACTAAAAATAAAGAACCAATTCTTCTAGATTTTGGAGATATGCACTTTCCAAATAAAATTGGGTAGAAACTCTAATTCTATAATAAATCACTCAATTCTGCTCCAATTCCTCTTAAATTGTGATTGTAGCTTCTTAAATATGTTCTTCAAAAAACCTTTAAAAATTGGATAAAATTTCGTCAAAATCTGGGAGATATGCATTTCACCAAAAGACCTCTAAAATTGAAAAAAAATGCCTTGTTGTCATGGTGCCAAGATCATGCTCTGATACCACTTGTAATGAAATAACTTGCACAATTATGAAATATTCTAAAAATACTTGATAATGTCTAAGAATAACAAGACACTTCGAGGGGGAAAACCTCCAAATATCTCCAATGAGAACACAATTAGCAATATGATGATAAAATAAGACTCACTACCTCTTATATATACCTTATTTGTGTTGGAAACATGAGAATGTTTATATATGGTGTTGTCATTGATGGAAAACCATTGTAGAAATGCATAATTTTGGGTCTAAAGAAGACCAAATGTTTTGGAGAATTGACTAAATCCTAATGTGCATGTTCAGTGATTAGAGGAATAGTTTTGTGGTCTGCATTGCTCTGCTATGTAGAATCTTATCATGCGGTTTTGAGGTGTTCATGGTGTGTGTTGGGTGTGTCTAGATCCAAATTTTTTGGTCTTGATGTCTTCCATAGCTGAAGATATTAGTGACAAAGTATCGGGCTTAGTAATGGCAAAGTGACTGTTACCGAGTGCATGATTGGAATGCTTTGCATTCCACCATGGATGAATATTATGTTATGCATTTTTGAGGAAGTGTTTGAAGGTTTCAGAAGTGTATGCACTCCTAGTGTCAAGTGGTTTGGTGGTTTGCATGTCGAGTTGTGAATGAACAGTTGGTTCACTCAATTTTGGCTTTACTAGTTTTATTATGTGGTGCTAACCTAAGGGTTTTGGGGTTGTGCAGAGTTAAGTTATGTATGGAGCAAATTTATGGGAGTAATTATAGGTCATATTGACCTATTTTGGTGGTATACATTTTTTGGTTTATTTTTCAAAGCATGTGTGTTGGAGTTTTGTGTCGATAGGTTTTGAGGTTGTACATTTCATCTAATTAAGTGGACCTAATTGATGGTTTGGGTGTTTATGATACATGTATGTATATATACAAGGTTAATTCATTATGGGAAGGATGAATTGAATTGGTTAAAGTGTGTGTGTCTGTGTGTGTGTGAGAGAGAGAGAGAGATCTGATGTAGAGTGAAGTGTGAAGTGTGATTGTGGTGAAGTATAAAGTGTGTGAAGTCAATTTTCAAAGCTTAAGTGGAACTATTTTTTTAGCATGTTGCAGATGCATTATTAGCAATTCAATATTGGCAATGAGCCACCCTTTCTTCTATATTTTTCTATTCTAGGTAGTGAGCCCTTAGTAGTGATCCACTAGTATTGAGCCATTCTTTCTTTCTGGACAATGAGTCCCCCATTCTGTAATCTCTATTGTAATTAGTTATAATATATTGTGAGCTAATCCTCACCATGGTTTTTCCCTTTCAAGGGTTTTCCATGTAAATATGGTGTTCTTGTGTTATGTGTTGTGATGCATGATTCACTTGTTGCTTTCCATTATTGCAAGTTTAATGTGATACTTTGAATGGATGTTTTAGTTAATGAATTTTAGTGAATACATATTCATCCCCCTCTCAGTATTTTAGGTGTTCAACAATTGGTATCAAAGCTTGGTTCCTTCACTTGGCTTGATCACCTGAGGTAGATCTTGGAGGTTAAACACATGGCAAATAGGAGATATCCTATTTCTCCAAAAAATATCATCCCTTGAAGAAGACTGTGAAGTTGATATGGAAAGAGAACTCAAATCAACCCTTGATGATCTAGATAAAGAAAAATTTGAGAATGGAGATCTAAAAGAAGATATTAAGCAAGCAGATGAGTGCATCAAGAAGTCGAGAGAAAAAATCAAGAAAGCTAAAGAAATATTCAAGGAAATAACTTTACAACTCAAACAATCAAATGATACAATCACTAATATGAAAGTGTATGTTGAAGAAGGAAAAAGAGTTGAAGACTGCATGAATGCCAAATTGAAAGATAAGTCTGCATAATGTTCAAAGCTTGAAGAAGAATTTGTGACTCTAAGGAAATATCTAGATAAAGCAAATATTCAAGAAGACAAATTCAAGAAAGTCTCCACCTTACTTGATGATATACTTGCAAGTCAAAAAGCTTCAAAGGACAAAGAAGGATTAGGGTTTGAAAAAGGAGAAATCTCAAATGAAAATCAAACTTCAAATAATGCTAAAATGAAGAATGATGAACAAAGGAAGACTAGAGATAAGAAGAGAAATATTAGACAGGTTTGTAACCAAAAGGAATATTTCAAAAGACATCTTATCAGACAACCAACTGCACAAAGGTATTCGTCTTTTAATTTTTATTGTTACTCTCGTAATAAATTTGGACATAGAGTAGTAGAGTGTAGAATCAAAATGAATCAGAATGTTCAATCATTTTCCAGTCAGTGCTATACATGCAATAGATTTAGTCATAAGGCTAGTGAATGTAGAAGTTAGATGATGAATGGTTATAATAATGGTATGATGTATCAATCATTCAATGGTTATTGTTATATGCTACGCCCTTAATATTAGAGTACATCGGGTTATGAATAGTCGGCTTTTGGCTATCTTAACTCCTAATTAAGTCATATTATCATTATTGTATTGTTGTTTAGTTGTTTAGGTCATCCTAGGGCTTATATAGGGTTATCTAAGTCAACCTGGGTGGTATCCTAGGACTAAATAGGTATATATAAGAGGTTGTGAGTCTTATTTCATCATCATATTGTGAATTGTGTTCTCATTGGAGATATTTGGAGGTTTTCCCCCTTGAAGTGGCTTGTTATTCTCAGTTATTATTCAGTATTTGCAACATATTTTCTATCATATTCTTCTATTGTGCAAGTTATTTCATTACACTTTGGAATCCATAATTTGGAAAATTAGGAGCTTAATTAAGTCCAATAAATTAGGGGAAAAAAAAAGTGAAATTGTTAAGGTATACAATTTTCTACACTACATTTAGCCTCAACTTTAGTGAGAGTATGAACTTACACTCATACTCACACTAAAGTAGGAAAATATGTGTCAAGAGGGGTTCAAATGTACAAATGTTGAAGAGATAGGATGACAAAGGATCTAAGGGGAGAGAGCTCAAGCCCCTAGGATCCAAGATCCCATGGCAAGCCAACATGAGCACAAAGGAACACACATGCATGTATGATATGCAACAAGACAAGATACACAAACATGTAATGCCAAAATAAATGTAAGGAAGATGAAAAAGGGGTATGGGCTAACAAGTTGTATTATGCTAGTGATAATACAAATAGAATGGGTCAAACATGGCTAGCAAGTTGTATTATGCTACATTCCATGAAATATAATAATGATGAGAAACACACATTAGTTCTACAAGGTGTGTACCCATAACAAGGTGGTAAAAATGAGAAACACACTAGATCTACAAGTGTGTACCTATAATAAGGTGACAAAATGATATGAACACACTAGGTCTACAACTGTGTAGTCATGTCAACCATACCAAGAGTTATACTCCTTGATAACTTTGATAAGGTGCCACAAAATATAATAGGTTCCACATGGATGTCAAGATATATTATGCTATTTTCCATGTAATATAATAGGTTCCACAAGGCTAGCAAGTTGTATTATGCTAAACACTCATGAAACACATGGGCCCAAGCAAAGTGTACTATGTTAGGCAACCATAAATATGACAAGGTTTAACATCACGAGGGACAAATATGACAAAGATAAAAAGGTAAACAAACAATATAATCAAAGGGGCTTTACTTAATGCATGAAAGGTCGTACCTTAGGGAACATCACACTTGACATCGCCACCAAGAGAGTACAAGTCGCAAAAAGAAAGATCACACCTTAGGGAACACTAGCCATAGCATTACCACTAAGAAGAAATTCATATGCAAAGAAATATCACACTCTTGTAGGGCTTCAAGCCTAATATCACCACAAAGGAGACACATCACAAGGATTAAGGCCACACCTTGGTTGACAAGGTCACACTTCCAAGGAGATGTATACTATCATCACTAAGAAGGGACTACTTCCTATGCAAACAATGAGTGAGGGATTGTATGCCCCCCTTAAAAATTTTACACTAATGTTTTACGGAGATAAAGAGGGATCCCTTGCTAGAAGGAATGCACCTAGGACAAGGCTACCTAACCCCTTGCACCCCAAGTGTAGGGACAAAGAGGATCCAAATGGATTATGATATTTTTCTCCTTGTGAAATGAAATATGATTGCATAAGGCCAAGTTTATACCCCCATGCATGTTAATGAATATGTTATGATACAACAACTACCACATGACAAGGATCAACAACTAATGTTATTAAGTGAAATGCTTTTTGATGTTTTTGAAGGACAATAGCCAAGACCTCTTGTTGTTTCTTGCATGTTAGGATTTATAGGGATGTGGATACCTTTCTCTCTTACACCACACCCTTTTACATTATAGGCACATTATTTCAAAAGTTGATATCCTCTTTCATAAATAGCTTTCATTTCTTTCAAAGAAGGTGGTTTTGCATGATCATCATATGTGGATGTATAAGTTGTGTTTTCCTCTTCTTTGCTACAAGTTGTAGACTCGAATGCTTTTGATGACTTAGTGATAGATTGTGTTGATATCATGGTAGCTTCTCTCTCTTTTCCTGATTTTGTTTATATAATCTTGTATTTCCCATCGAATGTAGGTGTGAAATCTAATGATCCCCAATCATCATCTAACAATTTTGTCACTGATGAAAGACACCCATCTTTATCTCTACTTTGTAAAGGTTCCACTTTTGTAGTTGGTGTTAATGTTCTAAGAGGATTCTTCATTCTTGTTTTAGTTTGTAAATAGTTTTCAGACCTAGGGTTGGCTTTTACCATGTAAACCTTATTGTTGTATACACTTTAGTGAACAATAAAGCATTGAAGGAACAACATTCATTTCATGAATCCATGGTCTACCCAAGAAAATATTATATGAAATATCTTGGAGCATGACATAGAGATGAGTTTGTAAAGTAACATATCCAAATTTGATAGGTAATATTATCACACCCAATAGTTGTTTTCCCTCATTGTCAGAATCACAAATAGACAAATTCACTAGTTGGATTTTAGTCTTGTACACTCCAATTTTATCCAAAATATTTACACTGAAAACATTAAGCCTTGAACCATTATCAATAAGGGTGCACCTAATCCCAACTTTGTTAATAACAACCAATATCATGAAAGCGTCATTTTGTTTTTACATTTCTAGAGAGGATAACTCACTTTGATGAAAGACAATGTCTAAATTAGGTTGATTCATATTCTCAATCAAAGCTACCACATCATTTGGTTTCAAACTAGGAGGAATAACAATATTTTTCAAGGCCTTCTAAAGCATGTCATGGTAAGCAGGTAATGTTTGAATCAAATCCCAAAGGGAGATCTTAGCAAGAGTGTTACGAAGTTGTTCTACAAGGTCATACTCCTTTCCATTATTTTGAGGTAATCGAGGGGAACTAGGTAAAATAGGTTGTGGGAATGGTATTGATGAAGGAATGGATTGTGTTTGTCTTGGTTGCTTATTATTTCTAGTGTTATTTATGTGAGCTATTGTATGATAATTTGGTTGTTGTGACATTTGATTACTAGTAAGTTATTTGGCAAAGCTTATGATATATGATCATGAGGTTTAGGAGGTCCTATAATTAGAGGACTCTTAGGAGGTCCAAAATGAGTCTTAGGAGGTCCAATAATTAAAGGGCCCGTATGTTACATTGGTGGTTGTCATTGCACCAAAAGATTGACCTGTCAATGCCCGATACAACCACCAGATTTATGTAAGATCCATAGGAGGTGGTTAAGCCATGTCACAAACCCAAGCACCGTACTAGACAAGGAAGACCAAGAGACACACCATCTTGAAACAATCCCCCCCAGCACAAGTGATGGGTTTGAACCTGTGACCTTGACTCTGATACCAATTGTTACATTGTTGGTTGTCATTGCACAAAAAGATTGACTTATCAATGCTCGATACAACTGCCAGATTTATGTAAGAGCCACAAGAGGTGGTTAAGCCATGTCACAAACCAAAGCACCATGTTGGACAAGGAATACCAAGGGACACACCATCTTTCAACACCTTACAAGGTCCAAAAGGAGTTTTAGGAGGTCCAATAATCAAGGGAGATCTAATGGCCAATTATGTGTTCATAACCTTAGCGAAATTGACTTCTTGTTGATGATATTCTATTGAGGGGGGGTCTAGGTTTTCCTTATAATCTAAGCAAGCCATCTTACTATCTTTTGAAAGAAATGTATTAATGATATCATCTTCTTTTGCTACCATATCTTCCCAAATGGGTAAAGCATTGGGAGAGGGACAAACAAGATTCTCATGACTCTCAATGACTCGATCTTCTAACACCCAGGTACCTTCGTCACAAATAGGAGAGGTATCGAGAGGAGGAAAAATATGATTATCATGATCATCTATGATTGCAATATCTTGCACCAAAACATTCTCACAAGTGGGAGAGATGTTGGGAGATGAATGGAGACTAGATAAAGTGATGTTAAGAAATGTTTCAATGATCTCATCCTCTTGTGCCATAGTATCCTCCTAAGGGGGAGAGGTTTTAGGAGAGAAACAAACAAGATTCTCATGAATCTCAATGCTTTTATCTTCTAACACCAAGGTACCTTTGTCACAAATAGGAGAGGTATCGTGAGAAGAACAATTATGATTGTCATGATTTCCCATGATTGCATCCTCTTGCACCAAAACACTCTCACAAGTAGGAGAGATGCTAGGAGATGAGTGAATAATAGGCAATGTGATATTAAGAAATGTGTCAATGATTCCATTCTCTTGCATCAAGGCACTCTCATAATAGGAAAGATAATTAGATACTCTCATAATTAGAAAAGATATTAAGAAGACAATTGCAAGCAAAGATAGACTGATAATGCAAAGACAAAAACCTATGAAAAAATTGTTTGAGGAACTTGTATAATGTAATGTCCCAGACATATAATTTAACACAAAATACTTATTTACAAATTGGAATTCAATGAAAAACAATGTACAAAACATAAACACTTGAAATCACAAATTGATAAGCCAATTATATCAACCAACTGATACAAATATATTCAGTTCAAAAACAACTTCTTACATAACTTATTGAATCAAAATGAAATATTTGTGGTGGGAAATCTCTCAAGAGCCAAAGGGGTTTCATCCTCTCATCCAAGCAATCACTAGGGTTCCATCCAATGGCTACAACTCCTATCGGTTTTTGTCCATTGAAGGATTTACAACATAATATTAAAATTGTATAAAAAGAGGGAACATAATAATTAGATGCCTAGTACAAAATTTAGCTACCTTTACATATATGCTACTAATTCCCTCAAGGAATAGGTCAGCTTGAGCCAAAGTGGTTCCAAATCCCTAAATTCAAATATCTACATGCTACACTTAGGTTGGCCTTAAGACTTGAAGGCAATTCCCACTTAGGACCAACATATCCTACTGTGAATCTATCCACACGCTCCATGGATCTCCTCCTTTATCCTCCCTACAATTATCTCTACTCACTTGGAGAACACTCATCCCATTTTCCTGTGGAGTTTACTATTGGGAATCCAATGCTAGTATATTTTGATAATGAGTTATCACTAGGCTTTGTCCTTTTGGATTTTTGAATATGTGGTAGATATGGCTCTATATATTGTGTTTTCTAAACTGCAGATTGAAATGTCCTCTTGAAATAAGATGTGGTATGATCTCTCGATCAGGCTAGGGGGGGTAGAGTTGGATTGTGGCACAGAGAGATCTTTTGATAGAGATAAATCTTTTGATATGGATCCTCTTTTCCTAAATTTTGGATATGAGGTACACTGGTCATTGAAGATATTATATTCCAAACCGCACATGCCTGAACTCTTCTATTGTGAAATACGGTGGGGTGAATAGGTCTCCCTCTATAACTTCCTATCCAAAAAAGGAACTTGACAAGTCCTCCCCTCTCAAAATTGCTTATCCTCAAGCAATTTAGACTTGGATGCTCAAGAATTGTAGGACCTTCCCACATGGTATCTTCAGTTGGAAAATTCCTCTATTAGACAAGGTATTCAGTTATGCTCCTATTCCTTAGCTTCTTAATTTGAGTGCCAATCACTACTTCCAAAATACGAGTGAGCTTCCCCTCATCGTCAAGTGGCAGTAGCTCAGTTGCTAGAGCTATGTGCAATCCTAGAACCTTCTTTGGATAGGATACATGGAAAAAATTATGGATTTTTCTACCTTCCAGAAGCTCAACCTCATAAGCAACTTCTTCAACCCTCTAGTCACCTTGTATAGCCCATAAAACCTTGGTTTGAGTTTCTCCACTCCACTTCTTTTGAGGGAAGATTTTCTATAAGACCTTGTAGTCTAATGAAGACCATATCCCCTACTTCGAATGATCTTTCAACTTGATTCTTGTCTGCATATATGTTTTTCTAGTTTTGAGCTTGTTGTAGATGTTCTTTGTGTGTCCTCAATACCTCTTGGCTCTGATTGAGCAGGTCACTGGCTGCTAGCAGTCTACTATTAGTAAGAAAAAAAAATTCAAATGACATAGCTTCATACCCATAAAGTGCCTTGAAAGGATACATGCCAATCAACATGTGGCAAGTGGTGTTCTAGCAATATTCTTGCAAATGAAGCCACTTGATCCATGCTAACTGCTAACTTGAGACATAGTTTGCAAGTATCCCTCTACCCATTTACTCACAACTTTAGTTTTTCCATCAGTTTGTGGATGATAGCTAGTGCTAGGAGTGAGCTTAGTATCGACTAGTTGAAATAACTCTTTCCATAAAGCATTGAGAAACCGATTGTCTCTATCACTTACAATGTTTTTGGGTAGGCCATGCAACCTGAAAACCTCTTTGAAGAATAGTCTCACAACTTTTAGAGCTTTTAATTCATTAGGGATTATAAAGAAATGAGCATACTTAGTCAGCCTATCAACTACAACATAGATACAATCTTTTCCTTACACGCTAAGCAATCCAATTATGAAGTCCATGGGCATACTCTCCCACTTGTGCTCCAAAATGGGAAGAGGTTGCAACTGTATGACAGGTAATTCTTGTTCCCCCTTGTTCTTTTGGAATGTGAGACATTCCCTAATGCATGAGAGAACATCTTTGAGGCCCTTACAAATAAAGCTTTCTTTGATATGCCGATAGGTCTTATAGTATCTGAGATGCCCTATTGTCGGTGCATTGTGGTAAGCCTCCAAAAAAATTCTTTCACCTTAGATCCAAAGGTCAAGAACACTCTATTTTTGAAGAGAATCAAACCTTCCACCACCATATACCTTTCATCCTTCTTTGCACCTTCTAGGATTTCGGTAGCATATGAGTCTTCAACATACTCCTTCACGATGGAGTTAGTATAATCAGTTGATGTAGTGGTCACATGACATAGCGTGGGTCTCCTTGAGAGTGCATTTGCCACTACATTCTTCTTCCCCTTGACATATTCAATATCAAAATCATATTCCTGAAGTTTTCTCACCCATTTTTTCTATCATTTAGGTTTTGTTGACTCAAAAATAAATTTAGCCTGTTATGATCTGACTTGACCACAAATCTTCCACATACCAGGTATTGTTGAAACTTCTCCAAGGCATGCATTATTAGCAACATATCTGTATCATATATGGAATAACCACGTTTGGTGTCTCTCAACTTATAGCTCTCAAAATCTATAGGATGTCCCTTCTAAGAGAGGACAACTCCTATTCTTTCGTCGTATGCATCACATTCAACCACAAAAGGGAGTGAGAAATCAGGGATTACAAGTACCAAACAAGAACTAATTACCTCCATCTTTGCAAATGTTTATTGTGCCCCTTCTATCCACTCAAAGTCTCCTACCTTAGTCAGATTGGTGAGAGGTGCTTCTATTTGAGAAAAACCTCTAAAAAACCTCTAGTAGTAACTACAATGTCCAAATAAACCTCTCAACTATGATAGATTTGTAGGATGCGGCCAATCCAAGATGGATTGGGTCTTCTGTTGGCCAACTTGAGCTCCCTCGGTGCTAATGACATGACCCAAATATAGTATCCCCTTCAATATAAATTCATACTTGGACAACTTTACAAAAAGATGATGTTGCTCTAGGATTCCTAGAACCGTGTCTGTGTTACAAGTGCTCCTCCCATGTTTTGTTGTAGATCAAAATGTCATCAAAGAAAAAAAAGACAAAATTTCTCAATTTCTTACCAAATACATGGTTCATGCACGAATGGAAGGTTTCTAGAGCATTGGTCAAACCAAAAGACATAATCAAGAACTCAACATTCCCATAGTGACACTAGAAAGCAGTCTTTTGCACATCTTCTTCTCTCATGCATATTTGATGGTATCCAATTCTTGGATCAATCTTTGAAAAATACATTGCTCCATGAATTCCATTAATCATCTCATATGTCCAAGGTATGGGGTATCGATTCTTGATGGTCTTCTTGTTTAATGCCCTATAGTCTATACACATCCTTAAAGTGTCATCCTTCTTCTTCACCAACACTACAAAAGATGCAAATGGGCTGGAGCTTGGCTTGATGTATCCTTTATCCAGAAGTTCCTTGATTTCCTTCTCTATATCCTCTTTGTACATCCAGGGATGGTGGTAAGGAGTGGTCATGATTGGCTTGCATCCAAGGTCAAGCTCTATGATGTGTTGGAATCCTCTATTTGGTGGCAAGTTTGGAGGCATATCACTAAAAATCAAACAACACTTACCCAAAAAAATTGTCTATTAACATGAACTTTCTCATTCTTACTAGTGGTAGATTCTTTTGAGATCAATAAACAATTGGTATCCCAAGCAACTTGGCTTCTTCGAAACAGTCTCTCCATTCTCCTAGTTGAGACTACTTACAAACCTTTGTTTTTCATTACTTTTAGGATTGCATCCTTCCCATTAGCTTTGAACTTAAGTTCCATGGTCTGATAGTTTATAGTGTATTCTCCAAAGCATGTAACCACTACACCGCCAAGATTACATCAATATCACCCAAACCAATAACATGAAAATCATCACATACCTTATGATCTCCAAAAGTTATTTCCAAATTTTGGATCTTCTTCTTGCAGGGTAGGTTATATCCATAAAGCACAGTGACAATGAAGCCTTCAAAGTCCTCCACATCCAATCTCCTTCTTATCACCAACCCTTCATCAATGAATTTGTGAGTAGCTCCTCCATCAATGAAAATAGTTACTCTTTGTCTGGAAAGAACCCCTCATACTTTGAAAGAGTGATATCTATGTGCACCAGACAGAGATTCCAAAACACCTCCATCTTCTTCCTCCTTGTCTTCTTCTCCCAAAGGAGAGTTTTCTTAATCATGAAATTCATCATATTCTTATAACTCGTGTAGTGAGCTTATCCCTTTCCAAGACATCTGTGTCTGAGGACCCATGGTTCTTTACAGGAGAAGCAAAGATTCTTCCTTCAGAGCTCATTTTGTGTCTCTTCATCTACCTTATTTTCCATATTAGGAGCTACATTCCTAGGTACAGGTGACAGTGTAGGTTGTGATCTCTTTTGAAATCCATTTTGATACCATGTGTCAGGTTTTGTTTGTTGAGGAAGCATATTCTTAGGAATTGATGGTTTAAGGGTTAAAGCCCCTTTTATAGCCTCCAGAAGAGAGACAGGTGCAAATGATTTCACAAAAAACCTTAGAGGTTTAGTGACTCTTGAGATGAAAAGATGCACTATCCTCTTCTTTGATAGTTTTGGAACCATCACCACCACCTTTTGAAATTCTATAATGTAATCATCAACTAAATTTTTCTATTTGATCGTGGCCAACTTGTTGAAATACTCTTCTTCATCCTTCGGTTCAAATCTATCAAGTATCCTCTTCTTAAATTCTTCAAATATTTGTATCTGATCATGGCCTAGAGTAGTTCAACCATGAAACCACCATTCATATGCTTCTCATTCTAGATGTAAGGAGGCAAATTGAACCGCATCTTTCTCAGTCATAGGGTTGAGCATGAAATTGGTTTCCATCTTTTGTAACCAAGATCTTGCTAATATCTTATTACTCCCATCAAAATAAGTTGTTGCAAGCTTCCCCAAGTTGTGCTTTAGGTCCTTGCTCTTGTACAGTCCTTTCTTCTATGGTTCACTCTTCCTTGCAACTTCCATGTACTCTACCCAAGACAAATCTAATTTGATTTCATCTACTAGAGATTGATATTCTCCATGCCACTTATGAATCTTTTTTGGATTGAAAGCACTAGAGGCTATAGATTCACCCCTATCTTGTTTAATTTTAGGAAGGAATAGATTCTTTTGGGGCCTTGTGGGAGCACTATTGGTTCTACCATCACCTCTGCCATTGCTAGATGATTCTTCATGACCATTTTAATTCATGTTTCCTCCTAATATTTTATCTACCAAGATCTTCAAAACATCCATTGTTTCTGCTAGGGTTGTGGGGATATCCTTTAACCCTCTTGTGTCTCATGAATTCTAGTGATTATTGCTTTGATTCTTTCTTCTTCCTCCACCATTTCTCCTTCCTTAGGATCTAGATCTTGATCTTGATTTAACTTCTATAATATCTTATGATATCTAATTTCCTTATTGCTCAGCATCAAAATATTAGTAAAACCATAAACCCTACAGGTTGGCAAGATCATGCTCTGATACAATTGTAATATCTTAGACCTATAATTTAACACAAAATACTTATTTGTAGATTTGAATTCAATGAACAACAATGTATAAAATTGTGAGATAAGAGGGATTTGTTGCACATGAGTCTCTTCATTCTCAAGAGATTCCCAGGGAATGAACTACCCTTATCCACCTCAACATGAGCTAAATGAAGAAATTGCAAAGGAAATGTATGCACATTAACTTTTAGAGAAGACTACTTCAGATCTTGAGAGAGTGAAACTTCTAGATTTATTCCTTCGATAGAGGAGCTCTCAACCAAAGGACAGTAGCACAGATTCAGGATGCCAATGTGACACAGTGTCGTCTAAAGGGCGTGTTGGTGTCCAGAGCGACAGAGAACTCGGGAACTCAGGCAAGCAATACCAAGTTTCACTTAGCCCAAATCTAAGGTCTATTTAAAAGAATGATAAAACAAAGAACAAAAACTATGATAAAAAGTACAAGAACTTGGAGAAAACTTACCCTCAACCGAATGTTCGAGTCTTCACTCAAAGCTCCACTTTGCAACCTACACATAGAAGGAATGAGGGGAAAATGTTGGGTTGTATAGGGGCATGTCATAGTTAGGCCCTCATTTTGGTGTTCCCACCTCCACGGATAGCCAGGTAGAAAGAAAGTGTAATTGAAATGGACAAAGGCGGTGGTGAAACCAAAACTTGCTTCAAGAGTAGAACATGCACCACCAAGTAGTAAATGAACAAAGAGATCTAATCTATTTGTAAATATAAAAGAGTGAGAGAGCATTACCAACAAGCTTCGACCCCCTCTCGAACACACGAGCACACCGTCGAATGCTTGCTAGAGATCTTTGGTTGTTGGAGGGACCTTAGTTTGGTAGAGCTTCACTTGTGAAAGTATTGCTATCAAGAGTAAAAGAGATTCAAGAGTGAAGTTGAAGAGAGAGCTTGATTGAATGAATGAACCCCCAAAATGAGAGAAAATGGGGGGTTTTGTTGCATGCAAGGGCATAAAAGAGTTGTTACACCTGAAAATCTGACTACTAGGACATGTGTTAAGAGTCAAGATTTGAGATTCCTCATTTCAAACTCAGAAAACTGCCAGGATGTTAGTGTGTCGCATAGACGTTCGTGTGTTGCATAGGCGTCCAAAGCATAGGTTTTTGGGAAACATGTCGTTAGACTACTATTGCTTTGCCATTGGTCCACATGGAGCTAGAATTGCAAAATTACAACTCATGGGATTTTTTCCATTAATGTGTTTAGGTGTCATAAATTGTAGGCAAAGTGCCAAAATGTGGAATTGCACCTAGGTGCAATTCTGTGACATTATATTTTCCCCCCACTTTAGTGGGCTTTATTTTGGAAAAAAATCAGCTACACTAAAGTAGAGAAGAAAAAAATTCACCGAAACTTTGAAATTTTATGGTTTTTCATGCTAAAAGAGAGTGTCTCAAAGGTCACTGAGGTCAAGCCAGCTGGTACTGAAGGTTTCCCCAGTAACTGAGCTCAACAAGTAGTGCAAGATTGGTTGTGAAAAATCACACGAAATTATACTCTGCAAAACTCAAATTTAAGTCAGTTTTAAAAATTGAAAGAAGCTACAATGACGAGAAGAATGGTCAAGAAAAATTCAATGATTTAGAAGAAAAATATGGTGAAGAGGTGACTCTATGCCCCCTCCTAAGTTTGCCCCCAGCTAAGTGGGGTAAAATTAGGAGAAACCGGGGAGCCACAAACTCCAGGAAAAATGGGCCCCGGGGGGCCTATATATACCTAGGTGGGCCCCGGGAAGGGTCATTTGCACTATTCATCATAAGGATTTTGTTGATTTTTGTGAGAGAAAAGTCATCAAAATGTCGAGCAAACAAGGTTACAAGGATTTGAGGCTAGACTAGCTATGTGTGGACATCATCAAGGGCATCGAAGTTGACCAAGTAGGCTGCAAAACCACTTTGTTAGTCATTTTTTAGTAATTTTTAGAAGTTTTTGGATTTTGAGGTGCACAGGTGCCCTAGGTGTGCGTGCACGTCTTGGGTGTACACTGGCGTCCAAGAAGGACTTAGCGTTCTGAGGATGCATTGGCATCCAAGGGCCATGTTGTTGTCCTAATGCCACTAATGGCAATCAGGGCACCTGCATGGTGCACACGCATCCTTCAACATTTTTAACTTAGAATTTTTTCATAACTTGTTGTGTATTGATACATATTTACTTTTTCTTTTGTAGGACTACCCAAAGATCAGGGAGGACCTTGGAGGGTAGGTGCTTCACCTTTTACGAGACCAGAGGAACCGCCTGATTGATGATGAGGTCACACACCTATAGTTGGTCGAGCTTTGGCATGTATATACCATGCCAGAGAGATTCTATCATGATCACATGCTGATGGTGTTGATGGAGCGATGGGATGCCACAACCTCCAGTTTCTAGTTACCTACTAGAGAGATGACCATCACACTAGAGGATGTTTATTGTATCCTCAGGCTCCCCATTCGTGGTCGATGGGTGGTGATTGATGATACACGCTTAACACAGGAGCAATTAGATGGAGTCTTATACTACTTTGGTTAAACAGGTGGTGGGGACGTGACCAGACACATTTACACTAGGTGGTTCAACCATGCCTGGACCACTACCCCTCTATTGCACCATGTCATGGTGGTTACGATGGCCATGAGGGTCATCATTGATGCATGAGGATCTCACCTGCATGGGGGCCTTGTCCACACTATTAGGGCGATGATGGAGTGACGTATTGTCTTCTCCTAGGGGTGCAACATGTTGGCACACCTCTACTAGGAGTTTGGTCGGTACATTCATTATGAGTACTGCAGCCTCACAACATGCACACTTCTTTAGGTGTGGGATTTCACCCACATCACATGCACGAGGGCAAAGGAATATCCATAGGTGTGAAACTACACTGTCCCTATGGCCCACTGGTACGAGTTGACATGGCAGTGGAGGCATGGTGACTTGCAATTCTAGCAGTTGTAGTTTGACACATTGATGCTAGATCGGATCAGATGGAGACCCTACCAAGCCTTTTAGTGGGTGGATGATCGCAGGTTTCTTCGAAGCCTATAGCATGACCGATTCATCCTCAGTCGCATAGAATATATTATCATGTCATACTACTGGAGTCGGGTCATGTGGTAGCATGGGCTGGTTCAAACCATTCCCCCTCCCATCTCGACATACACCCGAGCTATGCAGAGTGCATTGAGGCTAGAGGATCGTTCGTGCCCTACTATGGTAGATGTGGATCTCTCAAATGATGACGTCGATGACACTGACTTGTCATTGATGGGCACATTAGACAGCATTGGTGTGGATCGATCCTTTTCAATGTGGTGGGCAACACACCATCCCGCCCCAATTTTCCTAGTGGATGCCCCTAGGGCGGATCCAGGCTTATAGGGGGATGTGCTGCCACAACCAACCAAGCCAAGGTGGAGGCACAAAGGAAATGATAGTGAGGAGGAGTAGGAGGAGTAGGAGCAGGAGGCTAGGGTGACATCGCCAAGATCCGAGAGGCAGTGAAGGATGTCATCCCCTCCACTAGCTACACCTATTTCATCGGCCCCACCAGCCCTTGTCACATCTGAGGTGGCTCTTGACATTGGTGATGTAGGGCTAAGTGCACCTCCTCCCCATGACCCATTCTGGCAACTAGGGGACCAAGGTATGACATATATTTATGTTGTTTCATTTCAACATTTCTAGTTTTTATCTCATGTATATACATATCATGTTTTGATTTTATACATTTTGTGATACTAATATACCTTTTGCTTATGTGGTTGCAGTGGATACTTAGGGATGGAATGGGTTCTTTACCCAGTGCATATCAGAGGTGGCCCTTGTTGTGCCTATTCAGGGGATAGTTCTAGACACCTACTGGCCAGCTTCAATGGGATGACATGTCCACCTCTTTGAGTTGGTAGCGTTTCTTAGGACTGCATATGAGGAGGTACAAACAGAGATGGTGTAGAGGGTGGCTGACATTACCACTGTGTAGGGGCAGTGTGAACAACTATCAGGGAGTTGGGGATGGCACTCGCAGAGTGAGATTTGGCCGTGATGAGGGTGGAGGTCACCGAGTAGGCACGTGATGCCCTTAAGAGTCGTCTCAATGACCTTGTGAGTTAGTCGACAACCGTGATCCCGACAGGTGATCAACAACTGCAGTAGGAGCTATTGCAAGTGTGGATGTAGATATGCTCCCTCTAGGGAGAGATCAGGGGGATGCACACATCCTTGTCTAGATCGCACTCACACCACTCCAGATTTGTCTCCACCGTGCAACCCCTTTCGAGGCCACAACCATAGCCAGAGCTAGAGGGTTCTGGGAGCCACATGCCGCAGCCATAGAGAGCTCCATTTTGTACACTAGTTTTGTAGTTATGACATATATTTGTAGATCTTTTTTGTATAGACATTAATACACATATTCAGTAGCCACTCATTTTTTTATGACAGTGGTCTGATACATGTACATGATATTTGATATATATATATATGGGATACTGGTTTTGACATTATGACATTGTGTACTTCAATGTGTATGTTCCTTTACTTTCATGTATGTTGATGCTATGGATGTTATGTATGTACATGGATGCATGTTTACATTAGATGCTATCATGATTTAATATGTATGTTAATTAAATACATTAATGATCTAACTGCCTTAAGAGATATAATGGAATGTATGGATACACAACATAGTAGGGTACATGTATGTATGACAAACACACACACATGGTAACATCATAACACAAAAAAATTTCATAATGTGTTAATGAATAATGTCAACATATGCAATGCTACAACTCTTAAAGAGTGTACATTACACATATGAAAAATTGGACACTACACATAGTATCGACGAAGACGCATTGTGTTAACAAGTTCTTTTAGAGGCGTTCCATCCATAGATGATAATTCGTAAGCACCCAAATCATACACAAATATGACAATGTAAGGGCATAACCAATTAGGACTAAATTTTCCCCTTTGATCAGGTAGCACATTTACATTCCTCTGATTTTCGTAGAGAACCAGGTCACCTATCTTGAAAGTTATAGGGAGTACCCTTTGATTATATTGCTTGTATAATGATCATTGATAAGCTTTAAGATGATCGAGGGCTTGCAATCAATGCTCATTGAACATCTCTAACTGATGCAAGTGATTAGCTCAATAAGCTTCATCATCAATTAACCCTTTAAGGGAAACCCGCAAAGATGAAATTTCTAATTCCAAAGGCATCATAGATTCGACACCATACATGAGGTTGTAAAGTGTCATTCCCATTACCATACAAACACTCGTGCAATAGGCCCACAAAGCGTATGTCAATTGAATATGCCAATCCTTACCATGTTTGATAACTATTTTGTGAAGAATGAGCTCAAGAGTCTTATTAGATGCTTCTGCTTGGCCATTGGATTGAGGATAGTATGGTGTAGAAAATCTATGTTGAATGTGAAACTTCTATAGGAATTTCTTTACTTCCTTGTTCTTGAATGGCATACCATTATTAGAAACAAGTGTAGCAAGCAATCCAAAATGAGAAATAATGTTGTTTAAGACAAAAATACAAATAGCCTTAACATTCGTGGATTGAAGCAGGATGGATTCGACCCACTTCATGAAGTAATCCATAGCAGTGATAATAAAAGTATGTCCTTTAGAAGGAGGTGATATTTTTCCAATAATATCCAACCCCCATTTTGAAAATGGCCAAGGAGAGGTTAGGTTTTGTAGCTCTTGTGCAGGTACATGAATAAGATGACTATGTTGTTGACATTGCGGGCACTTTTTAACAAAATCGAAGGAATCTTGTTCCATCATTTTCCAAAAGTACCCCATGTGTATCAATTTCCTCACCAAGGATTTACCACCAAAGTGTCCACCCCCAAAGCTTGAATGGGCTTCTTTAAGGGCAAGGGGTATTTCCACTTTAGTGAGACATCGAAGAAGCAAGTCGTTATAGGATTTTCAATAGAGAACATCAGATAAGACAACATAACATGCATAATTTTTTTGTATATGAGTGCGATCATTTTCATCACATCATTGAGAAAGTTTCTAGTCTTCAAGTAGTTGTAAATATTAGAGAACCATTCTCCCAAGTCTACGTGAGAGCACACAAGAGCATCAAATTTAGGTTGGTCGAGAACAATAATAGACCGAAGGACCTGAACCACAAAGCAATATTCTTTCATATCCACATCTGAAGGTACCAAAGAAGCAACACTTGCCATGGAATTTGCATGTCTATTCTCCCTCCTAGGGACATTGTCTATTGTGAAATAGGAGAACCGCTTAAGCAAGGACAAGGAAAGGTCTCGATATCAAGACAACTTACTTTGTTTAGCTTGATAGGTTCCTATAATATGATTCACAATGAGCTCAAAATCACCCAAAATACAAAGATGTCTTATTTTTAATGCAATCGCGACACACAAGCCAACTATGAGGGCTTCGTACTTAGCGATGTTATTAGTGCAAGGAAATTCTAATCAAAAGGAGAGAGGGACTATCTTACCTTCGGGTGATATTAGAACCGCACCCACTTTGGAGCTAGTCTAACATCTTGACCCATTGAAGTACATTTTCCATTGAGATCATAATTGATTATAAGAATGTTCTCATCAGGAAACAAATCCAAACCCCAGAAGGAGTGAGATGAGGGAGCATCTACCAATTGATCAGTAACTGCTTGGCCCTTTATCAATTTCTGAGTAATAAACTTTATGTCAAACTCAGAGAGTAACATCACCCATTTTGCTAACCTCCCAAAAAGGTCGGTACTGGAGAACAAATGCTTTAGAAGGTCACTTTTTACAATGACATGCATTTTAGAATGAAGAAGGTAGTGCCTAAGCTTCTGCATAGAAAAGATGAGAGTGAGACATTGCTTCTCCATGGAGGAATAATGAATTTCATAATCAACTAGGACTCGACTAATGTAATAGACCACTCTCTCTTTCCCGACATCATCATACCGAGCAATCAAAGCTGCCAAAGCATGTGGTGATGTAGCGATGTAAAGCAAAAAGGGTCTATCCTGCATAGCTGACATCAGTATAGGAGGATTGGCCAGATAGGTTTTGGTTGACTCAAAATCTCTCTGGCACTCTTAATCTTATATAAAGCGAACATCTTTCTTCAACAAACAAGTGAAAGGAAGGGTATAATCAGCCAACTAAGATATGAATCTTCAAATTTCCTAAATCTTCTCTTGTAAACTCAGTAACTCAGTAATATTCCTGGGTGGAGGAATGCTAACTATTGCATCGATCTTATTTGTGTCAACCTCGATTCCACAACGAGAGACTATAAATCCCAAAAGTTTTCCTGCGTGTACATCGAAGACACACTTAAGAGGATTAAGTCTCATCTTATAGAGTTGAAGCCTCTTAAAAATAAGACAAAGGTTCTTGACATGATCTTGACGGGTTATAGACTTCGCCAAGATATTGCCAACATAAATTTTCTAAAATCTTATGAATGAAATCATGAAATATTAGGGTCATCGCTCGTTGGTAAGTAGCTCCCACATTATTTAACCCAAAGGGCATCACCACATAACAAAAATTACCCCAAGGGGTTGTGAAGGCCATCTTGTATTGATCCTTTGGATTAATCTAGATTTGATTGTAACCCAAGAAACCATCCATGAAAGATAACAAGGCATGGCCTACAGTAGAATCCATAATCATATCTATATTAGGTAATGGAAAATCATCCTTAGGAGAGGCCTTATTGAGATCACAAAAGTCAATACATATACAAATACAACCATCAGGTTTACTAACAACAATAATATTTGAGATCCAAGGGGAGTAGTTGATTGGAAAGATAAAGCCTACTTTCAATAGCTTCTCTATCTTGGTCTTAACCAACAATGCGACCTTGAGATTGATCTTTCAGATTCTCTGCTTAACTTGCTTGGCGTCAGGACATAAAATGATATTGTGAACCACTGTGGACTCATCTATACTAGGCATGTCATCATATGTCCAAGCAAAGATATTAGGATGAGAATGTAGGAGATTGGAATGTTCTTCTATTTCTTCTAAAGAAAGACACTTCCTAATCTTAATCACCTTTTTACAAGACTTAGGATCCATAGAGATTTCAGTAGTATCTCCTTTGAGGAGGGAACTATGATCTCCAGGATGCAATATTGGGATGCCATCCTAAACATTAGCTACAGGGTCCTCATCAACATTCAAGACAGATTCTCCAAAATATGCTTGTTCATTCAGGCGATATGCGAATCGTCTTTTATGAAGGAAATGAGGTAAAGGGGAGTAGAAACCTAAGAATTCCTCAAGTGCTACATCTGAGGAGAAGACATATAGAAGGAATTTCTCATCCTACACCCCTTCCTCTATTACTTCAGGATGGACCACACTAAGTGGTTCAATTGAAATCATGTTAACACTCGACCAAGGTTTTTGCTTAGATTGTTCAATAGAGCATTCCAAACCCAGATAACAGTTATGAGGCTTGAACTGGATAGGGACTTGGATTCCTTTCTCAATACGTCCAAGGCCTTTTTTCCCATAGCCATACCGAGAAGCAATTTTGTATCCAAAACCATAGCGAGTTTGCAAAACTTCGGAAGGTGGTGGTTCTATGTAGAGAGCTTCGTTCCACCAATGAACATTGAACGCATCTATGAGAGCACACCGTCTCCTTTACTCGATTCACAAACATTAACCTCCTTTGTACAAGCATAATTATCCTCCTCAACAGGGGAAAGACTGGTCTCCTGGATAGGATTATAGTTTTCCTCCTTGGTAGGAGTATCACTAGCTTTTTCATCAGAGGCATTCAAGGTTATTGGAAGCTTTAGATGAGTGGGACTCACTTTGTATTCTCCAATAAAGAATTTAGAGAATTCCAAAAATATCAAAAGAAGAAGTAGACGAGGAAGACTTAGGACTTTCTGCTTTAGGTGGTTTGTCTTTGACGACATTCACTTCAGGAACAACCTCCATGGAGGGTATCACTAAGGAACACGTCATATCATTGACAATTAAAGATGGAATACAATTCTTAAGAGTGGAGACAACTGAAGCCCGACCAGCAATCGTTAATTCACGAAGGTGAACAACTTTTGGGCCAACTTTAACTTTGACCACTCAGTTATTTGCAACAAACTTTAAAGAATGATGTAAAGTAGAAGTTACAACACCTATAGCATGAATCTAGGGTCTCCCCAAAAGAATATTGTAAGGTAAAGGACTAGGCATCACATAAACCAAAGTAGGTAAGGTAACAAGGCCTAGTTGCAAAGGTAGTATTATCATGCCCAGAGCTTGGCGATTGGCATTATTGAACCCTCAAATGTACAAAGAAGAAGCAAATAGAGAAGATGAATCAACTTTAATCTTGGGTAGTAGGTTGATACCACAAATTTTGAGAGTCGAATCGGTGTCAATGAGGGTACGCCTAATACCAATAGTATTAATATTGACTATAATCATCAAAGGGTTTGCTTTCTTTTGCACATTCAAAGGTGGGAGTTCTTGTGGATAGAACATAATATTTAGTGAATCCACACGAACACATTAACATCCATTGGCCTAGTGGAGGCAGGCAAGAGAATCTTCTACAAGGCTTCTTGAAGCATTTCCTGATAAATCCAAGTGTTTTGAAGTAAATCCCAAAGTGAGATCTTAGTTGGAGTAATGCAAAGTTGCTCTATAAGATCATAATCACCCGGTGCTTTAGTCGCAAGTTTAGGTGTTGAAGGAAGACTTGGTTGAGAAGGTGGTAAAGAAGTAGGAACCTGAGTAGGTTGTGATGTAGGAACAAAAGGTTGTTGATCCAAATTTTTTTTATTTCTTCTTGTATTATATGTGTGCTCGACAACATTGTAAGAAGTAGAGTCCTTAGCTTTTACAAACCTTGAATAAAAATCAGATGAATCATCGTGATATGAAATCCCATAGATAGAATGATCCTTCCTTGGAGAAGGGCTAGCTGAGGTCAAGTAAATGATGGGTTTCTTAGGTCTTGGAGGAGCAATAGAGACCACCACAACATTTACTAACTCTTCAGCCCGCGAAGAAGAGGTTTTCTCAGAAGATTTATGAATAGAGGAAGACACTTCTAAGAAATCATTTAGAGCATCATCCAACATGTCAAAATCTTCCTTGGAAAAAGCATTCTCATAAAAATTGAAATATTGTAAAAATAGATCTGACATGTTCACACAAGGTTCACCAGAATGTGAGATAAGAGGGATTCACTACACATGAGTCTCTTAATTCTCAAGAGATTCCTAGGGAATGAACTACCCTTATCCACCTCAACATGAGCTGAATGAAGAAATTGCAAAGGAAATGTATGGACGTTAACTTTTAGAGAAGACTACTTCAGATCCCGAGAGAGTGAAACTTCTAGATTTCTGCCTCTGATAGAGGACCTCTTGACCAAAGGATGGTAGCATAGATTCAGGATGCCAACGCGGTGCACTGTCATCCAAAGGGTACACTGACATCCTGAGCAACAAAGAACTTAAGAAATTAGGTGGGAAAAATAGAGTTTCACTTATTAGCCCAAATCTAAGGTCTATTTAATAGAACGATAAAACAAAGAACAAAAACTATGAGAAAATTACAAGGAGAACTTAGAGAAAACTTACCCTCAACTAGATGTTCGAGTCTTCACTCCAAGCTCCACTTTGCAACCTACACACAAAACAAATGAGGGGAAAATATTGGGGTTGTATAGGGTCCTTCTGCAATCAGACCCCTGTTTTGGTGTTCCTACCTCTATGGACAACTAGATAGAAAGAAATTGTAACCGAAATGGACAAAGGTGGTGGTGAAAGCAAAACCCACTTCAGGAGTAGAACTTGCACCACCAAGTAGTAAATGAAAAAGGATATATAATCTATTCATAAATAGAAAAGAGTGAGAGAGAATTACCAACAGGCCTTGGCCCCCTCTTGAACACATGGGAACACTGTCAAATGCTTGCTAGAGAGCTTTGGTTGTTGGAGGGACCTCAGTCCAGTAGAGCTTCGCTTGTGAAAGTATTACTATCAAGAGTAAAAGAGGTTCAAGAGTGAAGTTGAAGATAGAGCTTGATTGAATGAATGATTCCCCAAAATGAGAGAAAATGAGGGGTTTTGTTGCATGCAAGGGTGGCAAAGAGCCATTACACCCAAAAATCTGACAGCTAGGACACGTGTCAAGAGTCAAGATTCAAGATTCCTCATTTCAAACTTGGAAAACTAATAGGACACTAGCACGTCGCGCAAACATTCACACTGTACAATCATCCAAAGCATAGGTTTTTGGGAAACATGCCATCAAACTGCTATTACTTCGCCATTGGACCACATGGAGCTAGAATTGCAAAAATCCAACTCATGGGATTTTCGCCATTAATGCATTTAGGCATCATAAATGCTAAGCAAAGTGCTAAAATGTGGAATTTCCTACAAGTGCAATTTTGCAACATTACAAAGAAATAAACACTTAAACTCAGATTGATAGCCAATTATATCAACTAGTTGATGCAAATATATTCAGATCAAACAACAAATTCTTATAAAACTTCTTGAAGTACAATGCAATATCAAAGGTGAGAATGCTCTCAAGAAGCAAAGGGGTTTCATCCTCTGATCCAGCTAATCATTGGGGTTCTATCCAATGACTATAACTTTTATGGGTTTTCTTCCATGGAAGGGTTTAGAACATAATGTTCAAATTGTATAAAAAGAGGGAACATAATAATCATATTCCTAGTATTGAATTCAACTACCTATACATATATGCTACTAATTACCTAAAGGAATAGGTTGGCTTAAGCCAAAGTGGTGCCGAAGCCTAGAATTTAAATATCTACATGCTACACTTAGGTCAGCCTTAAGACCTGAAGGTACAACTCCTACTTAGGACCAACATATCCTACTGCGGACCTATCCACACACTCCCTAGATCTCCTCCCTTATCTTCCCGCTCTGCAATTATCTTTGCTCGCTCTAGAGAACACTCGTCCCAATCACTAATGGAGTTTACTGTTGTGAATCTAGTGCAGACATATTTTGACAATGAGTTCTCATTAGGAATTGATTTGTCCTTCCAGATTTCTAAATGTAGACACTAAAAATTGGTCTAGGCCTGCGACTTCGATTTCTTTATAATTGGTACCTTCATTATCATAATTAAATAATGCTAATTATTTAATTATTTTCTAAAGTCCTTTCTAATCTATTAATTAAATAACTTTAATTATTTAATTAATTCATAATTACCTTTATTCAATCTTGATTAATTAATTAAATATTATTTATTTAATTATGTCGCTAATTAAGTTTATCCTCTTTTTGAAATTAAATAAATTATTATTTAATTTATTCTTATCACACTTTCGAATATAATTAAATAATCACTTTAATTATTTAATTATTCTTTAACCTTTTCTCGAGTCAATTAAATAAATCTTAATTTATTTAATTTAATCCTTAAATTTTGAATATTGAATTAAATAATCATTTAATTCATAAAAAGGTTTATTCTTGGCATATTCTTCTGTGATTGGATAATCGCTTAGTTATCTAATTATTCACTTACCACTTAAGTCGAGATTTAATTAAAGCAGTCAGTTATCTCCTGATTTAATGTTTGATTTTCTCTGATGAATAGACTCTCTATTTTAATAAGTCAGTTATCTTGTTTTATTCTTCTGCATGCACACATTTATTGATTAAATAACTTTATTTAATTAATTCATTCATTCCTGCATTCGAATAGACCGTTTCCTCTATGCTAATCCTCATCTTTACATGTGATAATTATTCTTCTAAGTTTCAAACACTTTCAACTAAAGATTAAATTATTATTTAATCTTAATTTCCAGCTTTCATGCTTTATCACTCATGTTATTATTGACAAAAATCTCAATGCATGTCAAATCTTTCAATCTAAATCTTTCGTCTATCTTTCAATATGAGCCTGTCATTCGAAAACCCTGTTTTCTATAAATTGGCTTGACCTTCATCATTGTTACTGCTCTTGAAATCTTATGACTTTTGGAAGCAATCAACTTTCTTAATCTTTGATGTTTTGCTGAATAATACTAGCATAGGCTATACTTGCACACTTAGAAATCTAAGGGGAAATTATCATACAGATGGAAAAATGGAGGACAATTGAGGTTATGCATGAAATTAAGTAGATATTTGATGAGATTGTTCTATTTATTTATGTTTTTAGGTTTTCCATTGTTCTTCATTGTTAGTGTAGTTTAATTTGAGTTTATTGCATTTGTGTTTGCTTTGATTTTTTTTGTTTCTATGTGTTACATTGGTGAACCTGACGTGAAGACACGCTCTTCACAAAAATCTGTAGAAATTTTATTCCTTTTTGCAAGTATCGTACGATTCGACGCATTTGACGCACAAAATGACGCAATTGACCCTGTGAGCCACATATGGTGAGTAAAGTGATGCATATGACAACCTGCGACGCATCCATGGCCTTCCATGACACATTTGGATTTGAATTTGAATTTTTCCACGACGCATCTGTGACCTTGCACAACACATCTACCTGGTATAATTTATGAGTTCAAATTTTGAATTTGAATTTTTCATTGCAGTTTTTGCTACGACTAATTTGGGGTTTGCAACTCGTGTTCTTGAGGAGTTAACATAGTGTTTGCAGGACGTTGCATAGAAGACAACTATACAAATAGTGTTTGTAGGATGATCAACAAAGACAAATTTGAAACTACTGATGAATTGTTTTGTAGAATGCTTGTCAAAGACTAATTTCAAAATAGATTGTCTAATTAGATTAGAAAATTGTCATTTGGGATTAAAATTTATCATTGTCTTATGTGTTTCGTGCATTTGCACAATGTGTTAGTTTAATACCCGATTCAATAATTAAAGTATCCTCTCCCCTTGCGCACTTGTGTGATCCCCGGTGCACAAGAAATAGTTATTGAATCTAGAAATTGGGCCTTCCTTGGTGGGAAAAAGTACTCACCCCAAGGCGACTCAAACCGACAATGAAGCTTTTTAGCCAAGCTACTCCCGATCGGTATACAGATGTAAATCCTAATGGAAAACTTAGGATTATAGGTGCAAATTTGTTATGTAGATAAGTATCATTGTATCTTGCCTCATGCATAGCCACCTGAACGGGTGCCCTTACTATGAGCCAATTGTTTTTAGTTAACCAAAAACCTTCTATTTGCTAGTGCAAGAGGTCAGACCTTTGAAGCCGTCTCACGTTCATGCGGTTCTTTGAAGAGATGAAAATATTGCCATGGGAGTTTCATGGGAATTGAAGCTTGGCTGCCCCGTAGAAGTGAGTGTCGTGGAGTGGAGCCAGTGGGGCCAAGCTTCTAATCATTTCCTCTGAATAAGCGCAACTGGGGAAACCTAAGTGAGAACTCAATAGATATTGTCACCGCCAGCCTTAGGATTGTACTTGTCTTCTGGAATTATACATGTTCATGTTCATCAAACTTGAAACACATTATTTTCTGATTGTCTTTATTTTCCAAAATTTGATCATAAACAGAGTTAGTCAAATCTGCCATTTACCAAAAAATTGCAACTATTAACCAAAAAATTGCATATGTCAAAACTGAGTCCAATCTATCATTTACCAGAAAAATAAGTCACATTTGTTTACTAGTAAGCCACATCTGTTTACTAGTTAGCCACATCTATCATAGTGAGTCACATTTGCTTACTAGAACACCACATCTGATATCCCGAGTTGCATATGTCAAGTTTGCTAACACCTCTGATACTGGAAAACTACATTTGAAACCCTTTGTGATGCATCTAATCAGGTGAGTCACATTTGTAGTTTGGAATGACGCATATGCCCTATCACAGACTTGAGTCTTATTTTACCAGTAGACAGTCACCTAGTCTGAAAATGACATTTGCCAAAGTTTGTGACACACTTGATTTTGTGAGCCACATCTACAGTTTGGAATGATATAGTTGCCTATAATAGACCCTAGTCATCGGTTTACCAGTAGGCCACATTGGACATTAGGAACTGCAATTGCAAATTTCTGTGACCCATCTGCCATTCTGAATTGCAATTTTTTGATTACCAAAAAACCAGAATTCATTGTCACAGTCTGAAACCAAACAGACATACCAGTCTCTAATCTATCTTTTCACAGTGATCCTTGGATAGAAACTAAAAAATTTTCTCATGCATTGCATGATTGCATTCCTTAGGTATCATTTAGTCATAGCAATAGGCATCCTAGTTGTAAATCTTACTTTCAACTTAGGATTCTTTATTACCTTCAGATAGATCAAACTTTTAGGGAAATCCTCATTTGCAAATCTTAGAATAGGTCAACTTCCATGCTTTGGATAAACCCTTGCTTTAACGAACATTGTCATTGAACCTAGTCATTTGTCATCATATCTTTTGTCCTACACGTGAGTCCTTCCAGCTCATTAGTCTAGTTTGGGAGCTCACCATATCTTTTGGTCCTAGTCCTACGAAGGTTACTTGTCGAAACTAAATTGAAACTTGGGTTAAACTTTAGGTGGTTGGTAACCTCTTTTAGAGTCTTCCAAAATTGATTACCTTAGAAGCTTGCTTAGAATTTTGTATATTTAGATACAATCATCCTAGGATAACATCATTTTAGACATTCCTTATTTTCTAGAAAATACCAAAAAAATAGCTGCATTCATTCCTTATATCCAAAAAATCCCAAAAACATAGACTAGATTCATACCATCCATAGACTTAGTTTTTGCATCACTTGCACTTTGAGCTTATCTTACATGGTAGAAACTAGGTCCAAAAGGAAAGAAAGAGAAACAATGAATGATCCAAAAGACTTCATCAATCCATTTTCAAATCCCCCATCATCCACATCGAGACCTCACAAAACTTTGTTAGATAAATTCGTCACTAGAGACCCACAAGGACACATTGTAGTGGAAGACATAGATACTGCTGCACAAGACCCTGAGTTTTTCTCCTTTGTATATGACTACCTAACAAATGATCCTCAATGATACTTAGCCAAATTGCTAGCAGAAGGTGCCAAGTTACCTCCTGGATTTGATATCAATACCTTACAAATTGCATCTACCCAAGGGACAAACACAACAACTACTAGTACCACTATACCTCAAGTGACTACCACTATACCATTTGGAGTACCTACATAGAGTACCCTAATAGTACACACATCTCCATTTGGTACATCTAGCATGACACAGGTTCTAAATTTCACCATAGGGGCATCATCGTCCAATCCCTTCGGTCCTCTTGTTGGGAACAAAAGATCTAAAATGACAACTCCTATACCAAGTGTCAATGTCACTAGTACTATACCACAGACAACTACTATACTGAGCGTTAACGTCACTGGTACCATACCACAGACAACAACTATACCAAGTGTCAACATCGCTAGTACTATACCACAAATTGGGGTCTCATAGATAGGAAACATACCCTCCTTTCAATATGGAAGTCGACCCATCCCTTCACAAAACATCCCCATTCCTAATCAACCAATGTCAAGTCACAACCCATTCACACAAATTCCAAGTCAAAACCCCTTCTCACAGATTCTGAATCAAAACCAATTCACTCAAATTCCAAATCAAAATCCATTCACTAACATTCCAAATCAAAATCCACCTTACATACCAACACTTAACCAAAACCCATCACAAAATGTTGGATTCTAACACATGTACATAGATCCAAACAATCTGACTAACACATCATTAACTCAAGTTGACGTCCTGCAGACACAAATGCAAGCCCTTCAAACACAGATGGATAATATGGCGGTGTCTAACAAAATAACCTTTTCAACAAAGGATTTATTCCCATTTCCCTTTGACAAATCATTGTATATGACGCCTTTCCCACATGGGTATGTTATACCAAACTTTCCCAGGTACAATGGAAAGCGCAATCCAATTGAACACATAAGGGAATTTTCCATGATGTACATAGATGTCACATACAATCCCACCTATCTTATGAGACTATTTCTGAGAAGCTTTATTGGAATTGCATTGGAATGGTTTTCGGGTCTCCAATATGGCATAAAATCATGGGGTGAATTGGCCAAAAAATTTATTGAAAATTTATCCTTTAAAATTGACAATAAGATCACCATATCAACTTTGTGTCACACTACACAAGACACTAGTACACAAACAACAATATATGACTAAATGAACTATTAAAAATTACATATAAATGACTAACTTTAGTCACGTGACTATTAGTGGTTTATTTGTAGTCATTTATAACACCACTAAATTTATGACTAAACAATTTTAGTCATTTATTTAGTCATTGATTTTAGTCATTAATTTGGTCATTGATTTAGTCATGGTAGTGATTTATTTAGTCATTGATTGTTGTTAACTGGTCATTTATTTAGTCATGGTAGTCATTACTTTTGTCATATATTTAGTCATTAATTTAGTCATATATTTAGCCATATATTTAGTCATTACTTTAGTCATATATTTAGTCATTAATTTAGTCATATATTTAGCCATATATTTATTCATTACTTTAGTCATATATTTAGTCATTAATTTAGTCATCTATTTATTCATTACTTTAGTCATATATTTAGTCATTAATTTAGTCATATATTTAGTCATTAATTTAGTCATCTATTTATTCATTACTTTAGTCATATATTTAGTCATTAATTTAGTCATATATTTAGTCATTAATTTAGTCATTACTTTAGCCATATATTTAGTCATTAATTTAGTCATATATTTAGTAATTAATTTAATCATTACTTTAGTTATTAATTTAGTCATTACTTTAGTCATATATTTAGTCATTAATTTGGTCATTTTTATTTACTGGTTTCCATTAATTGGTAGTAAATATAGTCATAAAATGAATAATTTATTAAATACCATAAATTTTAGAATGCAAAACTAACATAATATTAAACTTGAACTAAAACATAAAAACAAATAAAAATATTAAATATATATAACAAGCTACAACATGCTAGAATTGAAAGATTGATTCAACATCATGATAAATAAAGGTAATCTGCAATATAAAAAAAAATTAATGCATATATATATATCAAGTTACAAATGTTAAAGCTATCTAAGAGTTTCCAACTCTTTCAAATACACTATGATAATTAAGATCCCTGAACAACACATTCAAAATACTGCATAAAGCAGTAAGTCAAGATGTATAACATTAACTAGTACATGATAAACATGTTCAACTATGTCATTTTTTGCAAATATTTTAGTGACCACTATGTGAAGATTCCCTCTTTGTCTTTTAGACGAATAGTTCCATCTATTTTTTCTTCATAAACAAGGGATATGTTACTTGTGACCTTTAAAATGTTTACATTTGCATCTCCTATTCCTTTCAAGTTGAATCCATGTACAATAGATAGGGAGTGAATCCGCCCAATGCCCACATCATCACCATCAAACAGATCCAACGCCCTAACTTTATCCACTTCTTTGAGTTTATCATTAATACATTTCTACAAAAAGAAAAATAAAAAAACACATTATATTAGATAGGTAGTGATTATCCTTGTTTGCATAATAAAACAACCATTACTTACTTAAATAGTACTTGCATGTGTGTGTTAAAATAATTGCAAAAGGAAATTTTCAAAAATAATTGCAATGATCTAATTTACTAAAAAACCAACACTCATAGTAGTGCTTACAATGTTACTATTAGCTTTATGCTAATTAGATACAAAGGCCACAAATATAAACACTACATTACTATGCACGCATACCAAACACATAAGGTTATGACAACACTATTACACATAAAAAGGTAGCTAATGCACAAAAACAAAGAATGTAATATGAGAGCACTACTACTACTACAAGGTGAAGGTGAAATACATTGGGATGTACAAAAATAGTGGCATTAAAGCTTTGAAACATAACCCCATGCAATCAACATAACCTTGTCAATGATGACATATAAAAGAAGAACAAAGAACAAAATGCATCAAGGCAACATGTGACAACCATTAAGAGCATTCATTGAGGAAATAATGTAGTCTTTCTCTATGGCTTTCATAGCAGCAGTGAGTTTCATGGTTGTAGCAGTGAGTTTAGTGCAAGGGCAATGAGTTTTATGGTTGTAACAATGAGTTTAATGGATCGAGCAATAAATCTCATTACTAAACAACAAGGAGACATTAAGAGAAAGAGGCAAGAATATCAAAAGAAACTTTTTTTTAATAACAACAACCATAATGAAGAGTTAACAACAGATCTGTGAAGGAAAGAACAACATGTATCATCCAATGAAAGAAGCAGCATGCTAAGTTCAAGATGTTGAAAAGGTCAATTACAATGCTCTAAAACATAGTCAAGCATCATAAAGTATTGAAGTGCTAACAATCCCCACTAAAAAGTGACAAATTAGGTACAATGATTGTTCTACAGGTTACATTCAATGTTTTAGTTGTTTATTCACTATTTTATAAGCTTGTTCATTGTTTGGGATCATAATAGTCATTAATACATGAAGGGTTTTAGAATCAAGGAAAAGTAACATTTCATAGCACTCACCTCAAGTTCAACACCAATAGTACTATCAATATCATGCATATACTCCTCAAATTCAGCATAATCACTGTCAACATTGTCCTGAAGTTGTGTAGCTTTGCAAAGAGCTCTATTGACAAGGCCTTTTCCTTTTTGTTCTGCTTTCATATAATTGTCTTGCATGTGGTTTAATCATCATGCAAAGTTAATATAAGTCAAGTAAAGAATGCAAAAACTAATTTTTTTGGTCCACAACAACTATTATATTACCTCAACTTCAACACAACTATGATTGACATCAAGACATTTTTGTTTTTGTGCTACTTTGATAAAATTGTTCTACATGTAGTTTAACCATCAAGCAAAAAAATGTATCCAGATGAGTAATTCATGTAAAAAACAGTCAACAGAGCCTTTCCAAGCATAAAAGTCACAATAGGTGGAATGGGTGAAAATCCATTTTTGTAGACTCACAAACCCCTAACTCTGTCTTTACAGACCCATTTCAGAAATTTGACTACAAAATGCACAAAACTCTTCAAGAATCCACCAAATCAGAAAAAAATTGAAGTTAACTCACCCAGCCACCTAATTCAATGCAAAAGAGAACAAGGAAACCCTGTACGGGTAAGTACAAAAGCTTGGAACTACAAATAATCAAAAATTTCTGAGAAAAGAACAAAATTTCAAGAGTTTTATTATTGCTTTATGATCCATAGCAACAAAAATATTTTGGAGAAAAAATAGGCAAACCAAAAGTATAAGATTTTTTGAAAAAATCGGGAAAAAGTCTAGAAAAAATCGGATTTAAAAAAAAGGTAAAAATTGTAGAACAAGAGATAAAAACTATTTTTTTTGAAATTGAAAGGCATTTCCATAGCATAGAGATATAGAGAGAAAATAAAATAAAGAGTTTAAATAATGAATTGTAAAAAATAGATTTTTGTAGTTTATATTCATATTGTTGATTACATTGCATTGCACATCTTTCAAACTCAAAGCATTACTTCACATTGCATAACTAATAACTAGATGTTGATAGATGAGAAAATTTTAATTACAATATAGTTTTTACAAAGTCAACCTAAGGAGTTATGTAATTACTTCACTTTGTATAACTAATAACTAGGAGCAGCTGCCAATTGCATTTGCTTGTCATGGCATTTTATGAGACCACATTTCTTTGAGGCATTTTTTCAAATAGTTCACCGCCTTGTCTATGCTACCACATTTTTCATACATGTCTACCAAAGCATTTTGTCAAATAGTTCACTACCTTGTTGCTATGGCTAAAAACCTAAAACAAGTGCTTTCAAACAAGCTATGGATGCATGGAAAAAATCTATCAAAATCATAGTAGTAAGCAATAGCATAGAAAAAGCGATGAAATCTTTGAAAAAATTCCTCAAAGAAATGAGGTCTAATGGTGATGGAATGCCATGAAAATCAAATTGCTTTTGATTTTCATGGCATTCCATCACCATGAGACCTCATTTCTTTGAGACATTTTTTCAAAGAGTTCACTACCTTGTCTATGTTAACACATTTTTCATACATGTCTATCAAAGCATTTTATCAAACAGTTCATTGCCTTGCTGCTATGGATAAAAGCCTAAAACAAGTGCTTTCAAACAAGCTATGGATGCTTGGCTAAAAGCCTGCAGATTTTTTAAAAATTGGGATTAATTAGGATTTTTTGCAGATTTCTGCTTCTGTGGCCCACATTGCCAAATTGTCACACCCATAAATGAGTTTGAGACTCCATAATATTTCCTCGTTCCTAAATAAAAATTAGCACTATTGGCCTAACAATGCCTCATCAACAGAACCCCCATCATAGCCTCATCGATGGCCCGATGAAAGAAGTTAATAACCTTGTATCAGTGTAACAATACCCTATCAGGCTGACTCCTAAGGTGTCCTCCCCGATAGACTATTAGAGTCAACAAAAGCAAGCACATCATTGTAACACATGAACATCAGTGGAATGAATGTTTGCATTCCCCCGATGAAAGCAATTAATAACCTAGTATCGGTGTAACAATACCCTATCAGGCTGACTCCTAAGGCATCCTCCCTGATAGACGGATAGAGTCAACAAAAGAAAGCACATCATTGTAACACATGAACATCGGTGGAACAAATGTTTGCATTCCCCTGATGGCCCGATATAACCATGGATTATTAGGAATTAATATATATCAGGGGAATTAGTCTTGTTTACCTTGTTCATGGGCCAAAGGTCTATTAAGGGATTCACACCCCCTTATGGTTTAAAAACCTGCACTTCTGAGACCTAACAAATCATTCATTGATGTCATAGTTATTTTGTCATAAAACTCATAGTCACAACATTTAGGACAATCACAATGGATTTAAGTGAAACAAAAGGAAAAATTTCATAGATTCACTATTCTATATATGATTATAATACTTTGCCTAGAGATCACGAGAGTAATTTTATAAAGGCATGTTGTGGAAAACATTTATGAAATTTGAAAACATCTTTAGAATACAATATAAAGATGATATAGTTGAGAATCAAAATATTGAGGGATAGCCTCTTACCTGATCTGAACCCGTGGAATTATGGTCATTCCATGCAAAAAATATAGGCTTAATAGAGGTAGCCAAATGTGAAACTTTCTCAGTGAGACAGTTTAAGCAATTCATTATATGTTGGTAGTCTTCATTTGAGTTGACATGATTTGGAGAGGTTCTTATTGGGCGTTCAACAGATGGCTATGAAATCTCTATTGACAAACTATATTTCCTCTTGATACTAGTATTAGATTTAGTATGATCTAGTGCTGCCATATAATTGACAACATCTTCTACACTTGCTTCTCTATTATTGTTTTCCACCTAAAATACAATGTCAATTTCAACATATAGTCAGTTGAATAAAAAATTGAAATAAATAACACAATGTAAATTGAACCAAAAATCCATACACTTACTCCACATTTGTCCATTTTGGCCTGCAACCCGCATTAGCCAAATGTATATTCAGTCCTCACATTATCTCTTGCTCTCTTGCCTCTATTACTCTTTGTCAAATATTCTTCGTAACACATACTTTCTACAATTGTATCTAAAATTGTTCATTAGAAGTCTCATCTTGTGCTTGTAATATTTTCTAGAGATTTTTCCACCAACAGTGTCAAAGGCATTTTCCATTTTTTGTATAACATATTCCACATTTCGTGGAACTTTCTCTGCAAATTTTGATTTGCAGATATCCAAATGGGCCCTACATCTTACACCCAACTCAGAGGCCCACCTTGCAACATTTTTCCCAATGGGTTCACTATCTCTTCATACCTCAACCAAGAATGGCTTCTTACCTTCTAATATTCTTTCTTTTGTGTTCCTCTCTGTAGATCTGTATAAATCTTGACTCAATCTTTGTCTTTTAACATAAGAAAGCACATCTTTTGTTTCACCACTACAAATATTTCTGGCTGATCCACTAATTCCTTCAAAAGTTGTAGATGTGACAAGTGCACTCTCAGGAAATTCAGATGCAAAAAGACTCTCTTCATGACTTTGATTAACCAAAACTTCATGCTCCTTGGCCACATCATGTGCGACATGAGTAGGTAGATCAATAGTGGTCTTCATAGATTTCACTTCATCGCAACTATTTTTTTCACCAACTTTATTTGTTGAATCACAAAAGCGTTGGCTTCTACGAGTTGACAACACTATATCTTTACTTTCTTTTTGTTTTTTCTTTGCATTTTCTCTACTCTCTTTTTCTTACTTGTAAAACAAAACAAAAAAAATCATATCATGTCTTATATACATAAAGCTCTTGACTATAAAATTTCATTAAACAATATTAAACAAATAATTTACTACTTAGTGGATTTACAACTTGCCTGTTTGACGTCAAACCAAGTTGTGATAAATATTCATTATTCTTGGTCACACATTCTTCATGAAATAGCTCATAACATGTCACAAGAATTTCAACATTGTGATCACCATCATCTAATTTGTGCCTTAAATTCTTTTTCTTCATTTCCTGATGTCCACAAAAATAATAATGTATAACTTAGAAACTTGATACAAAGATAATTAACCATAACAAAAATTGCATAAATACAAGTTTATGAGGTCTCAGTTTTAATGAACAGTCATTAAAACACGTATGAAGTCTAAAGCACTGCAAACAACAATAGTCATTAGATGTTGTGGGTATTTTAGTCAATGGATATTAAATAATGGTGCACTACAGAAATGCCAGTTGCATAAAAAACTTAGCAATGTATTCGAATTGATCCATCAAATCTTTAGCAATAATGTTTTCATTCATGGTTCAATAAAAAAATATGTATTACCAAATTTTAACTGGACATGAAATTGTAGCATGGCAACCATTTTGTACAACTAAACCAATGCTTTGCTTAGGTGATAGCACCATCACTAAGAAATGTCTATGGTATTTGGTGATTCTTACTTCTATTGTTCTGTTATATATTAATTTGTTCATAACATCCAAATACATTCATGAAGGGGTAGATTTCATGAAAAAGAACAGATATGTTGGAGTGGACAGTGAGTTACAAGCAAGGAACACCATGATTTTGAGGACTAAGTAGTCAAACAACAATAAACTTCAAGATATATGCAAAACATTGAAGAAAATTTGATCAAAGCAAAAAAAATCAATGACCTTACAACATATAAAGATACATATGAGACAGTGATTTCTAGTGCATAAAGTCAAAAGCACAAATGTTGATAGCAATGATATCACTGTTAAAAAGAATGTGAAGAAAATAAAGGATGTGAGCAACATGTAATGCCAAAATAGTGGGGATATAATGAGGAAATGCTTCTATTGCAATGGGGAATCATTGTATTGATGCCTTGAGCATTGACAAAAAATAGTGATCAATCATCAAGGATTGTATACTGCTGCTATAAACAGTGAAGGAATAGAGAACAAAAGACCATATCAGTGAGGAAATGAGTGCCACAATGGGTGAAAGATCCAAGAAATGAAGACAACAATGAGAAATACTTTCATGGCAGTGAGTAGTCAATGCCAAAGCAGTTCACAAGGAAATGGTATACAATAATATTACAAAATAGGGCTAAAGATAATGCCATATGTAGGGAAGACAATGCTATTTTAGTAAAAAAATGTAAAAGAAAACATAGAAACAATGTTTAACAATTCTTCAATGATGGCTTTTATAAAGGATGCTAGAACAATGATAGTGATAAAGAACATATATAAAAGCAGTAAATAGTTCGGAGGAGCTGTCAAGAAAAGATCATTGTCAAAGTAAAGCAATGATGGTATACATATTCATATTGCATACAACATTTATATATGAAAACATATTCATATTTCATTCATATATGAAAAAATATTCATATTGCATCCTCATTTTTATATGAAAACATATTCATATTACATTCATATAGCAACTTTGTTCAACATTAAAGCTTTGAAACAGGTATTAGTCTGAAGGTCCATGTCCTTAAAACATAAAATAGTCTTAAAACAACATAAAAGTCTTACATAAAAGGTCATAAAATGGGGCTCATCAATAATCATCTGCATTTCTAGCAAAATCAGAATCATTATCACTCATGTCTACATCTACTTGATTTTCTTCCTCATCCTCATTTGTGACATGCAATACATTATCTCACCCAATTTCTTCATTGGTAATAAAAATATCTTCTTCAAACAGTCCCTCATTGTCTTCATCCACTTCTTCGAATGTTTCTTGTAAATTAACATATTTCCCATCAGGCATTACATCAACAACTTCCATAAATTTTTGTCTTGAACGAGACTCTATTTGAATGACATATGACCAACCTGAGCTTCTTACATCATCAATTAGAAGTGATTGGTTAATTTGAAGAGGGGAAACATACGACTCATCAGTCTCTGATAAAAATTGTCATGTATTTGCACGTACAAATCCATACTCATCAAATTGTACTGCGAATGGTTGGATCCACTTACATTTTAATAATATAGGACTATTTTCACCAAAATCCACTTGACTAATTTCTTGGATGAATCCAACATAAAATTTCTTCTCAATTTCATGAAGAAATTCAGCACTAACAACACAATCACAAATTGTCTTTCCTTTGTCTTTTTCTTCCACTCTTAAATGACTAACATGGGACCACATTCCACTAAAACACATAGCCCATAAATGTGGAGGTTGTGAAAGCTCACTTTCCTCTGTTGTTATATGTTGACCTTCTTCTTTTGCATCACTAATTGCATTAGCAATCCATTCTTCAAATTTTGGAAAAGAATCAATTCCAATCAAATCATGATGTATGCGCCTTTGAGGTTGATGTTACATCTAAGTTTGATTCTCTTCTTCATATTTTCTACATAGAATAATGACATACAAATAGTAAGATTAATAATATAAATGTGTAAATGCAATTGAGTAAAAAAATTATTGTGTAATTTTTTTTACCCATGCCACTTATCAAATGAAGATGTGTTTTGAAGAATAAATGAATGTATTGCACTTATTTCTTGATATGATAGCTTGAAGCGACATCCATTTCTTTCTAATACTTCACCTGCAACTCTCTCATCTTCGTCATCATCCCATACACGTCAATTGACATTTTTAAAATCCCTCATATTTTATGTGCAAAATCCCATGGCCTTTTGCATTGAATATCCCTCAGACATGTTTCCTTTTGGTTTTTCCCTATTATGGACAATTTTTTTCAAAACCTTCATATATCATTCTATAGGATACATCCATTTTGTTCTTACTGGGCCATAATGCTCTAGTTCATATTCTAGATGTATTAAAAGATGCATAGAAATGTTAAAGATTGTTGGTGGAAATTCTCGTTCCAATAGACAAAGGACTTCAACAACCTCCTTCCTCAAACTATCAAAGTTTGAAGGATCTAATACATGTAAACTCATTCTCTTTAATATTAGGCCCAACCTTATAATTTCCAATCTTGGCCCCTTTGCAAAACTTGATATATTTTCCACAATAGGTAAAATATTCTCAATTATGACATGATAGTTATGGGTCTTGAGGCCTCTTAAGCTATTAATGTTAGTTTGGCTTTTGATGCTGCTACTTACATATACAGTGGGAAAGCAAGTCTAAGACATCAACTGTAAGAATTGTGCACATTGTTCCTTTGTCCATACATAAGGAGCACTAGGTTTTCTATATTTTTCAACCCAAAGATTTTGACGAATCTTTATTTCTCGAAAGTCTTCACGTGATGAAATAGTATCAAGAGCACCAAAAAGAGTTTCTATAATAGCATAAGCTATATTTTTCTCAGTATGCATAAAGTCAATAGTATGCCTAATGGCTATAACCTTAAAGTATGGCAACTTATACAATATGCACAACTATTTTACACCACTTTCATTACATGGATCATATCTACTTCCAACAATCCCATCATTTTCAATAAATGACATTCTTTTTTGTCCATTCTCAACAATGTAATCCCCTGTTATTAGCAATGGCACTTCACGATTCTCTTCTTGACCATTGAAAGATGTTTTTTGTCAATGATATGGATGATCCATTTTAAGGTAAGCACGATGTCCACAATAAATACACTTGCAAAAAATTCTTGAGTGCCTCACAAAATCCTTAAAGTTGCAAGTAGGACATGCATGGTATCCATGAACAAAGAGACTATACAATGTGCCATATGCAGGAAGATCATGAATCATAAACAATAAGGAAGCTCTTAAAGTGAATTTGATTGAATGACCATCCCTTAAAGATTGAATTGCTTCAATTCCTTTTCACAATTCCATTAGCTCATCATATAATGGCTCTAGATAAGCATCTATTGTATATGAAGTCACATTTTTATTTCTTGGTATAATCAATGATAACATTAAGAAAAATAGTTTAGTTGCTAACCATGGAGGCAAGTTATAATTTATTAGAAACACTGGCCAAGTTGACCATTTAGTACTTTGATTTGAGAATGTGTTCACCCCATCTAGAGTCAAACCCAACCTTATATTATGAGGATCTTGAGAAAAATTAGGCCATCTGTTATCAAATTCCATCCATGTCTTAGAATTAGGCACATGTCGTTGTTTTCCATCAGTGCTCTTATTTTGGGCATGCCACTGCATAAGTTCAACAATGTCTCTGCACCTATACATTTAGAGTAATCGTGGGATTATCAGAAAGTGGTGAAGAACCTTTCTAGGAACCACAACTGATTTCAACCCTTGTCTATACCTCGGTTCATGACATTTCGAACATTCACTCTCATTTGCAAGAGTTTTGCAAAATAATACACAACCATTCACACATGTGTGGATGTTTTCATACCCCAAGCCAAGGTTACTTATTTTATTTCTACATTGACTTTGTTTTATTGGCAATGTGGAGTCAGCTGGTAACAATGAACTTAATAATGCCAATAACTGATCTACACTCTCATTTGTCCAACCATGCACCACTTGCAAGTTAAGAATTTGAAGGATTGTTGTCAAATGACTTAACTTGCAATTAGCATACACAGGCTTTAAATCATTGTCCATTGACTTGGCCCAATCATCATTTAGACCCTCATTCAACATTCTATCAACTTCAAATCCTTCGTCAAACATTTTTGCCTCTTCATCTATGTTTGGTGCCACTTCATCTATGTTTTTCAATGTCCCTCTCATCAACTACTCTCATCATATGCATGATATTGATCCATAGCCAACCTTTGACAATCATCCATTTATAATATTGTGCATTCCCATTTTAATTTTGTTTCTAATTTAAAGGAAAAAACATAAATTTGAAAATAGAGATGCCAAAACATTGTTAAAAGTAGTCACTTTTAGTGCAAACCATAACAGAAAGAAGAGGATATAATGAGTCATTGTTCTGAGATCTATCTTACATTCATTTGAAGTTTACCTATTGAGAATGGAATATGCCTATGTTTCCTATCAGCTTACTTTTGACAATGAGGGTTTTGAATTACCTCTAAATTTGCTGCAGATGGTCTCGCTGACTTCAAATTCATTGCAACAAACTTTGAATTCCTTGCTTGCCTTTTCAAAAGTCTCCAAGTCATATCCAAACAAGCTGTATCGCCCATCCAATTTCCTCAATACTTGTCCATGAGAATACCAAATGTCAACAACAATCGAATTTCATTCCCATGCAAGCAATTATACATTTTACAAGTTGTTTGACTTATAAATATAGACAAGTTATGTAAACCACTAGATAAATAGCATTTAAAGGTTTGTTGTCTCTGACTTATAATCTATTTTTGAGTTCAACTAATACAACTATTTTTTTGGGTTTATTTTCATGGTTGTTATTCATGTAACTTGTACTTTCATATCCATTTGAGCTAATTTTTGTATTTCTTTCTTTTGCATTGGTTGTGTTATGAAAGTAAAACTTGAAAGTGCCCCTGCTGATAAGATTTGAGTCTTTAGTTGTTTACTTGTTTTTGTGATATTTGACTTTTGAGTCTTAATATATAAGTCTAGATGTTTATCTAGATTGATGTGGATCTTGCAAATTCCAGATACTTAAAGCTAAAACATGATTGAGCCTTGAAAGTGGATTGATCCACAGATAACATTATGGTGAGTACTAGAATGTAATGTTCATTGTGGGTCATGAATGAGTGGAGGTGATACAAAATATTTAAATATACCAGTAACAGTCATATGGTGTTAATCAATTAATGTAAATGTGACATAAGGATTTATTATATATAAGTGAGTTGAAGGCCAAGAGTATTTTGTTTGATTGTCAAAGAGGACAAACTTAACATAGCCATACACTCATAATTGATTTTGGATCACAAGTGTTTGTGTTCAAAATCATCTCTTAGAAGTACATGATATATATCTTCTACAAGTATTTCAACACGCTGCAAGTATTTCTTGACAAGCTTATCTCTAGGTTCACCTAACTTAGAATTACATGTCGGATGCTAATATTTTTTTTCCTTGGTGAGTTAGCTGTGTTCCTTTTTGTTCATAAGGAACATCTTTATAATTAATGTGGGTTTGTCTCTTTTGATGTGCATCCATTTCAAGTCTGCAATCAAATGAATTACAGAGAGGCTATGTTTGGTTGAGGCTCATCAGGTAATATTTTGGAGTAATTCTTTAATTGGAAAATATATCCTTATTTTCTATAATTTTATTCTATTTGGTAGAGTGGCTCAAGGGATAAGGATTTTAAATGTTTACACAACTCTATGAAGAAGTCATGATTTATTTATAATAGTGTCTCTAAAATTTACTTCCAAATTACCATGAGAAATCCCTTGAAAACTATGGTTATAGGAGGGTGTGGGAGGTGTGCTTAGTGAATGCGATGTATATGCTATCCAGAAAAGAACTGAGTTGGTTCTTGCAGAAGTACTTTGGACAATTTGACTAACTAGATATGCATGCATTAGTAGTTTCAAGTGTAGCATAGCCTATTCAATCATGGGAAATGTTAGGAGATTCATTTGTCTCTCTAACAAAGAGTTTTTTCAACCATTGCAAATTTGCAACTAGCTTGAAACGATATCTTCATTGTTGAAGAACTAGCATTTGTCTTGTCATAATTCTTTGGCAGAACTATAGTAACATGGGGATATTGTAAAGAATATTATAAATTAAAGGATTAACATTGATTTGGTCAAGCTAGGTAATGAACACCATATATATGTGGTATTTGTCTTCTTGGAGACAACAAGATTTATTCAGTTATCCATTACTGATTCTTATTCTCTCTTATTTTTTTGTATGATCTATGCATGTTATTTTTCATTGTGCTAGTTATTAGAACTGAAAAATTTCACATTTTTCACTAGCCTCCACCCACCAATCCTCCACATTCCATAGAAATTCATCACATTTTAATTTTATGATCAAAACAAATTGTTGAAATTTGTGTGACAAGATCCATTTTGTAGCCCACGTTGCCAAATTGTCACACCCATAAATAAGTTTGAGACTCCACATTTTTTCCTACGTAAAAATTAGCACTATTAGCCTAATAATGCATCATCAACAAAATCCCCATCATAGCCTCGCCGATGGCCCGATGAAAATAGTTTATAACCTAGTATCGGTGTAACAACACCCTGTTGGGCTAACTCCTAAGGCGTTCCCTCTGATAGACTGATAGAGTCAACAAAAGTAAGCATATCATTGTAACACATGAACATCGGTGGAACAAATGTATACATTCCCTCGATGGCCCGATATGATCATAAATTATCAAGAATTATTATATATCAGGGGAATTAATGTGTATTGGGGTAATATATTTTGGCATCCCGCCGATAGACTGAAGGAAAATTATTCATCGATGGAGGGGGTGGCTATCAGTGGAATAAGGATTGCAGTCTCGCCAATACAACAATGATGATTGATTGCTAACTGATGTGACATCTCAAGGCATCGTCTAGATATTTAAAAATAAATGCTTCCCCCCGATGACAAGACTGAAACGACTGGTGTATTTATGAGCCAGAGTTGAAGTGAATGATATCATAAGTTGATCACATAATTGTTGCATAGTCTGGAAGATTTCATTGAGGATAGAAGCATAAAGGAAAAGCTAGGAGTTCTCACGTAGCAGAAACCAGTGGAGGTGAGACCCAAGTAAGTAAACCAATCCCAGCTGAGAAGTTGTATTTTTCAAAGGATTAAGAATTTGAACAATGGAAGAAAATGCAAAAAATCCCAAAGCTAAGAAACATAAAACTAAGAAGAGACTATTGAATCAAGACCTGATAGATCAATGCACTGGGTTGGGGCCAAGACCCAGGAGGGTTTCTCAAATGAATCCTTCAATGGATAGATTATTAGATAAACATAAAGGCTTGGGGGATATTTCGACACCATGACACGGGTATGGGCTTTTCATGTATCATTATAGGAAACAATTTAGGTTTCAATGAGTTTGCAACCCGTGGAGGTTGAACTTGGGAAGACTCATGGTGCCCAATGTGTTCATAAATGTAGAATTAATTAGAGCTCCGGCTAGTAGATATGACCCCAAGAGGAGAACTATCCAAGAACATAATGGGGTTGACATGCTTGTTATTTTTGAGGATTTAATTTCTAATGTGTTTTAGTTGGAGTGTCCTATGAAATTTCCATTCACAATTAGAGATCTCTTGATAGAGTATCACCATATGGATACCAGCTACAAACGATGGAAACTACCCTTGCATAGGCCTAAGAATGAAGGAGGCCAACTCAGGAGGTTTTCGAGTAATGAAAACCCTCCTTTTCATGAGGAATTGTTTGAAGAATATTTCAGATACACTTATTATTCAGCCGGTCAGGTCTTGGGGGTAGAGGTCCCACCCCTCATGTTTATTGCCCCAATGGTCTTAGTTGTAGACATACAAAGCAATGATGCCAGGTCATTCAATTATGCTAGATAATTGGCCAATGACCTAAACTAAGAGTTTGAAAAGATTAAAAACAATAGTGAATATATTCATTTCAAACATTATTCTTTGTTCATGCATTTGCTGATGCACGAGGGACATGTTAGAAGGGTCTGGAGTCAAGAATTAAGAATAAAAGATACAAATGAAAATGGGAACCTCAAACTTGTATAGATACAGACTTCACTATGGGATGGTCGATTTGGTAGATCTCATTATCTTTATTTTGAGGAGTTTTTCATGAAACCATTAATGAAGTGGCTAGATTATCCATGTGATTATAACTTATCCCCATAAGTGAAAAAGTTTCTAAGACCAAAGGAAAATGACCCAAGGAAAAAGGTGGATCATAACTGGGGAGACTGGTATGCTTTTCCTGACTGCACAGTGATTAGGGTTTATGGGTTTGAAGGAACTCCACACTTATTGCCATGAGTAGTTCCTGATAGAATTACCTACTTAGAAATTGTGAGGCAATTGACAAAATCTGATTCCAAAAACCTCAAAGGACACAACAAACAATCGATCATGCACAATACCTTATGTTTTGGAGACTTTACAATGGTTGCAAATGAGGGATATGAGGAAATTGATGCTAAATTAGCACAATATAACCTCCCTCTAGGTAACAAAAGGAAAAAATTTGATGCAAAAGGATTTATTCACAAAGCAAGGTTATCATAGGTGTTACCAGGATATGATCATGTATTCTTAGTTGAAGATTTAATCAGAAACCATGATGAAGCCTCTACCACTAAAAGAATGACTACGTATAATAGGGTTATGCTTGCAAAGGAATGGAAAAGAAGAAATGTCCCATCTTATTTGAAGGCATTTGGTGAAATACATGATCCTCTAGCAAGGATTGAGCAACTCATTGCTCATATGGATGAAGTGGTAAAGAATGTGCCTTCATTTGTCTTTGATGCCCCTCATGCAACCTATTCAGGAGTGCTGGCTAAAGATATAAAGCCCTTAGATTATATCCCTTCACAGCCAACTCCTGATGTGAGTTTTTTTGTAGATACTGATATGAGTGAAGAAGAGGAGAGTGATGAGGAAAGTGATGAGGAGGAAGAGCAAGTACAACAAATAAGTGCTTTTGTAATTGTATGGTATGAGCCTCCTCAGGAACACAATGTTGTAAGATTTGAAGCATCAAATGAATTATCAGATGATGTTAGGGTGAAGTCTAGACAAGAGTTCATTTCTGATGGCTATTTTGTTAAGTCTCCTAAGTTTAAATCATTTGTTTACGAATATAAAGGCAAGAAAATGAGACAAAATATGAAGGATGTCACTCCTGAATGAGAAGCCGTTGTTTTGAAAGAATTGAAAAAAGAAATAGACAAAGAGATGGAGTCCATCACTCCTGAGAGAGGGAGAGAGTTACTCCAAGAAGTTGGAGTATTGCTTTTTCTCAGATGGGTATAAGCTCTGCAATTGTGTTTGATAGTTTCAGAAAGAGAGGAGATAAAACAATGAATTTAATAGACGAAGCAAGTGACAAGATGTATTCAGGATTTAGATACAATCCAAATGAGGCCACCTTGCTTATTTGGTCACTGTACCCCCATGACAAAAGATTAGCTGTGATTGATAATCCAAACCAAATGTTTGGACATCTCATGGTTCAAAGAGTAGGGGATACCAACCCCATGGAGACAACAAAGTTGAATGTCAATGTCACAAAGTTCACCAAGGCATAGATTGATAAGCTGGTTAAAGAAAATGATAGGTTGAAGAAGGAATTAAAACATCAAAGAGAAAGATCATCTTCCTCTTCCACACCAGAATTGTATTCCCCATGGCTTGAGAAAGATAAGAGAGTATTGTATGCAATGGCTGATACAACTTATTGGAAGAAGTGCCACCTGAAATCTCAAGAAAAATGTAAAGAATTGGAGAAGGAAGTCAAAACCATCAAGTATAATACTGCATCCAAAATTATCAAGGGAAGATTCAATAAGATGATGAAATGTGCAGATGAATATTGGAGGCAATTTAAACAAGTACTCTCAGCAATAGAGGAGAACAAACGATTACAGGGGAGAATAATAAAAAAGAGACAAGAGCTTCAAGACAAGCAAATCTTGAAAAGACAGACAATGCAAACACATAAAAAATTGGTAGAAGCACACAATGGATATCATAATAGGCTCGTCAAGGATTTTGAGTGCTTCAATTTGACTCTTACACTCTATGATGATATGGGAAATCCTCGAGAATATGATGATTGGAAGGAAGATTTTAATGCGATTATGACTGCTGTATTACAAAAGATCAATGACAAGGATATGATTTTACAAAATACTCACAACTAGCTCGAGAAGATGATGTATAGGGAGTATGATATGAGAGAGGTGATCTCCAATGTAGATACTTGTGTTGAACAAGAATACATCCATCACCTCTCTGCATTCAATTTGTTCCTCAACCAAACTATGGATACACCAGACACAGTAGGGCAACCATTAGGATGAAAGGAGTTAGCCAATAGCATGAGCACCATATCATGGAGTAGAAACTTTGAACATATTTTAGGTGGTCACAGGTTTCTACTTGGAGATTAACGGATCGGTGCATTTAGTTGCTACAATATTTTGTTTTCTTAATTATGTTTAGTTATCAAACAACATGACTTTTTGTAATAGGTCTGTAGCTTGTTGCCTCTCACATATATAAGAGAGATCAAGACCTGAATAGATCATCCATCTCATAGCAGAAGCTACTAGTATAATGCATATTATTCAAAGATAAATATAATGGAGAAGGTTATGCATAATTGTTAATTTGCTTTCAAGTGTTCAACTGTTGTGTGGATTTATATGCTTATATGTTATTTGGTTGTCTCCGAAGTGGCTGTTTATGTTATTCAAATTGAGTGTGTGGAAATACATTTAATTTTTCAATACACATTTGTTGTAGTTGTGTGACGTTGTTGACTGGTTTTAGTGTGCAAAAGAATTAAAATTCATTTTAAGAAATCAAATTTGATAGGTTCTTGTTTGGATTAAAATCCTTTTGAATAGATTGTCTTAATTGGTTTCCTTTCACATTTGAATTAAATCCTTTCACAACTTCACAATAGCATAAGGGGATATCACTAGGATTACTAAGAAGAGTCCAAATAACTAACATACTTGCACATTTTCATAAGGTGCAAATATTCAAAGTTCCCAACTGTTCGAGTTAAGCTAAAGAGTGAATCTACCTATCTTATAGAACCCTATCTCCAAAATCATCATTCATCCCTCCACTTCGTCCACCCAATAGAAGTAGGCACTGGTAATAATTAGATATTACATACAAAATACAACTCATAAACTTGAACTCTCAATTACTCTCACTAGTATTTAGACATTAAAAAATTGCATCTGCTTCATCTCACGTTCCATAGTAGATTTCTCAATCTAGGAACCATATTTATCTGTAAATCTACCTTATTGTTCAGGTATACCCACCTAGGTTTGGCAGAGCCTGAAGAGTAGAAGGTAATCAATCCTGCTTACCTTGTTTGTGGGCCAAAGGTGTATTCAGGGATCAGAACCCCCTTATGGTTTAAAACCTGCACTTTGAGACCTAACACTAGTGATGATGGCCCAGGATTTTTCATCAAAATATATGCAGAACTTCCATGGTTTAACTACGTCTCACTGTCCTTGCCATGCTGAGAAGGTAGAGGTAGATTTCAACAAGAGCCTCCATTGTTTGAATTGGCATCAAACAATACCTTCAACCTCAACTTATGTCATTACATATAATGACATTTCCCCAATTGTTTGTATTGTTTAATCACACAATAAGGGGCCTTTAGAGCCCAACGGTACCTGCCCAATCTACATATACCTTTGGTGTTAATGAAAATCACAAGCATAAGTGAAAGTGTTAGGAAGGTAGGTCTATTTCATTTAGTTTTTTTTCATTGTCGAAATACGTCTACCTTAATTGATGCAAATCTATTCATGAGATTTATACGCATGATCACTATTGCTATCTATGCTCTAGACTAGTTTGATATGCCCATGATTTGTTGCCTATAGTACTTGACTAATGACTCTTTGTGAATAACGCAAGTATAGTGCTTTAATTGATTTCAAACATAAAGTGGGTGGTAAGTGTTGCTTTATGTGATAACCATACATGACTTAGTTAAGAAATGAGAATCTCACTTATAAGATTTTCTCAATGAACTAGGATCCTGTATGCAAATACATGATGTCAATCTTTTCATTTTTCCCTTTTTAGGTCCACTCTTGAAAGCTCCTAAGTGGATGAAGAGACCAGTTGGTGTTAGTTTTGGATTTGGAGGAAAGCTTGCTTCATTTTGGCCCAGTATAGCATCACAGAGTGTTGTTGGCTCTTTTGAGGTAGAGTACAATTTATTCTTTGGTACATGTCATTAAGATGATATATGGACCTATGGTCTTATTTTTTTGCTATTTTCATAGGTATATATACACAATCTCGTTACCGAGGACAGTCTAGTGCTTTGTTCAACAAAATTTGAAGCTGCAATAGCGGATGGTGAGAAATCATCATTGCAAGCTTTGTGCGAAAAGAAGTCTTAGGATTCTCAATTACTTATTTGTGGATACTTTTTGAATGGGATTAATAACAATTTACATTTATTTGTATTGTTTCACTTACAAATTTTTTGTTTCTACATTGATTTAGTTTGGAAGAAGAGAGGGAGACATGGAATTTCCTAAGAGTCATGTTTGAAGATGAAGGCAATGCTAGGACAAAGCTACTTGAGCACCTTGGATTTCAAGTGCAGTAAAAAAAGAATCAAGATTTACAAGAAGCCAAATCTACCAACATTGATGATATTAGCAATGAAATAATCAACAATGTCACTCTTGATGATACAACACAATTAGATCCATCAGTTTGGTCAAAAGGTGGACAAAATGTTACATCCCCCAATGAATTGGGATCCTGTATGCAAATATATGATGTCTATCTTTTTCATTTTTCCCTTTTCAGGTGCACTCTTGAAAGCTCTTAAGTGGTTGAAGAGTACAATTGGTGTTAGTTTTGGATTTGGAGGAAAGCTTGCTACATTTTGGCCCAGTACAACATCACAGAGTGTTGTTGGCTCTTCTAAGGTAGAGTACAATTTATTCTTTGGTACATGTCATTAAGATGATATATGGTCTTATTTTTCTGCTATTTTCATAGGTATATATACATAATCTTGTTACTGAGGATAGTTTGGTGCTTTGTTCAACAGAGTTTGAAGCTGCAATAGTAGATGGTGAAAAATAATCATTGCGAGCTTTGTGTGATAAGAAGTCTTAGGATTCTCAGTTACTTATTTGTGGATACTTTTTGAATGGGATTAATAACAATTTACATTAATTTGTATTGTTTCAATTACAAACTTTTGGTTTCTACATTGATTTAGTTTGGAAGAAGAGAGGGAGACATGGAATTTCCTAAGTCATGTTTGAAGATGAAGGAAATGCTAGGACAAAGCTACTTGAGCACCTTGGATTTCAAGTGCAGTCAACAAAGAATCAAGACTTACAGGAAGCTCAATCTGCCAACATTCATAATATTAGTAGTGAAATAATCAACAATGTCACGCTTGATGATACAACACAATTAGATCCATCAGTTTAGTCAAAAGGTGGACAAGATGTTACATCCCCTAGAGACAATGGCAAGGAGTTTTTTGATAGTTTGCACGGTTCGAAAGAAGATTCCTCACTTCCTCTCACTGAAAATGATTTTGTTGTTGGGAAGGATACCCTAGGAAATGGAGAAGAGGTGCAACATGAAGCTACTAAAGATTCAACTAAATACTAAGAATGCGATGAAGCCATTCAAAGTTCTTTAGTTGTTGGTGATTATAAGGGAGCAACCATGCAATTCCTATCAAAAAACAAGATGGTAGATGCACTTCTCATTGCTCATGTCAGGGGGAGTTCTTTACAGGAGAAAACTCATGATGAATATTTAAGAAAAATGAATTGTTCCTATCTTAATGTTATGCTTCTATACTAATTGCATGGCATTTGCAACGTCTTAAAGTCTTTTAATGTTTTATGTTTTACCATCCTTCTTGTATTCAACTATTTGGATTTTAGAAGGATAACTGGCTCTGTTTATCTAAAATATATTTCTTTTTGTGGAATATTTTCTGACTTAACACTATTAGTGCAGGTGGTTTCTACTATGGTCAATAATGATCTTATTGGCCTTGTGAACAATAGGCCTTTGAAATCCTAGAAAGAAACTCTTGCTTTACTTTGTACACTAAGTGTTTTTTCCCATAAAAAAATAGTTAAACAAAAAATTATGTAAATTGGATAATGCAATTTTGATTTGGAGCAAATTGTACTTGACAATAAGTTTTTTTTATAACTCATTTCTAATTTCTGTGAGTTGTAGTTTGAAGCTTTTGATATAATGAGAAAATGTACAAATTTATGCATTGTATCATATAGTTGTGTACAATATTTTCAAACATTTATCATACTTGTATCATAGATACAAGACTTGGATGTAAAACAATCTTGGTAGGCTGATTTTTGACTTAAGACTTGGAGGACTCGACACAGACTTGGTAGGCTAACTTTTTGACTTGGACGTTGAAGGTAGGTTTTCAAATCAAATAAACCCTACCCCACAGAGTGATGTGTATTTTCCATTATATTTTCATTGAATGCTCTTGGAAAAGAAATGAAATTAGCTATGATGGTTTTTTGTTCACTATTGCCAATTGATTCTAAGTTTTCTTTAAGAGGCTTCAGGTTGTATGATCAAAGGGGTCTCTTGTAGTCAATAGAGAAAGAAAGTTAGTCCTTGAAGAGATTGTAACAAATATGTGATAATCACAAAGCACAAGGTTCAAAGCAGTGAGATCATAATGTAAAAACAAAAGAGAAAAATTATGTTTTTATTAGAACAATGATTTTAAGGATTGACTATGAAGAACAATCATCATAAGATAGTAGTGAATACAAACAGCGGTAGTTCCAATGAGTTATCAATACAGTGAATAAAGAGTTAAAATTTTCAATGCATGATAACAGTAGTCCAAGGCATGCAAGGGATATGAATGAAAGACAATATATAGAGGGAAAATAGTTGCAAATGATCACTGTTATATCACAGCATATGAGTGTTAGAAGATCATATCAAAATGAAGGAGATAATAGTAGTTGTTATGAATGCCATGTGACTTGATATCATGCACAAAGAAGATGTAAAAGACCATGGAACAAAGTGAAAAGGGGTCAAAGTTAGTGAGATTCATTCACTGTCAAAGAGCATTATCATTATATTAGTGAAAGCACAAGATTGTAACAACAATGAAGCAATGGAAAGCAAGAACAGTATATGCAACATCAGGATCACTGTCATAAAGGATGAAGATTAGCATGAGGTTTCAAGGTTCAAGATTTCCACTTACCTTTAGATTGTAACCTTGTTTAATGTTCTACCCTTTCTTGAATGATACTGGTGTTGCAACTCAAAAAACACTGCTCAATAAGCTCTAGCATTACAAAAATGGAAATCACTACTCTTTGCATTTCAATGGTTGTTTCCTTCATCAGACTTGCAATTGGAAAACCTTCAAACATGCGCAGGAGCTGAAATACCAAATTGTTGATTAAACTTTGAAACTTCCCTCCAATGTGAAATCACAATGTTTTACACCAAAAATCAATTAATGGAGATTCCCTCCAAATGCATACATGACCCGATTGACCAAGGCACCAAAAATACCTTCTTCTTTTTTGTCTACCAAAAATACCTATTGCTAAAATGCACCAAAAAAATTATTGTGTGGAAGGCATGCAAAAATTAATCTTCATTTTTAGGGGAAAAAAATCATCTATCTACATTGTCATTTTAATATAGGTTGTGAAAATTAAGATAAGCATGATGTGCTCCTAAAATTACTAGAGTTAAAACTTGTATAAAAAATACAATCTATAAAAATGATCCACACACAATTGATTTCATAGATTATAAAATAATTCTATTTTTAAAAAATAATTAACAATATAAAGCCTGAAAGAGAAATTTTTTGCATACCAAAAGCGATCATAATTGTTATTTCTATTTCACATTATTAAGATGGTTGAGTATATTAGCAAGCAAAGATATAAGTGAATCAATTTCTTCATTTTTATTGCAATTGGATTGTTTAAATCATATTTTATTAGTGACATTGACCACAATTGCTCTTTGATACATTTGACATGCTAACACAACAGGAAAATCAAACTGGCTTCAAATCATAGTTAAAAACATTAACGATTCATTAACATAATGAGTAATAAAATTAGTTAAAGAATGTAAATGTTTATAAAATATGTGAAGGCCTTAAGACTGCACCGAGAGGCAATACCTTCCACGCAATAGGTATTTTTGGTGCACCAAGCAACCTAGGCGGCCAAATGGCCCGCTTAGGTAGGGGTCCCATGAGGAGGGCTTAATTAGCTCTATGGATTATGATCAAATTCAAAAGAAAAAATAATAGAGGAGTAATAATCATTTATTTAGTCACTAATTTAGCCATATATTTAGTCATTTTTATTTGTCTGATATTAGTCATTTATTTAGTCATTTTTATTTATCTGATATTAGTCATTTATTTAGTCATTTAGTTGTGATTTTACCCAATGACCAAATTAGTCATTTATAAATGACCAAATAAGTCACTTATAAATGACCAAATTAGTCATTTATTTTCAAGATAATACTAGTGTTATTCACGTGACTAAAGTTTTTAGTCACGTAGTCATTTATTTGCCAAATTATACTAGTGAGAGGAAGGAGAAAACTTTATCACCTTCTTCTAGAGATGGAGACGTATAGCCAGTAGATGCCCTGTTGAAATACCTAAAAAATAGGTCACTATATTCCAAGAAAACCTCAATTCAAAATTGAGAAGTGACTTGAGAGTACACTATTTTACTTCATTTGTGGAACTAGTGGAAAAAGGGCCTCATACGAGAAAAGGGTCTCATTGACAAAGGTGAACTCAAGGCACCCAACAAAAATCCAAATGTGTATAACACCCCTAATGACAAAATTTTTTTTTGGTCTCAAAACAAAAATGTTACCAATGATGGGGTTGTTGATGCTAAAACCCTACAAGTAGGACTGATCATTACACTTAGAGGACATAAAACCTCTACCAACATGCTCAACACCGTCAATCAATCTCCCAACACTATCCAAAACACCCAACAACCACAATAGCAAAAGAGGTTTCCAAAATGTGAGTTCACTCCCCTAGGGGAACCAATCAAATCGGTCTTCAAACAACTATTGCAACACAATCTCATACAGCTTCAAGAGCCAAGACAATATGATCCAAGACAATTTAAACTCTTTTGGTGGGATGACAATGCCTTTTGTGATTTCCATAGAACTAAGGGACATAGCCTACAAAATTGTCAACAATTGAAAAACATCATACAGGATTTTGTCGAGAACAAAACTATTGAAGTTGGTGGACAAAAACAAACATCTTCAAACATTGATCACAAGGTCTTTTCTGATCCACTACAAGACCATGGGAAAGGAAAAACCCCCAATTCGTGAAACAAGACCAATACTTTGGCCAACTATGCTAATGTCCAGCATGATTATAGTGGCCCAATCATAAATCACATCCGAGCAGTCGATGAGCATGTCAACATGATTACCATAAAGAAAACTCTTGAGTGTGCTGTCAACACTCGCCGAACCAAGATAACCATCCAAGGCCTGCCATCGCAGCAACAACCATAGTCTTCCAAGCCCCAGTATAACTTATTTGATGAGTTGGGGGAGATCCCAACCCAAGTCTCTATCTTGAAACTGTTGTGTATCTCCCCTGACCATCGATCTATTCTAGACAATGCAAGCACGACTATCCCCAATGACCTTGCTGTCAATCATTTCCAAGAGATGGTAGGATACCTAACCAACAATCATCATGCTAATTTCTCTGAACAAGATTATGTAACCGAAAAGACAAACCATAACGACCCTATGCATCTTGAAGTCCTTGTTCATAAAACAAAAGTTAGACGAGTCTTGGTAGACAAAGGAGCATGGTTGAATCTTTGCACCTTGAAACTAGTTAAGGCATTAGGCTTCTTAGAGGCGTGTGTGGACACCACCAAAAGCATTTTCATTAAGGCATATGATGATGAAGAATGAAAATCAAAGGGAGTTGTAACACTCCCCATCATAATTGGTCCTGTAGTTATGGATACAAAATTCCAAGTCTTGGATCTCGTCCTCCCATATAACCTTTTGCTAGGTAGACCATGGATTCACACTATGAAGGCCGTCCCTTCCATGCACCATCAATGTATTAAATTCCCCTACAATGGCACCGAGAGTGCAATAGATGGTGACCCAAATCCTTTCCAATATTGCACTAACCTACGATGGATACCCCAACGCCAAGTGCCTATAAAGCAGGAAGCTTCATCATCCAATTCATCCCACTATGTCGATCCATCCACTCTTTCTAAAATATCCACTTCATAATCACTACCTTCCACTCCTAAGGTTGAGATCCAAGATAAGGGTTGTGGAGAATATCACATGAAAGCATCTTATTGTGTTAGCCATTTGGTTCCTCCTAAATCATACGGTTTACCAACAATAGATAGGTGACAATCAATGGTCACCATACACATCCCTCCCACAACGACTTTCACAAAATGGGGGGAACTAAGTAAATAATCCATAAACGAAGAAGATGTGACCTCCTGGTTATACAAAGAAGACAATGAAGAACCTCCTCCACTTACTCAGATACCTACAGATCAATATGGAAAAGGTTTCACGATAATGCAAAGCAAAGGATATAATGGACATAGTGGCTTAGGGTTACATAAGAATGGGAGGACTGATCCTATCATTGTTACCAAATGGCCAAAAGGGCTAGGGATTTGGTTTCAACTGCTCCAGATTGGAGTTTCTAGTACCACATCACCTTTACTAGAGGAAGTAAGTGCTTCTAAATTTATTGAGACATCCAATGAGCCATCTAACTAACCCTATTGTGATTCCCCTGACTCTAACGAATATGAGTGGGATTCCCTATCCTCCACCTCTGTCATGGACCTTGATAAACTATTTGGAGAGCTTGAAAAAATGCTTAAATCCTTGCAAAATCCACCGAAATACTATCCACAAAAGACTTTTATAAAAGAGGCCCTTAGTATATCCCCAACTTATCAATTGGGATCAACAAGACACCCCTGTCTTAGATATCTTTGAGAACGATGAAGCAATAGCTGAGTTCCTAGGACTCTAAGAAGGTATACCTAGTGGTGACCATAAGGCTATATTTACCATAGACTTGGATAACATGGCTTATTTTGGGGAGTCCATTCAACCCTCCAGTTGCAAAATAAGAAAAATAATCAAAAAAATAAAAATGACGAGTCCCTAGGTGAAAATCGAAAGGCACCTTTGGACAATGAAATAGAAAAAAATAAGGATGCATCCAAGGGAAAAAACCTCTTTGAGGAACCTAAGGATGGAGGTTTGAACATTCTCCCTATTGCTCAGGAAAGGTCACCCATGTTAGTTGAAGAATCTATGGAAATCAACATAGGCACTGAAGAGAATCCCTGACTAGTCTATTTTCTAGCATCTTTGACAGAAACAAAGTAGCCTGAATTTCACAAATTCTTCACACAAAGACATATCAAATTTGCATGGTCATATGTCAACATGCCTAGACTAGATCCTGAACTGGTGTTACATCATTTTCCATTACAACCAAGTGTTAAACCTGTGAACAAAAAATTGAGAAAAATGCACCCATAAATTGCTTTATTAGTCAAGGTTGAACTAAAGAAATTGTTGGATGTTGGATTTATAAAATCAATTGACTATGTAGATTGGATTTCCAATCTTGTACCAGTGATAAAACCAACAGGGGGCATTCACATCTGTACAAACTTCAGAGATATAAACAAAGCATGTCCCAAAGATGACTTTCCCCTGCCAAATATTGACATGATAGTGGACTTAACATCAGGATATGAAATGTTATCCCTTATTGATGGTTTCTCGGGCTATAACCAAATCAGAATTGCAACTGAAGACCAACCTACGATATCTTTCACTTGTCCATGGGGAAATTATTGTTGGAACGTTGTGCCCTTTGGACTTAAAAATGTTAGAGCAACCTATCAACGCGCCATGACAACTATTTTTCATGACCTCATACACACTCTCATGGAAGACTATGTGGATGATTTGATAGCAAAATCATTAACAAGGGATGATCATTTACAGGTCCTAGAAAATATTTTTCAAAGACTAGAAGAATACAAAGTGAGGTTAAATCCAAAGAAATGTGTATTTGGTGTGAAATCAAGAAAAATTCTAGGATACATCATTTCTAGACAAGGCATTGAAATGGACCCAAAAAAAGTGAAAGCTATAATGGACATGCCTCCACCAACTAATATTAGTCAACTAAGGCAACTACAAGGGAGACTATAGTCTATCAGACAGTTCATAGTGCAGTTAGCTGATAAAACACATCCTTTCCAACATCTACTCAGAGAAGGGGTACCATTTGTATGGACAGTTAAATGCCAAGAAGATTTTCAACTAATCAAGGATTACCTACTCACACCACCAGTGTTAATGCCACCTATTGAGGGACAACCATTGATTCTTTACATTTTAGTAACCACCTCAACACTAGGAGCCTTGCTTGCACAAAATGATAATAAGGGTCATGAAAGGGAAGTATACTATATTAGCCGCACTTTGGTAGGTTATGAGCTAAATTATAGTACCATTGAATGTGCTTGTCTTGCAGTAGTTTTTGCTACTCAACAACTTAGGCACTACATATTAAACCACCAAACAATGCTGGTCACAAAGATAAATCCTTTGAAATATCTCCATAGCAAAGCAACATTAATAGGATGATTAGCCAAGTGGGTAATGGTACTCAGTGCATATGATATCCAATATGTAGAAATAAAAGCTATAAAAGGACAAGTCATTGCTGACCAGTTGGCTAACACACCGATAAAAGAAAACCATCCTCTAGTTATAGATTTTCTTGATGAGTTCATATTCAATCTTGACACAGGAATGACATGGAAGTTATACTTTGATGGGTCCCACACAAATCATGGCTCAGGGGCTGACATATTGTTTATCACACCACAGGGTGACTCCATTCCTAAGTCATTCAAAATTGCTTTTCCTTGTACCAATAACATAGCAGAATATGAGGCTCTTGTGATAGGACTACACATGGCAATAAAATGGAAGATTAAGAACCTACAAGTTTATGGTGGTTCTCAGCTAGTAATCTGACAATTCAATTATGACTATGAAGCCAAAGATGAAAAGCTTACCCCATACAAGTGGATGGTAGATAGTTTCAAACAATATTTTGACAAGATTGTCTTTCATCAAATACCTCGCATTCAGAATAGGGCAACAGATGCCATGGAAACTATTGCTTCACTTTTGGACATACCTAGCAACATGCCTAAATTCAAGTTTTTGGTAGAAGAACTTTGGTCCTTGCCTATGACATCCCAAATTCAAAGATGGTGTGTGAAATCATTGGTCCCAATTCCCTATGGTATAAAGACATATATGACTACGTTCATGCCAAAATCCTACCCCCTGACCTTTCCAACAACCAAGTAAACCATCATCGGAGATACCCTTTATAGACATGCCATAAACAACACCCTATTGAGATGTATCGATACTAAAGAAGCACAAGCGACCTTATGTGGGGTACATGAGGGTATATGTGGATCCCATTCTAGCGGTCCTAGCTTAGCCAAGAAGACTGAGTTATTATTAGCCTACAATAGAAAAGGACTCATATATCTTTGTCAAGAAATGTTGCCAATGTCAGATACATAGAGAATTGATACATGCATCAACACATGAGCTCCATCCAATAACGTCACTGTGGCCCTTTTCCCAATGAGGACTTGATCTCATAGGCAAGATACATCCTACATCCTCCAATGGTCATAAATTCATTATTACTACAACTGAATACTTTACTAAGTGGATTGAAGCCATTCCTATGACCTACATCACTGACACACAAATTTCTAAGTTTATCCTTAACTATATCATCTATCGGTATGGTGTTCCTTAGTCCATAATCATAGATAATGGCCATCCATTCAAGAACCAAGAAGTTCATCATATTTGTAAAGAATTCCATATCTAGCACCACTTTTCCACTCCATATTACCCACAAGGTAGTGGCCAAGCAGAGGAATCTAACAAAACAATCATCAAAATCCTTAAAAAGACTGTCAATGATGCTAGTCGTGATTGGCATTTACAACTTAACCTTGCCTTATGGGCTTATTGCACAAGCATCTGTACTCCCACTGGTGCCACTCCATATTCCTTGGTATTCAGTTCTGAGGCCATCTTGCCTATCGAGGTCAAAATTCCTTCTCTAAGGGTATCTTTGAAAGAGCATATTAACAATGAAGAGTACCGTGTGTCAAGACTACATGAGCTAGAGTTCCTAGATGAATGAAGACAAAAGGCATTAGATCATCTCCAAGCATATCAAAATTGTCTTCATTGCAGCTATAATAGGAAATTCTTGAATAAATTTTTTGACATTGGTGACTTGGTCTTAATGGAAAATCTAAAGAATCAAGTAGAAAGAGAGAAACTAGGAAAGTTTGAACCAAACTGGTTAGGGCCTTACATTGTCACAGAAGCCTTTGGATCAAAAGCATATCAACTCTCTACTCCTAAAGGGGAACCATTATCAACACCAATCAATAGCCTTCATCTAAAGAAGTTATATGCATAGCTTCTGAGAGCGTTGTCTTAATCATCAGAAAAAAAAGAAAAAAAAAGAAAAAAAAAGAAAACATTACCTAGGTGAAAACCTGGCAAACATGCGTCTTGGTAACACCAAAAAATAAAAATAAAAATTCTGAAAATAGTAAAGAGAAATAAGTCGTCCAATAGTGAAAACCACTTCGGTGGTGCTTTGGATAAGTACCATGGTGAAAACCTGGCAAACAGGCGCCATGTGTAGTTGACTCTACTCCTTTGTCTACCATCATTCCAATCTGACTTCCTTGTACATATCACCTATCTTTCTTATCCACACACCTGTACATATACCACTCATAATAAATGGTTGTCCTTTCCATAACTTGAAATGATTGACATCGAGCACACTTCATATCCCCATTTCATCCTATTCATAATAAATTGGTCTTATACTCGACTAGGGGTAGACACTTGACTTATGTCATTTGACTTTTACAAAACCATCAAAAAATCCAAAAACATCATAAAATGTCCTAAAAAAATCAAAAAACATTACAAAATGTCCTAAATAAATCCAAAAATAGAGTCAGAGTTAGTCGCCCTTGTCAGTATTTGTTAGTTTTCGAACTATGTTGCCTCTATGATTGGACATAGGCAAGGCCATCTATCGATGTGCCCTTGAGGCATTAGGTCAGTTCTTTTAGGTTTTTCTGTATAAAATCATGACTCAAGCCATTTGTCTATATGACAAGGTCATTGGTCATGTCAAACTACTAGGTCTCTATGTGTATAATGTAGCCAAGGCCATCAATCGATGAGCCCTTGAGGCCACACTAGGTCAGTCCATTAGGGTTCGTCACATTCACTATCACACACAACTCATATTTGTAAATCAATCAAATCTTTTTTAGTTAGTTTTGTTGGTCAAAGTCTAGTCAAACTATGAGGTCTCTATGTGTATAACATAGGCAAGGCCATCAATCGATGAGCCCTTGAGGCTGCACTAGGTCAGTCCTTTAGGGTTTTCCATCGAACACAACCAATTGTCAGCACATCATATCAAGTCACACATCAACAAGGTGAACAAGTCAACAATGCCATTAAGTCAATCAAACAAATTTCCAAAGTAACAACCAAAACAATCAACTTATGTCTGCTACAGGATGTGTCCTTGAAAACATACATGATCAAAACAATCAACCTATGTCTTCTACAAGATGAGTCCTTCCTAAATACAGACACTAGCAAACAATCATCATAGCCTTACATAGTTTTTCACATCAATGACATCAAACTCAACATCTTATATGGTATGTGTCTTTCTGAAACTAGGCTTTGTCATGCCTTATACAGATAGTCACAAAATCAAAATTAGACTCAACGTCTTATACGGTATGTGTCCTTCCTAAAACCATGCTCTATCAATCAATCATCTACTCAATCTAAACAATCAAACAAACAGATCAAATTTTGGCAAATATTTTTACTGGCTGTTGACTTTGTGGCTTGTTTATCTTATCTTTTCATTTAATTTGATCTTTGAGTCTCGTTACTAGCTTTCTCGAGGATGTCTCATGAAGGATTTAGAGAAGCAAAGATGTATTAGGATCTTTCTTTTCTTTGATTTTTGTTTGTCAACTATCTTTTGGATTTTTTTTTGAGTCATGTTATTATCTTCCTTGAGGATGTCCCATGAAGGATTTAGAGGAGCGATGATGTTTCATGACTCATCTTTTATTTTTTTGTTGTCTGTGGTTTGTCTTGACAAAAAGACTGGGGCAACTTTTCCCTTAGTATGAGTTAGGACAATCCTTGTTTGCGACTGTTTATTTTTAGCAAGTGGACGACTCTATACACCTTGGTCTATCTCATATCATGGTGTTTGTTTTCCATTTGTATAGTTACCACCCAATGATTATTTTATGCAAGGCCTATTGTGTTAGGAAAAACATCGAAGATTTCTAGTACTAACGTTCATGTCTTTTATGTTACCTTTCATTTATTTTCACACTAACATTTCTTCTTTCTTGCATTATGACGGAGTCCTGTGATACAAAAAAAATCATCATGTATATGCATTCATGTTAGAAACATCATTTAGACATTATCATACAAATATACATAGTAAATCATATATGCTGCATTTGAAAAATACAAAAATATAGGAATCTATCATATCTAGGAGTTCATGGCATAACAAGCATTCATTATCATAGATTGCATAATATATTATCACAATACATACATGTACATAGTATTGTAAATACATATATCACATTGCATCCACCATCATAAACTGTATATGATTTACATGGCATTGTAAATACATATATCACATTGCATCTCATAATCATAAATGCATACATGACATCCATAGATACCATAAAAATAGATGCATACATCATCATATAGGATCAACATCACATCATAGGCTACACCAACATCATAAAGTAAATATTGGCATCCATAACACATGCATATCAAATAGAAGACTGCATAATCATAAATAGAACTGCATATCATATAAATCATTGCTAAAATCATATATATATATATATATCGCTAAAAAAAGTGTCACAGTACAATGTCAAATGTATATCTCAAAATGAAGCCCGTAGGATTTATGATCAAATACAATGTCTATAAATAAATATCAGAACATGTCCCTAGCCAGAACTCCCACTACTCCCATGTGGAGAATGTGGAGGTGACTAACGGTGAGATGCTGATGATTGCTGTGCAGAATGGGTCCTATCATATGGTCTTGATTTGTGAGGTCCTATGACCCCCTTTATGCTCTAAGTCTTGTTGTGTGATCAACTCCATGATTTGCTGCTACGTGCCTGTGAATAGTTGGGAGCCTGTCTCTCAGGAGGCACCTCCTACTCATATAAATTCCTATAATAGCACTCTTGATCACTTGCCCTAACCAAATCCTGAGCAAAAGCTATAGCTAGCCCAGTACAAAGAGCCCTAAACTCCACAAATCTCTACTTGGTCTCCTATCTCTGAGCTACTACCCGATCTTTGTCTAGGTAGGCTCTATCTCTCTCCATTTGAATCGAGTCCCTCTCCACTATCACCGCTCTCAGCTACTTCTCCAAGGACTCTACTCTGGCCTACAAATCAGGTAATCACTAATCGATGGGACCTGACTCCTCCTACTATGACCCCTCCCCCACATCCATATCTTAGTCCTCTACAATCTTGTCCCTTAGCTCTCGCTCTTGATCACCCATCTCCTCCTCCTCATCATCATCCTGGTATCCTGCAAGAATACCAAGAGAATCCATCTCCTCCTCCTCCCCAACCGCTTCCTCCTCTGCATGCTCCTCAATGACATCCTCCTCTACGGTATGCTCTCCACCAACCCCACCACCAATTCCCCCCACTCCTCCACAAATCTACAACATAGGAACATCCTCTCCCTCCCTCTCCTCATCACAGACAAGTGATAGATCTGGGCCTTGACCTCTACCAACTTGTCAACCTCGTCATGCTCCCCTCCCACCACCTTCTCTCCTATCATTGCCATCAACTCTCCCACCTTTTCCACCTCTACCACCGTGACCTCTCCTACCACCACACCTGCCCTGAGGTCCTATCCCATGCCACTCCATATGTGCATGCTGATCATTATCTATATATGGAACTGGTGTATGACCTACCCACCATGTATCATAAGCAACTATAGTTCCAGGATCTATTGCTCCACCCCTCCATCCCCATTGAATAGGCTGTAAAGCATCAATATCGGCCTCCATTGTAGCTAGAGGAATCTGTGGTCCCTACAAAGGAACCTCCCTAGAAGATCAGGCAAACTATGCTCGGCCTCATGGCTCATCTCAAACCTCACTGAACTATCTAAGGATCCTATCCGACAGGTATCTCTCAATGATGTGTACCCTAGAAATTTTCCACCCAATCAGGTACTGTGTCTATATGTAGAAGGGCAGGTGTTGATCCTCTTTTGGTCATCATGAACAATCCATGTATGACCTCCATATAAAGTGTACCAATGTATCAATAGCATATCGATAATACCTTGTATCTCCTACATGTGTTTGGGAAATGGCCCCTGCATATCAAAAAGCATAAGGATCTCCATGATCTAACTCAGTAGTAACAGGTAGGAAAAACACAACAATGTGCTCCCATTCCCATATCATAAGCAAAGTGGTATCGTAGCTTATCGACTGCGCCTCCCTATAGGCTATATCATGTAAATGGAAATATAACATAACAAGAAAACAAGGGCCCCATGCATAGATGACCTATCCCTTTAGCATACCAACTAATATCTCACCCCATCCCACGGGAAATCCATGACCTCGACAGTCAGGTAGAACTATCCCCCCAATCAATGTGTATAACAAACAATCTATCCACTCATACCTATCGACCAAGACATGCCATCTAATCTCATAGTGCTCTATGCCTAGCCGCCTAATATCATCATGCAGATAATATCGACATAGCTCACTAAAACCCCTTTGCATATCATACAAGACTCTCTCACCCCTAATTGGCAATCTCAAAATCCTATAAACATCCTCTAAGGTGACTGTGGTCTCTCCTATAGGAAAATGGAAAGAGGATGTCTCAAAATGCTAATGCTCACAAAGTGCAGTCAATAAACCTTGGTTTGCCTGAATGGTGGGCATGAAAGTAACATGATGCAATCCTAGGTTCCATATGAACCATTTGTTGCCGCTCCGCAATTGATGTTGAAACTGAAATGTCATCGGCCTTGACTCCCGGGTGTAAATTAGATCTAAAGTAACTTGCATAATGCATATCTAGTATCAGAAACAGATCAATTTTTCAAAATTTTTGATAGGAAAATGCATCATTTTAAAACAAATGCGTGTCAAAATTTCACATGTGTCGTTATCAATTGCAAATTCATCGCAAAACCTCAAATGCATCATTTCATAATGCAAATGTGTTATAATAATGCAAATGCATCAAAAGACCGAACACACACAATCACTCATGCATATGCATCATATTTTCACAAATGCGGTGCATTCTCGACATGCAATTAATCATGTAAATGCATATCAATATGACAAATGGGGTGAAAAATTATATATGTGCTACTGTGCCTAACATATGCAACTTAAAACTACAATTGCAGTGTAGAAAAAACCAAATGTGTTCATAGAACCTGAATGCCTAAACTACCCTAGACGTGTTTTTGCATATGCGTCATTCCGCAATCACATGCGTCGATCATGAACACATATGCGTTGATTTAATAGTGACACATTTGAAAATTAAACTACAAATGCATAAAAATACGTGAAAAACAAAAATTCAAAGGATGGTTTTCAGGTACATACTAGGGGTCTCGCGTCTACTGGCCATCTGAAGGTCTGAATCCGATATCCATGGTGCTCTATGTAGGGTACAAGCGACATGCTTGTAGAGAGCTCTAGAGCAAAAATCATAATTTCCAAACTTGAGGGGTGCAAATGAATTAATTTTCCACCCTATTTCTATTTATACCTAGGGTTTTTGGAGGGATTTTCTCAAACCTTGTGTATTGGGCACACTTTTTACCAACTTCAACTGATCATTTCACTTGCCAAACTTCCCCGAAACTTATTTCTTTAACCACCATTGAACTTCTGGCCATCAAATTGACTAATCGGGACAATTTCCAATTTTTTTGGAATTTTTAAAAAATTTGCCATCTTGAGGGGGCATACCCTTATCTATTATACAGGGCATGACTGGGGCATGTTTTGACTAATTTTCTTTGACACAATGCCAAATGACACTGTATCAAAGAGGGGGAAAATGTAGACACTAAAAATTGGTCTAGGCTTGCCATTTCAATTTCTTTATAATTCGTACCTTCATTGTCATAATTAAATAATTAACATTATTTAATTATTTTCTAAAGTCCTTTCTCATCTATTAATTAAATAACTTTAACTATTTAATTAATTCATAATTACCTTTATTCAATCCCGATTAATTAAATAAATATTATTTATTTAATTACGTCGCTAATTAGGTTTATCCTCTTTCTGAAATTAAATAAATTATTATTTAACTTATTTTTATCACACTTTCGACTATAATTAAATAATCACTTTAATTATTTAACCTTTTCTCCAATCAATTAAATAAATTTAATCTTAATTTATTTAATTTAATCCTTAAAATTTGAATATTGAATTAAATAATCATTTAATTCATAAAAAGGTTTATTCTTGGCATATTCTTTTGTGATTGGATAATCGCCTAGTTATCTAATTATTCACTTACCGCTTAAGTCAAGATTTAATTAAATCAGTTAGTTATCTCCTAATTTAATGTCTAATTGTCTCTAACAAATAGAATCTCTATTTTAATCAGTTAGTTATCTTGTTTTATTCTTCTGTGTAAACACATTTATTAATTAAATAACTTTAATTAGTTAATTAATTCATTTGCGCATTTGAACAGACTGTTTCCTCCATGCTAATCCTCATCTTTACATGTGATCATTATTGTTCTAAGTTTTGAACACTTTCAACTAAAGATTAAATTATTATTTAATCTTAATTTCCACCTTTCATGCTTTATCGCTCACGTTATTACTAACACAAATCTCAATGCATGTCGAATCTTTCAATCTGAGCCTGTCATTCAAAAACCCTATTTTCTATAAATTGGCTTGACCTTCATCATTGTTATTGCTCTCAAAATCTTATGACTTTTGGAAGCAATCAACTTTCTTAATCTTTGATGTTTTTCTGAATCATAATATCATAGGTTATACTTGCACACTTAGAAATTTGAGGGCAATTATCATACAACGAAAAAATGGAGAAGGAGACCAATAGCTTTACTAATGACAACATAATGTAACCAATCAAAGCATGGATGACATCAACTACTCATACTTGCAACCATCTCACTCAACTACAAGCATCAATGACAACACAAGCTTGTTGACATCAATGACAACACTAATTTCTCATACTTGCAACACATCCTTTGTTAATAATTGGTTTGAGAAATCCCATAAGGGTCATCATACCAAAATATGTTATTCGATCTATATTCCCTTGTCATGTATTTCAATCAATTCATCAAGATCAAAAAAATAGAAAATTGGCTAAGTATAAGGTGGTTGAATCTTTCATATTCTCTGAGAACCAATGGTTCCTTGTTCCTATGAAACCTTTGACAAAAAAATATTTTGTTTTCCTCAAGGTTGAAGTTCAAAGTGGCTAAGTGAAGTGGTTGAAGTTTCCATAGGAACCAAGAACCATTGGTTCCCTATTCCTATGGAACCCTCAATACAAGAATATGGAGGCAACACTAAGGAGAAACAAAATAAATTCAGGGGATGTGGTCAAGGGTTTTGGGAACCAAAAAGTATTGGTTCCTAGTTCCTAGTTCTAATCTAGGGTCCAACTAAGTACACATTTTGAGGTTGTGCAAGTGGTGGTGGTTCACAATGAGAAAAATGATTTCTTGGTCACATGGGAAGAAAGCAATAATTTTTTTGTGGTATTTTTGAGGGTGAATGAATATGTCCTCATGCTGATCGATTTCTCTTAGATATAGTTGGAAACATTTTTCCCACAATTATTAGTATTTGTGAAATTTTTGGGGGTGTTTGGATATATCTAGATGAGGGCCAAATTTCCATAGGATGAGGTATTGTAGAGGTTTTAAGAGAATTAGGATAAATCTTGATGCCAATGATTTCTCTAATTGATCCACATCCTGGTAGAATTATCACATATCTAGATGATGGTCATTTCTCCACAATGTCCAGGTCTAGGTTATTTTTTTGCAAGGGCCTAAGGAAGGTAAAAAGGACAAGGATTTATTACAAAAGCTCTAATGAAATACAAAAAACATTGAGATAAGGATAAAGCTTCTACAATTGTTCTGAATGAAGTGATATCTGCCTCTACAATACCATCAATGTTGCAACCACATTTGCAACCACCAAGTCTCAATCCAAGGAGACTATAAATGGATTTCAAATTTTGGTGGGTGTAGATTTAGGGAATAAAATGGTGCCCAAGTCTCATTGATGATCTACATACCCCTTTTGTCAGAATAGTGCTTCTTGAATTGATTTCAGTAGATTTTGCAAGATATTGTACTCTTTATTAATCTCAAACTCATAAATCACAAATAAAAATGTATGGAATAGGTTAGGAGACTGTGTTGTCATGTTTCTTATTGGTCATGCCATGCTTTTAGAGGACACTTGCCATTTGTGCATTGGAGGAGGTTGTGGCTAGGGTTTACTTCTGTGATATGGCCTTTTGACATTTTGTATGCCTTCCTATTGTGAGTATATCTACTTTGGTGACCAAATTTTGAAGAGAGGATAAAATTTTTATAGAAAGGAGCAATTACAAAGCCATAAAAAGAGACAATTTACATAGGAAGCCCTTGTTTTCATAGTTTCATCTCTAGGTGAAGAATTTTTTCCATTATAATGATTTGGATTTATCCCAATATTGCAACAAAAAATTTTGAACATTGAAGATAAAGTGATTAAAGGAAGAATAAACCTTATTTGATTGTCTCCATATGTATATTTTATATGGAAAAAGAGATCCTAGACCTGGTGTATAGATCAATAAGGTCAATCTTTCTTCTCACCAACACCAGAAGCCAAACTAATAGGGATATGAGATTGGCTAAAAACCTAGAAGGAGATCCAATCTGTCCTAGGCCTGGTTCTTTTGTTGCTTTGAAAATTGATTAGATTTATTATTAATTGATTGATTTAATTTAACTATGCAACCTAATTTGAAAGTACAATTAATCCAAATTTATTTTTGAAATTCCATAACATAAGATATATCTGAGGAGGGAATTTTTTGCACCTATACTACAAAATTGAGGCTGAAATGAGAGGTTAGGGGCGATGGGAACCCTAAAATGTGAGTGAATTTAAGATTTTCAACTTTCAAATCTGAAGCTCCGAAGTCTGCACTCTATAATTATGCTCTATGAATTTTCATATTTGAATCTAAACTTGCAAAATCACAACAAAGAGGGGAAAAGGGGATGGATATACAAGATTTTTCCTAGGTCAAACCCCCGTTTTGGTATTTCTACCTCCAAAAATCATCGATTATTTGATTGATAAAATGTGTGTGCACTTAACCTTAAGTGCATCTAAGGATATGATGAGCTAAAATTCTAAAAATCCTACTCAATTGTGTTAGATAAGGATTCATAAATGACATGAATAAGATCAACCCAAGAGAGAGTCAAATACCCTTAGGAAAATCTAAATGCATAAATACCTTTCTTAGGACATCCAGTAGTTCAAAAAATAAAGATAATACTCAGAGAATAATTCATTAGGTGATTGAAAGAATCCAAAGCTATCTCCATAGTTCCTAGATTCCATCACTTCCTTCCATTGGCATTAAACTTTAATCATTTTGACAACCTAAGTAATTTTAAAATTCTCCTTGTAATTATGTAAAAATAAATATATTTTGGTAGAATCTTTTTGTACTTGTAATTTCTTCCCCCTATTTTGAAATAATAATTCATGTTTATATAGTGAAACATAGGAATAAATTAAAGTGTAGGATAACTCATTTAATTTTATTTTTTGTGATTAATTTACTGCCTAGGCCCAAATTTTAATTTACATCTTTGAAATAAGAGATTGAAAAAATAGGAAATTAAAGTTATCAGAAAAACAACTACACTAGGATTCTAAGCACCCTTGTCCATCTCTTTTGCACTCAACCAAATTTAATTTGGACATTTACATTCTACTTATTAGGAATTCTCCAACATATGAGCACTTATCAGGGTCAATTTGATGATATTTGATTGATAAAGCAATTTCTAGGGTAGCATTGACACATTATCCTAGTTTGATAGGAAAAAAATGGGCTAGGGAATGTCTAAAATGAATTAATGGAGAGTTCACTAAAGAAAGTTCCAAACAGAGTGAAATTTTAATTTCACCTTAAAAGGAGTATAATTTTCAACACTACATTTAGCCCTCACTTTAGCAGTCATATGATACTACATGCATATGCAAGCTAAAGTACTAACAGTAAATCACATCATTATAGGATACCCAAAAGGGTACTATAAAGGATGTAGAATACTTTCGAAATAAGAGAACTAATTCCCCAACATAGTTATCTATAAAACCACATCATTAGGAACCACATCCTACAAAACCAATTCATTAGAAATTTAAAAACTATCTTGCACATACAAAAAAATGTGTTAGTCCAATACTTCTAAGGAGAATGAAATTTGAGGGTAGATGTATGCTCCTTGATTCCACTTGATTTATGGAGGTGGAAACATGGTAGCAATCTTGCCATGTTGAATTGATTAAGGCTATGATGAAATTTTTTATTGTAGGGTTATGGGAGCATAACAACAAATACCAACAAGCATACAACATGAAAGAGAGTGGAACTATAATTCCAATGCAAAAAATGGAACATATATTGGAGTTTGTAAGTCTAAGTTATGTTGTTTTTAAGATAACATAATATGAGTAATATATTACTAAATTTTACTGTAATTTATATTTTTTTAATCTCTTTTCCATTCATTTTCCCTTTTACAACTTGAGAGCATTGAGAGCTAAGCCTATCACCCTAAGAGAAAAAATGAAGCAACAACGATTGTATCACACACTAAGGCTCGAGGCTATGAGGTGCACTAACATGAGAGGTGAGTTGTGTTTTCACTTTCCTTATAGGTAGGGCCTTTATTTTAAGAAATTTTAATGGTTTTTTTAGAAAATGGGGTGCCCTTGACCAAAGTGGGTGTCCTAGACCTCTAAGAGCTCTCTTGACTAGCATGGGTGTCCTAGACCCACATGGGTGCCCTTGACCAACATTAGCATCCCTAACTGGGCATAAAGTTCTAGATTGTGTAATTTTCTACTTGATTTTGATTTATTTTTGAATGTATTACTTAATATAAAATCATTTTTTTTATGACAAGGCCCTCCATGCATGCGGGAACACAAAGGATGCCACTTGTTTACACTTCTCTATGATCAGGACTCACTACTCTTAGTTCCAGAGTAGCACCACCTATGTGTGATTGGTTTATTATGGGTGTAGACCATGTCTGCCATGAGGTACCATGATGTTGTACTTATGACACTCATAGATTCTTAAGATACCAATAAATCTATCTTTTTTCTACCAAAGAGAGAGATGGCGATCAATTTGGAGGATGCATACCGCATACTTTGACTACCCATTTAGGGTAGGATTGTGAGGCATGATGAGGAGAGGACCCCACAGGAGACCCTAGCTAATAAGAACTATTAAATTGACCATGATCTATCATGGGATATCAAGGGTCAAATCTAGCTATGGTGGTTATTACATGCAGGTGTTGATGTTCCTATTCTCCATTAGATCATGATCGCTATTGTAACAATGGAAATGTCACTAGATGGATGAGAGGCACACCTACATGGGGGCCTTTTTCTTATAGTACAAGTGATGGAGGAGTGAAAAACCATATTCACCTGGGGCAGAAGCATGCTAGAACACCTGTACTATGACCTCAGATGATACACTCATTATGAGACATAGAGTCTTATGACTTGCACCCTTCTTCAAGTATAGGCATTTAAGCACATTGCTTGCACATGACCTATGAGAAATCATGTGGAGGAACCATGGATATATCCTTGAGTCTTATATTATCCTCTTAGAATGCCTTAGTAGTACAAAGATATACTATATTGGTGCATCACATTCAATCGATTAGATGCTACAAAAAATTGTATGGAGAGCTTATAGGAATTTGCATCTTGAATAGTCCAATCATGATAGCTAGCGAGGATGCAACATGATTCTTTCTTTGTTAGTCGTTATGAGTATATAGTGATGCCTTTCTATTATGATCAAGTGATGGGATAGTTTGGTCAAACTCAAGGGGTTCCCATCCCTCGACCGACCTATCTTAGGTCAACTCACAGTGATGCTAGGCAACAAGACATAGGTTGTCCTAACATCATGGACATCCCATTGAGTAACTTGAATTATGAGGAGAAAGATATAAATCCAATGTATAATGCAGATGGCATTGGATCCACCATTGCATTTATCAGATGGTGGGACACCGCACATGGGTATGTGTAGGATCATCATGAAAAAATAGGCCCTTAAGTGGCAAAAAATTCAGAAAAATCAGAGTTAGGCAACTTGACGTAAAAATTTGAATAAGTTATCTATATTATTTCAAAAATATGTAAGAATAGAATCTGTAGCAAATTGAATGTAGTTTCTAAACTACAAGGTTTATTTAAAAAAAAATCTATTTGGTGAAAATTTGAAATTTCAATGCAGTAGTACTTAAATTTCAGGGAAAAATAAGAAGTAGGTGTCTGTCTGACCACCCTAACCACAATATAATGATAATATTTTATTATAAAATTTTAGATATAAGTAGAGGATTCATGTCCTGATGTGATGCATATTTTTTTATAATTTTTTTCCAAGTAAATAATTAATTATGATTTTTTATTACAACTTTTAAAAAATATAAAAACTTGTATGTCTAACCACCTTAACTTGGTCAAAACTTCATGAAATTCATTTTTAAAAAAAATCTTATAGTATGTGAAGCATATAATTTGACACATATTTTGGATTCAAAAAATGTGACACCGTTTGAACTCTATAGATGTTTTTCAATCAACCTATCAATCAGGACTTTAGTCACAATTCAAATAGAAAATGAATAATAATAATTTATTAAATTCAAAGTAAAGCATAATTTATATTGGTGGAAAGCTGAGAATCTCCTTTGAAAACCCTTTTCGTTTCATCAATTTTGGGTAAAAAAAAGTCGTCAGCCACATACCCTACACATACCCATCATATTACCACTTTTTAGCTCATCATGATCCTGCACATACCCACATCCAAATCTTGTATTTCTCTTAGATCATCCTACTAGCAATCTTAGGTCATGGCCATGACATCAAGAGGATCATAAGGATGAATATGAGGATGATGATGGAGATGTAAGAGGATATAATGATGATGATGAGGAGGAGAATCCAACCAAAATAGTAGTGGGAGATCCAAAGGAGCATGGGGAGGCCAAGGATACTCCAAGAAGAGAACGAGACCTCATCCTAGTATATCATGAGCACATCCTTCTACACCTAAGAGACCACCTATCCATGAGCATGGGGAGGTTAGCAGAGAGACCCATACTATTCCCCCATCCTCCCAAGGGAGTCCAAACATAGCCACTATAGTTGCATTGTGAGATCCCCACTAACAAGCTAGCAATCTAGGTTATATGATATGTCATGATTTTTACTTCACTTTAGAGTTATGTTTAAATTTGAGTTATGATTTATATCATGCTATTATATAATGTTATTCTATGTTTTTCTCTTTTTAGTTGGCACTCAAGATTGGCTTGACTTTGTGGTTTGAGTAATATCGGGGATGGTTCCCGATATGTAGCCACATTAGCTAGTGCAAGTTGAGCATAGGCCACCACAAAGTCTAGGTTTCCATGCGAAGGTGTTCAAGCCTATAACATGATTGAGGAATAAACATGAGGAACTGAGAGCCACCTACGAGGAGTTAAAGAGAGATGAGAGCTTAGGATCCTATTGAGAGCGAGATTCAAGCCTATCTACGATAGGATTTTAGAAGGTATGATCAGAGAGAGATCTATTCTAGTTGCAACACACAACAACAGTTGAGGCTAATGCCAAGCTCAGGGTTGTACTAGAATGGAGTGGATATCTAGGAGCTAATCATGATCTACTATCTCACGTCGACCACCACCACCAGGCCCCAAGGAGTCTGGTAGCCATAGGCCCACAAGATGATTATATGTCTTTTGTATGATACACCACATTTTTTCAGCATGGTGATATGATGTATATTTAAACACCATGATATATATACATATATATATGAGAATATTTTATTTGGTTTGCTTACTTAATTTTTTTAGTACTACATGTGATCTTCATTTAAAACATGCATTACATTTCCATATATAACAAATTGAATGCAATTATGATATATTAAACAATCTAGTTAAGATTATTTAATAAATATGAAAATGATCTAATTGATATATGTAAATGAATGATGTGATCAATATAACTAAACAACTAAATATAATTCTTAATTAAATATGTTATTGTTGACTAAGTGTACACATGTTAAACTAGATGCAACTATGATCTAATTTTGAAAAAATAAATGCTATAATGATCTAATTAACATGCTAAACCAATTGTTTAATAGTATGCTAACAATTAATAATCAAATTTAAGAAAATTTCTCTAAAAATCCAAGACACGCAAATGTTTGTCATGAATGAAGCAATGCGAGACCAAATGGAAAATAAATCTATTTAATCTAATCAAAATGCTTTAAATTATAACATACTATTCAAAAGATGATGTTATGAATAAAATCCATGTAAATTTACAACAATAATAGGTTCTTTGAGAGGCTACAACCCATCGTAGAAGGTTTGTATGCTCTTGATCCATGATCTTCAACAATGGTATAGGGTCCTAAGCAATTTAGAATAAACTTTCCCTTTTCTACTAGTGCAACATTTACATTACGTTGGTTCTCATATAGCACCAAGTCACCCTTCTTGAATGAATGATGGATAACACCTTCATTGTATTTGCATTGAATACCTTTGTAATAGGTTCAAAGATGTTCAAGAGAATGTGTGTATTGTTCATCAAGCATCTCAATTTGTTGAAGTTGTTTTTCTCTATAAAAATTATCATCTATGATGACATTGAGAGAAATTTGTAGTGAAGAAATTTCTAACTCCAAAGGCATAACAACATCAATGCCATACACAAAGTTATACAGAGTATTACCCTTGGTTGTACGAACACTTGTGTGATAAGACCACAATGCATAAGAAAGTTGAGCATGCCGATATTTACCATGTTTGTTAACAATTTTTATAGAACTTGTTCAACCATGTTATTGTTGGGAATTATTGTTCACATGGGTTAGACTAATAATGTATGCTACAATAAAAGTGAGTTGTTATTATAGCTCATGTAATTAATATTGTTTGTATTATGAGTTGTTTTAACAACTCGTATATTTAGGAGTTTGTTTATTTGTTAGTCATGAGTTGTTATAGGACGTTTCCTATAACATAAGAAATACAAGTCCTATATATATATAATGTATTTGATATGAAAAGGTAAGGGGAAGCACGTATTATCAAATCTTTATTATTTTAGCTTCTTATCTCTGCCCATATTTCTATTATGGTATCAGGGCAATGCATTTTCCTGTGCTTGTGCATTAGAAGAAGCTGATGGATTTGGCTTAAAGATGCTGATAAAAATGATAATCTCTGTGGTAGCATAAAGATTTAGTGTAGGAGGATGTTAGTATAGGTTGTGGAGTTTTTATGCTGACTAGATACATTTGCTTGGGAGATTCTAAAGCTATTTCCCTCAATACATTATAGGCAAATATTGCATTCATGTTGTGCTGCAACAGATGGTAGGCATCACAATAACAAAAATCGTTATTTGGTCCCGAATCTGGCTGCATTCCTATAATTTCCAGTGACACACATTCTTTCGATGGCCAGTTTATGACTTAGATTGGTAGCAGTTCATCGGATCTAATTTCCACTGCGAAGGCACTTCCAATTTTCTTGATCAACGCTCTTTATCAATCGACATTTATTGATTTCCTTAAATTTGCAAATTGTTTAAGTTTTTGGTGATTCAGATCTATTGGATCATTTTTGTTTTGTCGTGATACTATTTGCAGGCCACAATTTCATTATTTTGGACAATCTTCTCTTAGTATCTTCCTTTAAACTCAGCTCTGGAGTGAGGCTCACACACAACAATGGTTTGGCGCTGGTAATTCCTCTTTCTGGTAATAGCTTTGGAGCAGAGGTATTTTCTTCGACCGGATCTCATACATATTGTGGTTTGCAAGTCTCTTTGTGGGTAGTATGTTATGGTTGGTAGGAGCTCGTGATCATTGTGACATTCTATAGTTATTTGTTCAATAGATGGATCAATTTTATAATGATTTGCAGTTTTGAGGCTCACATTATTTTGTGTGGTCGGCTTTCCACTCTTTGCTTGTATGTACTTGGTGGAGGGCTCGGGTCTTGTGCGACATACTGGCAAGTTTGTTTTGTTGGCATGAATCATTTCATGAGGCATTGAAGGAGGTTATGAACAACACCAAATCAAGACATTGAGTAGAGACCTGAAAGTTAAGATTTAATAGTTTTATTAGTTAATATTGATTTAGTGTTTTTGTTAGTTGATATTGTTTGTGATAGTCAAGTTATATAATAGGGTCCATTATCATGTCATAAAAACAAATACAAAATTGTAATTGGGCGCATTATCACTTGTACGCGACGTCCATCTTGTGGGGGGAGAATATGTTATTTTTCTCATAGTTAACAAAATGAGCCTCAAAAGTCAAATTCACTAAGTTAGTAGCAAATCTATTGGAGGCAGGAGGCATCAGAGGTTGGAGGATAATTAGCATCCTCTCGTTAGTCACCAACGATGGGGCCACTTATCAGCTCTGGTGACATTTCATTTTCTATGTGTGGATTATTTTCTTACGTAACCCCCTAGTGTAAAATATTGTAATGAACAATAGCACAGTGTAATGCAGTACATGGACCTTGAAAGGGTTTTTGGGAGGATCTAGAAAACCACATGAGATGGACAGTTGGTGGGTTCCTGTTCATGTCCAGGTTTGTAGTAAGCCTGTGTGAAAACCATGGAAGGTTGATGGGGGGTGCCTTTATTTTGAATCAAGATCATGAGCCCAAAGAGAGTTGGGCTTACTACTGATGTAGGGTGTGAGTTCCTACCATGTTCACACTAAAGGGAGGAATGTTGGGAATTATTGTTTACATGGGTCAGAATAATAATGTGTGCTACATTAAAAGTGAGTTGTTATTATAGCTCACACAATTAATATTGTTTGTATTATGAGTTGTTTTAACAACTTGTATATTTAGGAGTTTGTTTATTTGTTAGTCATGAGTTGTTATAGGACGTTTCCTATAACATAGGAAATACAAGTCCTATATATATGTAATGTATTTGATATGAAAAGGTAAGGGGAAGCATGTATTATCAGATATTTATTATTTTAGCTTCTTATCTCTGCCCATATTTCTATTAGTTATTAGATGCTTCCACTTATTCATTTTATTGAGGATAATATGGTGTAGAAAAATGATGTTGTATACAAAAATTTTCTAGGAACTTCTTCACTTTTTTTTCCTAAATAGTGTACCATTGCCTAAAATTAAAGTGGAAGGAAGACCAGATCTTGATATAATGTTATGTAATATAAAAATACAAATAACTTTGGCTATCATAGGATGAAGTAGGATCACTTCAACCCATTTTTTAAAGAAATCTATAGTTTCAATAATAAAATTATGTACTTGAGATGGAGGAAAATTCTTGCCAATGAGATCCAAACCCCACATAGAAAATGGCCAAATAGCAACTTGGACATGATGATCAGGGGAAAGAGCATGCATCAAATTGTTGTGTTGCTAACATTTAGGACATTTCTTAATGAAGGCAAAAGAATCTTGCTCCATATTTTTCCAATAATATCCCATACGAATTAACTTTTGAACCCAATATAGACCACCAAAGTTTCCTCCACAAGCACTTGAATGGGATTCTTCAAGGGAAACAAGGATCTTTGATTGACTAAGGAAATGAGGAAGGACACCATTAGATGCCCAATGATATAACATGTTATCCAAAATTATATATCACACTATCATCTTTCAAATATGATATTGAGTTCTTTTAATAGTTGGTTTAAGAAAAATACCACCACACATATAATGAGATATGTGGGAGTACCATTCATTTGATTTAATCACATGACATACTATTTCATCTTTAAAGTTTTCAACTATCAATGGTGATTGAGATTATAAATATTAAATTTAAAATCCATAGATGAATCATTGAGGGATATAAGGGAAGAAGCTCTTTCCATTGCATCTACATGTCGATTATCCTTCCATCGAATATTGTAAATATTATATAGACAAAATGTTGTAATATTGTTAACACCAAGTCACGATATTGGGATACTTTATCTTTTTTCACTTGATACGATCCATTAATTTGTTTTATGATTAATTAAGAATTTCAAAATATACAAAGGTGTTGAATATTAAGAGACAAAAACACACATAAACCAACGATAAGAGCTTCATATTCTATGATGTTATTTGTGCATAAGAATTTGAGATGGTAAGATAAGGAAATTGGCTTACCTAAAGGAGGTAATAATATAGCCCCAACATTGAAGTTAGTTTGACACGAACCATCAAAGTATAAATCTCATGTTTCATTTTCCTCTAATGTCAAGACATGTTTATCAAGAAATGATTCTTGATTTGGTAAAGCTAATGGTGAAGAAGCTTCAACTAAATGGATGGTCAACACTTGACCCTTAATTTTCTTTTTTGAGACAAAATTAAGATAAAACTCCTTTAACAACATCACCCATTTAGCTAAGCATCCTAATAAATTTGTTTTGGAAAAAATATGCTTTAATGGATCAAACTTTGTAACAAAATGCACTTCAACATTTAACAAATAGTGTCTCAACTTATTTGCAGCAAAAACAAGAACCAAACATTATTTTTCTATATTTATGTATCACATTTCATAATCAATCAATGTTTGAATAATATATTAAAAAGGACACTCTTTACCACTCACATCTTGTTGTACCAATAACACATCAAGAGCATTAGATGAAGTGAAAGTGTAAAGGATAAAGGGATGTCCTGATGTAGCCAATTGTAAAATATGAGGATTAGCCAAATACTATTTTAAACTCTCAAATGATTTTTGACAATCTTCATTCCATTTAAAATGGGATTATTTCTTAAGAAATTGAGTAAAGGGAAGAGTCTAATCTACCAAAGATGCAGTAAAGTGATGAATAGCTTGAATCTTTCCTTGTAAGATATGGGGTTAAGAAATGTTTTTAGGAGGTGGCATGTTTATTATAGCATCAAGTTTCTTTTTTTCCACCTCGATACCTTGATGTGACACTTTAAAGCCTAGTATTTTTCCACTATCCACACTAAAGACACACTTTCTAGGATTTAACCATATGTTGTATTTACAAATTCTCTCAAAGATTTGATGGATAATTTTGACATGACCTTGATGTGATATAGACTTAGCCAAGATATCATTGACATATTCCTCTAAAATTTTATGTATAAAATCATGAAATATTAATGTCATAGCTCACTAATACATTGCTCCAGTATTTTTTAATCCAAATGGCATGAAAACCCAACAAAACATTCCCCAGGGTGTAATATGAGATTTTTTATATTGATCTTAAAGATAATAAAAATTTGATGATATCCAAAAAATCCATCCATGAATGATAGTAAAGCATGACCTATGGTTGAATATGTTGGTAGTGGTTGTCACTGATGTCAACACTTGGTGAATTGTTTATGGTTGTCATTTATGCGAACACTTGAGAAGATTGTTGTGCGTGAAGATTTTTGTAGTGTTGGTTGGAATTGGTTGTCATTATTGACAACTAGTTTGGGTTGTCTTTGATCTTTGATGATGTGTTGTTGAAGTTCATGGTTGGATGTCATGCCTTGTTTGATTTCATGTAAAGAAGTATTGTGTATGGTTGTTGTCAGCAAAGTTTTTTTTCATGATGATATATTAAGATGATGATTAGAATCATTAAGATGAGGGTTAGAAATATTGTTGATGGTGGAGAGACATTGTTGATGGCCTATAGCATGTTGTATGCTCTCTCCTGTTATTCTTGGAGAAGTATGTGCTGATGCAAGTTTGTTCTAGCCTTTTCAAGTGAGTAATAAGTTTTTTGTTTCATAATGTTGTTGTGATGATTGTTAGGGAGAATTCTTTGCATTCCTCTGATGTTAGAGATATGGAATTATGGTTTGGGATTTAATTTTTATGCTCTATGAATGCTATACTCCAATATTTTCATGTTAGAGATATGGAATTATGATTTGGGATTTAGTGTTAGAGAAGGATTCATAAATGACATGAATAAGATCAACCAAGAGAAAGTTAAATACCCTTAGGAAAATATAAAAGCATAAATACCTTGCTTAGGGAAGTAAGTAGATCAATGTTTGTAGATGATAACACTCTAAAAAAAGTCATTAGGTGTTTGGAAGAAGCCAAAGCTATATCAAAAACCTATATTCCATCTTATCCTTCCATTGGCATCAAAATTCAATCATTTTGACAACTTGAGTCATTATGAAATTCTCCTTTTAAATATGTAAAAATGAATATATTTTGGAAGAGCCTTGTTGTACTTGTAATTGTTTTTACCTATTTGGAAATAATAATTCATGTTTATATGGTGGAACATAGGAATAAATTAAAGTGTAGGTTGAATCATTTAATTCTAATTTTCAAGATTAATTTATTGTTGAGGTCCACATTTGAATTTACATCTCTAAAATTAGAGAATTAAAAAATGGGAAATTAAATTTGCTGAGCAAAATACCTAAACTAGGGCATTGGGTGCCCCTATCTAGCTCTTTTGTACTCAATCAAATTTAATTTGGGTGTTTAGGTTTTTCTTAAATCAGGACTTCTACAACCTATGAGCACTTGTTAGGGTCAATTTGATGATGTTTTATCGATAAAGCACTTTCTAGTGTAGCATTGACACATTCTCCTAGATTGATAGGAAAAATTAGGGCTAGGGAATTCTAAAATGAATTAATGGAGAGGTCACTAAAGAAAGTTCCAAATAGAGCATGAAATTATACTTTCACCTTAAAGGGCATACAATTTTTGATATTATAGTATGTTATTCATTTTTGGATGTATGTTATTTAGTTTTGTCAACTAGATTATAAAATACTTCTAAAGCCTTTGTAAGGTATCTTCTCAATATAATAAAAGAAATATATGTGCATATTCATGGATTACTAAGTAGACCAACTTAATATTCTACAATCACCTATTATTTTCTTAAATTAATAAGTAGATCCCATCTTGTATGTGTATTTTGGAATATTTAGTCTTATGTGGTGTATTGATTAATGTATTACCTTTTTTGTTGTTGTTGTTGTTGTTGTTGTTGTATATTTTATGAAACATAGGAAAATAGGTGGTGGGGTGTAGTAATGGGGGTTCACCACAAAGGACCTATTTCCCTAATTTCATTCAAGGAAATGAGATTCAAGCAATGAGATGACTAACAACCAAAAGGTGAGTCAAATCAAGGTATGAATCAAAAAATTTCCTCTCTATGCAAGGACAGGGGTATGAGTCAAATAACACTTTGGGCAGAAATATTACAATCATCAAACAAACTCCAAAATGCAAGCCATAAAATGAAAATGAAGAACAATATTCAAAGTTGATAGAAAGAACAATCAAAAGGTAGATATGAAAATGGGAAAATGATGTGTACTTTTCACCAAAAGTTACCTTTTGAAGCTCATTGAGAACTCATTCGCCCTATGGTGAATGGGTCTTGGCTAGGGTTCTTTGAAATCTGTTTCTACATTCTCTTCTGCTATGTCTACACTCCTAGATTTTCGATTCTCACTGTTAGATAGCTAGAAATAAATTTTGTAGAAGAGTTTTCATGATATGAAAACTTTTCTTGTAACTTTGAAACATTGCAACTTCTTCAATTTTTCTCTTCAAAGGATTTTTCACCTAAATTTTGCAATCACACATTAAAAAGAGAAAAATGTTGTTTGTTAAGTGAATGGGGGTTTTCCTTGGTCAAACCCCATTTTGGTAATTAAACCTTGAAATGAAATAGAACATGAAAGAAGGAATGATGAATTAACAACACTATGTAACAACTCACCAAACCTTTATTTGAACCTTGGATTGTAGATATACAATTAGGATGAATTGGCTTCAATGGATGTGGATCTTGATCATGAAACTTGTCTTAAAACAATTCCTTTGAATACTTGAATAGATCTTGAACACTACATCACCATATTAGCTCAAATAACATGCATGATGCAAGAAATATTTGACATGATGATAGGAATATTGATTACTGCAATAATCCTCAATAATTATGCCTTTGAATTCCTTGAAAATTCTCTTGAATTTCTCTTGATCATAAATTTTTCTATAAGGATGCTCTCATCAAAATTGCTAGGTGAAACATAGTGAAATGACCTCTTATTTATACATATCTTAAGATTAATTCCCGAAATTCAAATATCACAAGCTGAAATTGAATTGTGGATTTGAAATCATTAAAATACCACCAAAAAAATAGTTTAAATTTAGGTCTTAGGTGCAAGTGAGGATCCATTCACTCTATGGCGAATGGTTCTTAGGTCAGTTACCCAGGACACACATTGCTCAATGTTAAACATTATGTTATGGAATTTATGAGTGTCGGGTTTTATCCCTCAAAAATTGTAATTAATTAGGCTTGGATTTGAATTAAAGGGGCCAATTAAGAAAAAATAACCTCAATTAATTAATAAAGCCCTAGATTAATGTGAAAGTGTAAAATTACACCTTACAACACCAAAAATAAGGCACAATTAAGTCAATTTTAATCTAAAGGTCCCTAAAATTAATGTGAATATGTAAAAATACATATTACAACAATAAATTAAGACATCATTAAGCTCATTTTATTATTAATTGTTTATTCCCAAATTAAGTGTGAAAAGGGATACTTTTTCCTACACTACATTTAGCCCCCACTTTAGTGCGAGGATGAGCGCAAGCACAAACTCACACTAAAGTAGACATTAAAGATACTTATGTATGCAACAATGAAAAAGATACAGAATCATACAACATCAAAGACTAGGAAGATTAGGCCTAGACTATCTGATCGATGTGGAACACATATGAGCCTCTAGTTTTGTGCTCACTCTGAGGTAGTGAAACTTCAAGCTATCCACTAGGTGAGTCTTCCAATGGAGTGGAAAATGAGAGAATCATATTAGGCTCCGATACCATATCAAATCTATCCTCTTGAAAACTTCAATAAGGCACCACAAGACCAAATTTCGTGTTCCATAGCAATTAACAAGATACATTATGCTAAGAAACTATGAATAAGGGAAAGGATCCATAGGAAAGCAAGGTATGTTATGCTAGGTGGCCTTGAATTTAGGGTTTCAAGCTCCATAGGTCTTAACAAGTTGTGTTATGCTAAACACCTATGAACAACGACAAGGATCCACAGGAAAGCAAGGTGTGTTATGCTAGGTGGCCTTGAATAGGGTTCGAGCCTCACAAGGTTAACAAGTTGCATTATGCTAAACACTTATGAACAATAATGCTAGTAAAGTTTTTTTTCAAAGGGATTTTGCGTAGTTAATGTAAGGTCTTCTTCTTAGGGAACATCATGCCTAATGTCTCCAAGAGAGGACAAGTCAAGAGAAAGATTCACAACTTAGGGAATGTAGTGCATCACATCACCACTAAGAGGAAATTCATACACTAAGAAATATCACACTCTTGGGGGACATCACACCCAACAACACCATGAGTAAAAGGATGCATCACAAGAAAAAAAAAATTGCACCATGAAGCATGAAGATGTCAAAAGATATTATTGTAACAATGTAATTCCTTCCACTGGGGCAATAGTGGGGTATCTGAAAAAATTAGAAATTTTTTGAATTTTGATTGTGACAATGTTATTCTTTGAACCTATGAAATAGGTACATCACTTCAAAGAGGAGAAAAATACAGACACTTAAATAGTCCTGATTAACATTATACATCTGATTCTGATTAATTAACATCACTTCCTCCTAAATCACTTTTGCACTAACCAATTAATTAAATAATCTTTATTATTTAGTTAAAATCATCAATTTCTACTATTAATCAAATAATTAACTTTGTCAGATTAATTCACCCTCTCCTGACTAATGTTCATGACATTTAATTAAATAAATCAATTTATTCAATTAAAACCCTAAAGTCCTCTCATTTGATTAAATAAATTAAATTATTTAAATAAAATGTCATAAACCCCTAATCCATTGAAGTTGATTAATTCTAAATTAATTAACTCCTAATCCTCATTACTCATTTCTCTAGCTTTTAATCCCATCAAGGTTGAGTAAACCCATGGTTAGCTAACCAAGTTGCACACAAAAATAAATTTCTTCTAATTAACTAAATATCCCATTTTCCTCACAATGGCATATTCTTAGGAATATTCTCCTCAACCACCCATTCATAAATTTCCCTCCAAAAGGATTTTAAAGCCTCTTGCAAAGGTCTTAAATGCTCTTACAAGATCCACATTTTCCTTAAATGGCCTCTTACATGCCATCTTGTCCCTCTTAATCTCAACCATTTTCATTCAATTCTCTTACATTCTCTTACAAATCCATCTACCTGCCTTAAATTCTTCACATTCTTCAAAATGTGCTCCACACACATCCCCATGACTTTCAATAGCCTTGTGACAAGTGTCACAATGCTATTGGTCCCCATTTTAGTCCCACATCTTCCAATTTCACCCATTATTCAACCCTTGAGTCCTATAAGTAGAGGCCTCTTATACTTGAAATGGATCCACAATCTCATGCAATCTTACTATAGACATATTCACTCATAGAAATCACTCATTTTCATCATTTTAGTTAGATTATCAACACATTTGCATCACACTCACATACTCTTGGAATCATATACATCTTGGAGCTTATCAAAGGGATTGGGATTTAAGGGTCACTTTCCACATCAAAGTGACACCAATCCCCCCTATGGGATTGAGGTTTGGTCTAGTTAGATAGGTTTACATGTTTTCATTTGCGTTATTTCATGTTTTACTCATGTTTTCTTATCTTTGTTTGATCAAGAATTTCATAGTCTGAATGATTGTTTGTGCTTTCTAACATGACTAATCTTGTCTTTTTTTGTCTATTGTTAGCTAGTTGTAGATCACCATTCACATTTTGATGCTAGAAGGAGGGCTAACCACTTGAAATTCTCACATTTTTCACTAGAAATTATGTTTTTTGCTACTACAAGAAGGCGACACCATTTTTCACAACTAGAGCACCGCCTTTGCTTCTAGTGCCACTATTGCTTGTAGATACAGTGTCACCTTTGCTTCCAGTGCTGCCTCTACTATTGAGCACCATTGTCACTGTTTCTTGTCATACCACATTTGCTATAACACCACCTTTGATCTCTCAGGTCGATTGTGGTTTTGCAGGTTTTAACCAGAATGCTGCATTTGCTTTAGCACTGCTTTTTCCTTTCCTGTGCCACTTTTGTGCTCTTTGTCTACTGCAGAGCACCACCTTTGTCTTTCACTAAAGTGTCACCTTTGTCAAAAAAACTCTGCTTTTGCTGTCCAATGTCACCTTTGCTTTCTAACATCGCTTTTGTAGATTGGAAGAAGAAAATAAACTTGGAAAGTTAAAAGCATTTTTTAATGCTCCTTGTAATAGTTTAGGACATCCATTTGTTGCTTTCATTTTTTTTTTAGGACCAACTAGCTTCATTTTGGGTTTAAAATTAATCATATCTCAAATTGGTTAAAATTGAACCTACAAACTTACTAGATCATTACTATGTTGGGTTAAAATTGAACAAGGTAAACTCACACTCAGTTTAGTGCTTAAAATGAATTCACTATTGCTTTGGAGGATAAAATGCTTTTTTTTGATTGAGTAATCTTGTTTTTAACACACTTCAAGTGTGTATCCTCTCCCCTTGCACCTAGTGTGATCTTGGATGATGAGAAACACTCAAGTGTAGCTTTTCACTTTTGTGTAATTCAAGTATATATCCTCTCCCCTTGTGCCTTTTAGAGATCTTTGGTGACGAAGAACATCTTGATATTTTTTCGCACATTTTGTTTTCATGTCAAAGTGTTACCTTTAGAGGGCCTGCTTCCCAACTTGTGAGAGGGAACAACCCAAGCGGTACTTTCATTTTGGTTCACTATATAAATTATTTGGTTGTGACTAAGGTCATCAACTAGTTAGTGTTGTTGTCCCATACCGACAAGTGCCACCCCTAGTATCTGTGTGATATGTTAAAATCCCTTCTTAGGAAGGGACTGGGAGGCCTCTTAATTGAGCTAATATTTCCATGTGTATGGCACTAGTTTTATCATAAAATTTTGAATTAAGAACCACTTGTTGTAGAGACCAAAAACCTTTTTACTTGCTGGTGTAGGATGACTATTCTAAAGATTCCCTACATTCCACTATTCATTGTAGATATAGAAAATCCTTTGGATCTTTGGATCTTTAGGGTTTGAGATTTGGTGTGCCCATGCCATGTAAGGGGGAGGCAGTGTCACCAAATCTCTACTTGTTCACTTTGTCTTAGTGTTTGGAGCAGTCCAAGTAGGGACTCAACAAGTAGTATCTCTTCAACCTAGGTTGTGCATTCTTAGGGGTCAATTAAATGCATTGCATAGTTCTAAAACATTGAAACAAACATTTAACAATCACCAAATTTTAAACCCTTTGGAAAGAGTGAATACCTTTGAAGAGTCCAATATTACTACTTTTCCCTAAGGATCTCACCTTTAAAGGCTTCTAAATACTTGGGCTCATAGCTCAATTCACTCTCTTCAAAGTCAACCTAGGGAAACAATGGCCTTGGATCTTTGAATTTCACATAATGGGCCTCATGGAATGAAAATGAGCTTAGAAATAGACATTTAGTTTGAGATTTAAGCAAGACAAGTTGATGTGGTAAAACTAATTCATTAATCAAGATCAAATCACAATTGAACCCCACACATGTGTTTGTCTTCATGATTTCTTGCAAGATCAAAGTTCCTAAATGAAGGTCCACATTCTGTCACTTCAAACTGAGGAATCATAGTCAAAAGTCCATCAAGAAACACCTTGTGAATCTCTACCACAATAAGGATATTTTGGTAAGGAATTTTTATAGAGAACTTTCGAGAGATGATCTAGACTTGTATGTCCAATATGAGCCCCTCATTTAAGGTATTGATCTTTTGGGTTTAAATAATTCATAGGGTAGAGCATGTTATTAAACACCTTGTTCTTGTAAACAAAGTTCTTCTAGGTTCATCTAGGGTCAAAACATAAATTTCATCTATTCTCAAAACATTTATCAAAACACATCTCACAAAAAACTTTCTAGAGCTTTGGAAAACATCATTATTATAGACTTGGGTACATCCTTTAATCAAATCAAAATCACCTTGTTACAAGTTCATTATCCAAATAAAAAAAATCCAAAAAAAAATCCTAAAGTCTAGTATTGATCCAAAATTCTCAAAGTTCAAACATCCATATCATTCACCCATTCATCTTTCATATCATCATCATTTGATCTTAAAACACATCCTAGAATTTCTTTTTGTACCTAAAGTTTAGATCAGCCAAAGGAGTTAAAGGTTCATCCCACATATTCCTAAAAGTTGATCCCAATTTTATGGTCCAAATAAGGTCACACCACAAGAATAACATGGAGCAAAATGAGGAAACATCAACCACAAGTGATTTAAACCAAACTGAATTTGACCAAAGGGCATCTACCAACCCTCCACCTAATCTCCCTCAACTACAACAAGATCCTCAAGAGGGAGGTTGCCATGTAGATGATGTCACAACCAATTACAAAGAAATGTCCCAAGATAAGTTGCTCGAATTAATGCAAAATCCCAAAACTCACAAACTTGTTAACACGATCATGAAACTGAATCCCACCCAATACATGTTGGCATTAGCAAAAGAAGGGGCCAAACTCCCTTACACTTTTGATGTGAGAACCATTATCAAGAAAAATTTGAGTACCCTTCCCCTCACATCCTTCACACCATCTTTTCCAAGAATGGAAAGAGGAATGAAGTGTTGTGATTGATGTCAACCGATCAGCTGGTTATCTATGAGTTGATGTTGATTGTATATGTTGAGGATATTGAGAAAATAGTATTAAAATAAGGTTACAAGTATTTAGCTATTGAGGATGTTGTTTTGATGCTTGTGAACTATGTTTCTTTGTGTTCGAATTGAGGTCTGGGAGAATTGTTGTGGGTCTGGATTTCTCTTTGTTGAATTCTTATGGCTTGTGATTCTAGAATTTTGTTGTCTTGGTTCTATTGAAGATGGTTTTGACATTTGGAAGCATCAAGCTTAATTTATCTACGTGTTTTACATTGGTTTGGCCGACCGTGTGTCAAGCACTATTTTTGAAGTTGATGAAGCATGTTGGATCCATTATGGGTCCTGGTGAAGCATGTGTTTTGGTTGCTCTCATTCTAATTCCACCCTAGGATGTTTGGCATTGACCTAATTTGAATTTGAAGTTGGATGGCCAACTTTGTATCTTTTCAAGGTTGGAGATAGTATAAATATAGAATGTGCTAGTGACGAAAAAAAAGAAGGTAGATAAGTGAAATAATAGACATGAATTTGATGCTATTCTTAAAGTGTGTGAGTTAGGTGTGTGGTTTTTTAGTGATAAGCTTAATGCTAAGTTTCTGGATGTAGTGAGAAGAAGGAAAACTCTATCATTCATGCAAGTTGATTAGTGATTGCAATGGAATCTTTGTTGCATTGGGATTGCTGTCTCCTTGTAACAAGTCTTATTTGTCTTCTTTATATCTCTGTGGTAGTGAGCCCTTCAGGTTGTAGCCCTGTGGAAAATGAGTCCTTATTTTAGGTAGTGAGCCTTATCTCAGGCAATGAGCCTTTTTGTAATCGGCTTTGATATTCTCTATAGTGTGAGTTAATCCTCACCATGGTTTTTCCCTCATTGGGTTTTCCATATAAATTTGGTGTTATTGTGTTTGTGGATTTGCATTTGATGGTTAATCACGTAATCAGTTTATGTGTTAGTTCCACTAATTGAATTTAAGGTTATAATATGTGACAACTAGTTCACCCCCCCTCTCAGTTGTCCTATCCAACAATTGGTATCAGAGCTTGGTTCCTTGGTGAAGAGATTAACTGCTTGAGGAAGGTCTGAGATGGCTAGCAAAATGGTCTTTGATTGTCCGAGGTTTGATGGAACTAATTATGGTATCTGGAAAGTGTTGATGGAAGAATATCTGGAGTATTGTGGATATGATGTGGATAAAGATTATAAGAATCCCTACACTCCTCATGCTAATGGTCTGAGTACACCTGAAGAAATTATAGCACATGAAGCGAATAACAAGGAAAAGTCCTTCTTGAAGAATAGTTTGGTACATTCTGATGGCACTTTCAAAAATTTTGCAAATTTTTGAGTGCTCATATTTAAACCCTAGTTTTTCTTGTCGCATCTAATGTAGGGTTTTTATGTGAGGGTTAGGATTTTGTTTACTTTAGTTGCTTGGCATTCTATTTTGCTATTGGCTATATAGTGTCTATTGTCGGTCACATAAGGGGAGGGAATTTTCATATTTACATCATCATGTGACTGTCACCATGCGACTATCACCATGCGACCAATTTTTCTCTTGTATTGGTCTGAATCATCCATTTCTATAGGGTTAGGGAAATGATTTTTTGATCATTACATCCTTTGTTCCACATGATTCGAAAGTTATGAGCCTACTGTTCTTGTGTCTCCCTAGAGAAGTCCTCCCTTTTAGAACAACTTATGAGCATGTGCCTAAAAATTTCACTTAAGTCCTGATGTCCCTTGTAATGATATTGCTCATAGCTAATTTCTTCATAGGTTTACACCTTGTAATAGCGATGAGCGATGAGCAGTACTTTCCTTTGATATCGCTCATCGCTAATGGCATTTGATCCTTAAAATTTGTAATAGCGATGAGTGATGTATTGTCGCACCGTATGATCACAAATATGTTGTAAAAGGTAGTTCTCACATTAGCGACGTGCGATGAAACCTATAAACAAATGTAAACCATTCATCACTAATTTCTTGCACAATATATGAGGAGAATCAACGATGAATGGAGGCCTTATTGCTCATTGCAGATTTATCTCTGAACTTAAGTTCTAAATTAGCGATAAGTGATAGGTGCCTTCTAAAAGGGTTTTTCTTTTGCTAGTTTGATATGATCTTATGGGTGATGTCTTTGGTGCCATTTTTTTTATACAGGTGCACGTGCTAAAGATTTGGTGTTTCTACAACGTCTCTTATCACCGATGGGATCCTAGGCCTGAAGTTTGAATTGGTGATGCATGATGAAGGGATAGATGTGACCAAAAATTAGGCCATAGAATCAAGGTATAAAGGCCATCTCAGGGATGTTTTCATCATTGATAGAGCCGAGTGATGATAATGTAGATCGACGACAAGTGATGACCATAAATGAAAGGGGAAACATGTCATGATCTTGGGGATTTCACATAGATCAGGAAAGAAAGTGGCGAAAGAATTGGAGGACCATTGATAAAGCTTTAAAGCAGGATGATCCAATGAATAGGAAGTCATCACATAAGTAACTTCATCACTAATGAGCACCTCAGGATTAGGGAAGGATCAACAATGAAGCGTGCAAGGAAAGTTTCTCTCTAAATTGGAAGTATGTACTTTGCTGATATTAATGAAGAGCACATATTAGGTTGGTGATACATGCTAATTGTCAGGACATATATGATTAAATCAGGGTTAAGGAATAACGTGTCAATGTTTGAGATAGCATCACTATTTTCAAGAAGCAAGTTGATAATAGTAAAAAAATGATGCTCATGGCCACCTTAGATGAAATTTTAATTGCTCTTAGATGAACGGTCTAGATTCAGAGCCAAATTGATAGGCTACCAGTTCACTCGAGGAAGAAGTTATACATCATTAATTTTGCATGCCCAAGATCTCTATTTAATGTAGAATGATCGATGATTATTCTCACTATCTTTTCAGTCTGCAGTGTATGTTTGGTAAAGTGTGAAGGGTTGTCGGTCAATTTGTGATGGAATTTTCTTGCCCTGGTTAGGTTGGTATGAAATTGAGTTCTCTGGTCTACTTAGGACTTTTATTGGTTGAACTGATTGTTATCACTGGGATTGGGGTGTTGTTTTTGTGAGTGTTGAACCAAAAGACCTTTTAATCATCATTCTGTTAAGCTCTGACAAGATGGGAAAAACTAGTGAGGCAACTCTGCCTGTTAGGAGGTCTAGTCAGTTAAGTATGCCAAAATTGCATGAGGAGGTAACTGAATAGGAAACATGGTTTCCCTTGAAATTGCAAAGGGAAAGAGGAGGGCTAGAGGCCATAAAAAGAAGACAATTGTGTAGAGTACCTATCACTTGAGAAATAGGACCCTTCTAGAAGAAGTAGTTGAGCTCAAAGGCAAGGAACTGGCGTTTCTAGTGAAGAAGGCCAGAAAGGAGGACAAAAGCTACTAGACTAGCCAAGGAAAGCAGAGTTCTCTTATTATGCTTTTTGATATTCGTTCAGATGTTGAAGTTAAGACAAACTCGAACTATGGCCAGTACATCTGTTCCTTGGTGCCATACAATAGCTCTAATGACAACGTGTTGGTAATACCTCCAATTGCATCAAGGACAAGAAGTGGTTGGGAATTTTTGAATGCTGATGACTCTGAATAAGAGTCACCTCCTATTTTAGTTTTTGATGACACCATGGTCATTGCATAGGAGGTATTTGTTTTCATGTGTCCATGGTTTGTCTTTTTCTTTCCCTTGTTGATGTGGAGGTCTCCGTGATGATGTGGTTGAAATATTTTTTGTTTCAAGAAAAAGGATACTGTGATAACGACGACTAATATTCTACACATGATTTTTTCCTCCCCTATTCTAAAATGTTTACGTATGAAACCATTTGGGGAGTCCTTCGAGGAGTTAGTTGGAATTAGGTTTTTGAAATGAACTCTAAAATTGTAATTCAGCTGTGTGCTTGTTGCTACCCTATTTATATAAAGGGGATTTCATGGCTGAAAGAAGAGAGTTTAGAGTTTTGAGTCTAGACACAGTCACAGTAGATATTAAGCTCTACTAGTAGAACAAATTGTAAATAGGTACTCTAGTAGATATATCAAAAGCAAGTGTAAGATGAAAGTTATACTGTGTATAAATATTAAATATGTTTTACAATGAAATATCATAAATGAAGATGAATTTTAGTTTCTGGATATTGCTCTCCTATATATTTTCTTCCAAGTTATGGATGAAGATTGTTAATGACAACTTCATTTGTCTTTTTTCATTTGCATAGAATGTATGAATTTGTTTTATGCTTTAGTTCAATGAATTGATTAAATGCTGAAACGAGCTCATTAGTTTGTGAGAAAAGGATTTATTAAGAAAGTGATATTCTGTAGACACAGTGAGTTAGAAGGTTACAAAGTGACACTCTAATGGTCCACTAATTTCTGAGCTTCAATCAAAATTGTATTACCGATTGATCACTAGTTGTAATTCATTTTCTGCCTTAGATAAAGAAACAATTATCTTATTAGTTTATCTTTTGGTCAGTTGAGCTAGTATTGAATTGGGCCTAGGATTTAAAATGAAGAATGATTCAACATACTTTAAAGTACAATGTCCTAAATCTAACTATGAAGGCACACTCCTTGAAAATAAGTAACACTTCTATCTAAGGTTTTCCAAGCTTTTGATAAGGTGATTTTCATGGAATAGTGCATCTGTGTGAAGAAATACTCTTGAGTAAGTGTAAAATATTATGAGTATATATGGGATTACCCTCCCTGGGTCTTACAGAGCTTGAAGAGAAGAAGTAATAACTACTCTACTTAAGTATTGGCCAATCCTCAACCTAGCTAACAATTGGGTCGTGGCAAGCCCATAGGCTAGAAATGAGAGTAAGTTTGTGAAACTTGAAAAATATGATGGAGGTCTGGTTATGTTTGGAGATGATACTGGTGGTAACATCTATGGGATAGGTTTAGTAAGTTTTGATGGGAAGCATCATACTAACAATGTCTACTATGTTAAGGGTATAATCTGTTGAGCATTGGCCAAATGTGCAGAAAGGGATATGATCTTGTGTTTAAGGATAAGAAGTGTGAGATCCAAAAAGTATCTAAAACATTGATTGCTATAGGAAAGAAATCTGAAGGGAATATTTATTAGCTTAAAGGTGCTGATGGATGATTTTTTATGACTTAGAAAAATGACAACTTCTTATGGCATAGGAGAATGTGTCACATGAATTTTGATAACTTGGAAAGGATTAATACTGTTCAGGTCATGAGATATCTACTGAGAATTACAAAGCCTGTAAATGCTATTTGCAGAAATTGCTAGTTCGGGAAGTAGACAAGAAATCATTATATATTAAGAGAACAACCTACTATTGGATTACTATATTTGGTTCATACAGATCTTTGTGGTCCCATGAGAGTGTGAAGTCCACTTGGTGAAAGGTACTTTATGTTTTTAATTGATTATTATTCTAGATATACATGGGTTACATTTTTAAAAGAAAAATTAGAAGCATTAGATAGATTCAAGACATTCAATGCTATGGTTGAAAATAAAGTGAATTTGATGATAAAATGCTTGAGATCTGATAGAGGTGGTGAATTCACCTCCCACGAGTTCATTATGTTTTGTGAAGTGCATGGAATAAAGAGACAATTATCTGTTTTGAGAACCCCTTAGCAAAATGGAGTTGTTGAAAGGAAAAACAAGATAGTTCAAGAAGCTACTAGGTCAATTATCACTGAAGCCAAATTGCCAAAAGTTTACTGGAATGAAGCTATTAACACTACTGCATATGTATTCAATAGAGTTTTGGCAAGAGAAAACAACACAAATACTCCCTATGAGCTATGGCACAAAAGAATTCCTACAACTAAATATTTCAAGGTATTCAGAAGCAAATGCTATATCGAAAGAGATGAGGAAACATTGGGAAAGTTTGATGCAAGAAGTGATGAAGGAATATTTCTTGGATACTCTACTAAAAGTAATGTATACAAATGTTTCAATAAAAGATTGAGGAAGATTGTTGAAAGATCGAATATGAAGGTTGATGAAATAATGAAGAATTCTATTGATATTGATGCATATGTGTTTGATGAACATGACTGTACAAGAATAGAAGAAAATATGGAAGAACAGGATATAGATGAGTAGAAAGAGAAAAATGAACATAATGAAAGAGAATAAGATGCTCTAGTGATGTCCCCTAGAACATAGAAATATGTACAAAGGAATCATTTAGAAAGTTAGATTATTGGAGACAAGACAAAAGGTGTGTTAACTAGAAGCAAAGCTGTTGCTAAAGTAAATTTGTGCTTATTTTCTGAAATTGAGCCGAAGTCAGTAAGTGAAGCCTATGAGGATGAACATTGTAAGGAAGCAATGAAAGAACTTTTGCAGATTGAAAAGAATCAAACTTGGGAATTGGTCCCAAGACTGGCAGAAAAAATAATTATTGGATCAAAATGGGTATTCAAAAAAAAGTTGAATGAGAATGAGAAAGTTGTTAGAAACAAAGCAAGGTTTGTGTGTAAAGGCTACTCACAAGTGGAAGGTATAGATTTTTAGGAAACTTTTTCCCCAATTGCAAGAATGGAAGCTATAAGGATGTTCTTGGCATTAGTTGCTTATAAAGATTTCAAAGTCTATCAGATGGATGTAAAGTCAACATTTTTGAATGGTGAACTAGATGAAGCGATCTACATGGAACAACCAGAAGGATTTCAGTTAAAAAATCAATTGGATATGGTGTGTAGATTGAAGAAAGCTTTGTATGGACTGAAGCAAGCTCCTAGAGCTTGGTATGCAAGGCTAGGTAATTATTTGAATCAACAAGGATTTAACAAAGGTATGACAAACAATAATTTGTATTTCAAGACTGAAAAATGACAAAATCTTGATTGTAGTTGTATATTTTGATGACATTATCTTTGGAGGAAATGAAAATATGTGCAAGATGTTTGTGGAAGAGATGAAAAAAGAATTTGAAATTTTTATGTTTGGTGAGATGAATTTCTTTCTTGGGCTACAGATTAATCAAACAGGGAAAGGGATTTTCATTTCACAATCTAAGTATGTGAGAGAGATGTTGAATTTTTTTGGGATGGACGGTTCCAAACCGGTAAGTACTCCTATGGTGACTGGTTGCAAGTTGGGTAAATATGATGATTCACCTAAGATTGATCAGAGCAAGTATAGATCTATGATTGGTGGACTACTGTATTTGACTACTACTAGACCAAATATTATGCATGCGGTTTATCTTGTAGCTAGATTTCAAGAAAATTCAAAGGAAACACATGTTAATATAGTTAAAAGAATATTCAGATATTTGAAAGGAACTTTGGATTATGGATTATAGTATCCTAAAGATATTGATTTTACACTTAGTGCTTACATAGATGTATATTGGGCTAGAAGTATAGATGACAAATATAGTACAAGTGGTGGTGCATTCTTTCTTGGATGTAGATTGGTGGCATGGTTGAATAAGAAGCAAGATTCAGTCTCTTTGTCTACTGCTGAAGCTGAGTATATTGCTGTACAAAAGTTTTATGGATGAAATAGACATTGAAAGATATCACAGTGCTACATGATGATCCTATTTCTATCTTCTATGATAACACAAGTGCAATTAACATTTTGAAGAATCCTATGATGCACTCGAGAATGAAGCATATATCTATCAGGTATCATTTCTTAAGAGAGAAGGTCATGGAGAATGAAGTCAAGCTTGAGTATGTTTTGACAAAGGATCAAATTGCAAATATATTTACAAAGGCTCTTCCTAAAGATAGTTTTGAGTATCTCTAGGATAAGCTAGGGGTTATTGCCCCTCCTTTTACAAACTAAGATGCATTTGGAGATGCATTAGTCCAGTGGATTCATGGTTCTATCTTTTTGGATTGATGTTTTTGGTGGCTACCCCTCAGGGGGAGCAGGCAATTTTTTTAAGTGTTGTCATTATGAGTATTCTATTTTCATGTCAAAGGAAGTTTCAATAGACATATCTTTTTCCTTTGCCATTGATTTCAAAGGGGGAGAGAGAAAGCATGTGAAAAAGAAACAAAAATAGAGAGAGAGCATGTGAAAAGGAAAATAAAGTTAATAAGAGAAATCAGGTAATGAGGAAGATGATCTTCTAAAGGGTAGAAGCAAAAGTAAAAATATTGAGAAGTATTTTCAGAACTCGTATGGTGTCTTTGATGGTTTTTCACATCATGTGTTTCCATCAATGACAAAGGGGGAGATTGTTGTAAGAATGGAAAGAGGAATGAAGTGTTGTCATTGATGTCAACCAGTCAGTTGGTTATCTCTGAGTTTTTGTTGATTGTATATGTTGATGTTGGATGCTGTGGTTGTGTTGCTGATATGTGGTTGTCATTGATGTCAACACTATTAGCATTGTTGTAGTGAAGGCTGTATATGTTGAGGATATTGAGAAAATTGTTTAAAGGAAGAGTTGCAGGTTGCCAGTGGAATACTGAAGGCCATGAAGGTGTTTTTTTTTGTACGTTGAAGATCAATTATTGTGGTCTAAAGGGTTTATTTCCGAGAGTATCTAGTTCATCTAGCAGAAGTTTTAGAGATCCATGTGAAGATTTGATTGTGCTATGAACAGTTGTGTTCTAATAGTATTTCTATGGTTTTTGATTGAAGTTTATGTGATCTGGGAATTTATATTGCCGTAGATTCTTCTTTGTTAGTTACTATTACTTGTGGATGCTTCTAGATCGTTCTCTATCTTTGTTGTACGTCCATGTTGATCGGTGCACTCGTGGTCAAAGATTTTTGTCGCGAGTGTTTGGGTTTTCATGTTCTTAGCCAACATGATGGTTGTAACATGTTGCAGATCCTTGAAGATTAAAATTTGAATTTTTGGCATGATTGAGGATATTGTTTTGGGTCACATCATAATATTAGCCAATGATGTATGATTCACATTAAAAAATTATTTATAAATTTGGGCCGACATTGTAAACTTGTTTTATACTTTTGGCCGCTGAAGTTGTTGATATAATTTCATGTTGCAGATATATAAGAGTGTTTGTTTGAGAAAAGTTAGTGTGTGTGTGGTGTGAAGGAAAGCCAGAGTAAGAGAAAGTGTACGAACATTGATATATTCATTTGATTGCAGAGCAGAGTGTGAAGAAGTTTTAGCGAAGTGTGAAGAAGGTTTTTTGTGCTTAACTGGATCTGTAATCAGGCTTGTGTAGAAGCTATTTTCTCAGTTCATACCTTGTGGATCTAATCTATATTTCTCTTCCTTGGGTAGTGAGACCTCTTGTATTTGAGCAGTGAGCTCTAGGTAGTGTGCCCGAATGCATGTGCATTCCCATTATTTTTCATTATACTTTTAATAGGGTATAATATTGTGGACTAACATCCACCATGGTTTTTCCCCTAACAGGGTTTCCACGTAAAAATCTTGGTGTTCTTTGTGCTTCTGATGTGTTGATTGTTCATGGTTTATTGTTCATTCATCAGATTTGAGATTAAGTTAAGTAAAGTTTGAAAAGTTTAAATATTCTGTGACAACTGATTCACCCCCCCTTCTCAGTTGTCTGTCCTTGTTTTTCCAACAATTGGTATCAGAGTAGGTTCCTTTGAAGAAGTTTAAAAGCTTGAGGTGATCCGAGATGGAATCATACAAGAAGGACCATCCTAGATTTGATGGAACAAAATAATCACTATGGAAAGCTAGGATGGAGTGTTATTTGAGGTGTATTGGTGAACCCTTCTGGAAGATTACAAATAATCCATATGTTATTCCTCAGAATGGTCCTTCCACTATTGATGAGATTAAAGAGGCTGAGCATAATGTTAGGGCCATTGAAGCTTTGCTAAGTGTATTGATAGATTCAAAAATGAAAAATTTGTTAGGTTTGAAGATAGCTCATGAAATTTGTATGAAGGAGATGTACATGTGAAGATGAAAACATTTCTTCTTTTATGCAGAGAGTAAATGAACTAGTGATGGGTATTAGATGTGCCAGTGGTACCCTGGAAGAGGAAAAAATTGTGGCTAAAGTGCTAGATCATTGCCTCCCTCCTACAAAGAAAAGGCTCATGCTATTGAAGAATCCAGCTTAGTAACAAATATGTCAAGAGATACTCTGATTGGTAAACTTGCTGCTTTTGAGTTGAGTGAATTTGGTGAATCTATTCCCAAGACTGAAATTGCATTTAAGGCTATTGTATCTAGAAGAAACAAGCAAAGATATGATATGGGAGAGTGCTCTATAAAGTCATTCAAGTATGAGGAAGAAATGAAATAGCTTGAAGATGAAGAAAGAGAGGTGGAAGAGTTGGAAGCATTGATTGTGAAGAAAGAGGGTAGAGGACAAGGTAAGTATACAGGAATGTTTCCTATTAAATGTCTCTCTTGCAATAAAATAGGTCATTTTGCATCAAGGGTTCCTGAAAGAGTTCCTAGGACTAAGCCTAACAAATCTAGATTTCAAAAGAAATGTTACTATGCTAAAGGAGTGACTGATGAAGAGTCTGATAAAGAAAATGGAAATGAAGATGAATGGGCGTTCCTTGCTATCAAGGAAAATGGTTCGGTGGCTACTGAATCTACTAAATTTGAGAAAGCTCTTGCAACCCGAATTGAAGAAAAGGATGAGTGGGTTATTAACAGTGGATGCTCACATCATATGACTGGTGAAAAAAGAAAATTTGTAAGTCTAGAGAAGTATGACGGTGGGGTTGTAAGATTCAGAGATAACAATGCTGGTGTGATTCATGGTAGAGGATCTATTTGTGTTGGTGGTAAGCATAACACTGATGATGTCCTTTATGTTGAAGGTTTGAAGCACAACCTACTGAGTTTTGAACATATGGTGGACAAGGGTTATGATCTTCAGTTCAAAGGTGGAAGATGCAAGATACTTGGAAGTTTTGGTAATGTAATTACTTCAGGTAAAAAGACAAAAGGTAATATTTTGCACTTGAATGTTGCCAGTGAAAGTTGTTTAATTTCTCAAGTAGATGAAAGCTGGTTATGGCATAGGAGGCTGTATCATGTGAATTTTGATAACATTGTCAAAGTAAGTTCCACCCAAGCAGTAAGAGATCTACCTAATCTAGTGAAGCCTGCTAACACAATTTGCAAGGAATGTCAGATGGGAAAACATACTAGAGTCTATCTTAGGAGAAAACAACATCATTCAAATGGATTACTGGATCTGGTGCATACTGATCTATGTGGTCCATCTAGAGTCAAAAGTCTTCATGGAGAAAGGTACTTTATGTTGCTTATTGATGAATACTCTAGGATGATATGTGTTTCTTTATTAAGAGAGAAATGTGAAGCATTGGAGAAGTCCAAAAGTTTCAAAGCTATGGAAAAAAATGAGAAAGGTCTAAAAATAAAATGCTTAAGGCCAGACAAAGGTGGTGAGTTCACCTCTAAGGAGTTCAATTTTTTCTGTGAAGAGCATGGAATCAGAAGATAATTATCTGCTCCCTGAACCCCTCAACAAAATGGAGTTGTAGAGAGGAAGAATAGGAAAATTTTGGATGATGCTAGAACAATGATGATAGAAGGAAATTTTCCTCACATCTATTGAAGTGAAGTTGTAAGCTGTGTACACTTTAAATTGGGTAAATGCCAATGGTAATATTGGTAAAACTCCTTTTGAACTATGGTTTGGTTATAAGCCTAATGTTAAATATTTCAAGATCTTTGGAAGCAAGTGTTATATTAAGAGAGATGAGGACATAGGAAAGTTGGATGCAAGAAGAGATGAAGTAATATTTCTAGGTTACTCTACTAAAAGAAAGGCCTACTAGTGCTATAATAGAAGATTGAGAAAAATGGTTGAAAGTACAAATGTGAAAGTTGATGAGGACTCTACTAGATCATCTAGATACTGTGGATATGATTCAAATGACCAAGAAGATAGTACAAACAAAGGGAAAAATGCTTAGACATAGAATCAACTTCAAATTGTTCCATATGTTCTGGTAAAACAATTTCAATTTATTCTGGTAAATCAAGCAAATTAGGAAGGAGAGACAAGTACAAGTGTGGAAGAAGGAAAAAAAGAACCAGAAGTTCGAGAGAATCCTAAAATTATGAGGTATGTAAAGTTAAATCATTCTGAAAATCAAATTATAAGAGACAAGAATAAAGGTGAGTAAACTAGAAGAAAGATTGTAGAAGAGTATTGCCTAATTTCCAAGATTGAGCCTAAAGATGTCAATGAAGCTTGCAATGATGAACACTAGATTGAAGCTATGAAGGAAGAGCTGATGCAGATTGAAATGAATGCTACATGGATACTTGTTCCTAGACCTAAAGATAAAAATGTGATTGGTACTAAATGGGTCTTTCAGAGTAAGCTAAATGAACAAGGTGAAGTGGCCCGAAATAAAGCAAGACTGGTATGTAAAGGGTATTGTCAAATGGAATGTATTGATTTTGAAGAAACCTTTGCCCCTGTTGCTAGAATTGAAGCTGTTAGACTATTTCTTGCTTATGCTGCATATGAGAACTATAAAGTATATCAATTGGATGTAAAGTCAACTTTCTAAATTGTGAGCTAGAAGAAGAAGTATATGTTGAATAGCCGGATGGATTCCAACTGACTGACAAGGAAGACATGGTTTTTCGATTGAGGAAAGCTCTATATGGACTCAAGCAAGCCCCTAGATCCTGGTATGCTAAACTAGATAAATATTTACTAAAGCTTGGATTCAATAAAGGTACTACTGAAAACAAATTGTATTTCAAGCTGGATCATGATAAAGAATTTATTATTGATGTCTTTGTTGATGACATTATTTTTGGAGGAGATGATAATCTATGTATGAAGTTTGTTGATGAAATGAAGAGTGAATTTTAGATGAGTATGATTGGAGAGATGTTCTTTCTAGGATTACAAGTTACTTAGTTAGATAATGAAATTTTCATATCTCAATCTAAATATGTGATAGAGATGTTGAAGAAGTTTTTCATGGATGACTCAAAGCCTGTTGGTACTCCAATGGTAATTGAAAGCAAGTTAACACAAAATGATGATTCTCCTAAGGCAAATCAAACATGATATAGGTCAATGATTGGTGGATTTATCTATTTAACTCAAACCAGACCAGACATTATGAATGCTAAATGTATGGTTTCTAGATTTTAGGGTGATCCAAAAGAACCTCATGTGACTGCTGTAAAGAGAATCTTCAAATATCTAAAAGGGACAATTGACTTTGGGCTTTGGTATCCTAAGGATGATGATCTTACTTTGAATGCATATACTAATATGGATTGGGCAGGAGATGTAGATTACAGGAAGAGTACTAGTGGTGGTTCCTTCTTCCTAGGGAAGAAAATGGTGTCATGGTTGAGTAAAAAGAAAAATTCCATTTCTCTATCTATTGCTGAGGCAGAGTATATTGCTGCTGCAAATAACTATAGTAAAGTGATGCGGATGAAATGGATGCTAAAAGATATCAGAGTAGTATATGATGAACCTATTGCCATATACTGTGACAACTCAAGTGCAATAAACATAAATAAGAATCCAGTGCTACACTCTAAGACTAAGCATATATCAATCAAGTTTCACTTCTTGAGGGAGAAAGTGAATGAGAAAGAAGTTAGACTGGAATATGTTCCTACCAAAGAACAAATTATAGAAATTTTCACCAAGCCATTGCCAAAGGATACTTTTGAGTATCTCAGAGGGATGCTAGGGGTAATTAAACCTCTTGATATGAACTAAAGATGCATTCACTTGCATCAATCTGTGTGCTTCATAGATATTTCCTGATCCAGATTGATGTTTTTGTGGCTACTACTTAGGGGGAGTAGTTAGATGTGTACATATGTGGTTCAAAGCTTGTATGTAGGAAGTTAATGCTTATCTTTTCCATTGATGTCAAAGGGGGAGAAGAACAATGTGAAAAATATTTTTAGGGGGAGAAGAAATTGAGGAAAAGAGTCAGAACCTAAGGGGGAGTAAGTGTAGCTATGTTGATGGTATTTTTCACATCATGTGTTGCCATCAATTCCAAAGGGGGAGATTGTTGGATGTTGTGGTTGTTTTGCTGATATGTGGTTGTCATTGATGTTAACACTATTAGAATTGTTGCAGTGAAGGCTGTATATGTCGAGGATATTGAGAAAATTGTTAAAAGGAAGAGTTGTAGGTTGCCAGTGGAACAATGAAGGTCATGAAGGTGTTTTGTTTTGTATATTGAAGATTAGTTGTTGTGGTCTAAAGGGTTTATTGCTGAGAGTATCTAGTTCATCTACCAAAAGTTTCAAAGGTCTACGTGAAGATTTGATCGTGCTATGAATAGTTGTGTTCTGATAGTATTTCTGTGGTTTCTAATTGAAGTTTATGTAATTATGGGAATTTCTGTTGTTGTGGATACTTCTCTGTTAGTTCTTGTTTCTTGTGGATGCTTCTAGATCATTCTCTATCTTTGTTGTACATCCATGTTGATTGGTGTGCTCATGGTCAAAGATTTTTCTCACGAGTGTTCAAGTTTTCATGTTCTTGGCTAACATGATGGTTGTAACATGTTGTGGATCCTTAAAAACTAAAATTTGAATGTTTGGAATGCTCAAGGATATTTTTTTGGGTCACATCATAATATTATCCAAGGGTGTATGATTCACATTAAAAATTTATTTGTAAATTTGGGCCGACATTGTAAACTTGTTTTATACTTTTGGCCAGTGAAGTTGTTGATGTAATTTCATGTTGCAGATATATAAGAGTGTTTGTTTGAGAAAAGTTAGTGTGTGTGTGGTGTGAAGGAAATCCAGAGTAAGAGAAAGTGTGCGAACATTGATATATTCATTTGATTGCAGAGCAGAGTGTGAAGAAGGTTTTTCTGTGCTTAACTGGAACTGTAATCAGGCTTGTGTAGAAACTATTTTCTCAATTCATACCCTGTGGATCTAATCTATAATTATCTTCCCTGGGCAGTGAGCCCTCTTGTATTTGAGCATTGAGCTCTAGGTAGTGTGCCTGAATGCATGTGCATTCCCATTATTTTTCATTATAATTTTAACAAGGTATAATATTGTGGACTAACATCCACCATGGTTTTTCCCCTAATAGGGTTTCCACATAAAAATCTTGGTGTTCTCTATGCTTTTGATGTGTTGATTGTTCATGGTTTATTATTCATTCATTAGATCTGAGATTAAGTTAAGTAAAGTTTTAAAGTTTAAATATTCTGTGACAACTGGTTCACCCCCCCTTCTCAGTTGCCTATCCTTGTTTTTCCAATAATGGATATTGAGAAAATAGTATTAAAAGAAGGTTGCAGGTATTCAACCATTGGATGTTTTTCTGATGCTTGTGAACTATGTTTCTCTATGTTTTGATTGAGGTCTGAAAGAATTGTTGTTGGTTCAGATTTCTCTTTGTTGAAGTCTTATGTCTTGTGGTTCTAGAATTGTGTTGCCTTGATTCTATTGAAGATGGTTTTGACATTTGGAAGCATCAAACATAATTGATCTATGTGTTTTACACTAGTTTGGCTGACCGTGTGTCAAGCACTATTTTCAAAGTTGATGAAGCATGTTGGATCTATTATGGGTCCTGGAGAAGCATGCGTTTGGGTCACCCTCATTCTAATTCCACCTTAGGATGTTTGGTGTCGACCTAATTGGAATTTGAAGTTGGATGGATGACTTTGTATCTTTTCAAGGTTGGAGATACTATAAATACATAATGTGCTAGTGATGAAAATTATACATAAGGAAAGAAGGAAGATAAGTGAAAGAGCTGACACAAATTTGATACTATTATTAAAGTGTGTGAGTTAGGTGTGTGGTTGTTCAATGTGAAGCTTAACGTCAATTTTTCAGATGCAGTGAGCAGAAGGAAAAATCTATCATTCATGCAAGTTGATCAATAATTACGGTGGAATATTTTTTGCATTGGGAATGTTGTCTCTTTGTAAGAAGTCTTCTTTGTCTTCTTTGTATCTCTGTGGTAGTGAGACCTCTAGGTTGTAGCCCTATGGACAGTGAGTCCTTATTTTAGGTAGTGAGCCTTATCTCGGGTAGTGAGCCTTTTTGTAATCAGTTTTGATATTCTCTATAGTGTGAGTTAATTCTCATTGTGGTTTTTACCTCATTGGGTTTTCCATGTAAATTTGGTTTTATTGTGTTTGTGGATTTGCATTTGATGGTTAAGCACTTAATCAGTTTATGTGTTAGTTTCGATAATTGAATTTAAGGTTATAATCTGTGACAACTGATTCACCCCCCTCTTAGTTTTCCTATCCAACAAATCCATGATCATGAAGGGAAGCTCACTACTTCAAGCCCTTCAAGGACACCCACTTGTTAATAATCAAAATTTGGAGGCCAACATGATCTTAGGTATGCCCAACACCCTCCCCCGAGATAATAAAAAATCATATGTGTTGCTTATCTTCCATGACACAAACAATTCATCCACTTTTTGTGCCACACCTACTTATGACCTTGCTACACAAGGTTATACCCCCAACATCTCTCAAGGACAAGTTGACCTATTCAGAGAAGTCAGCACCTTTAATTCCTCATCTTCACTTCTACTAGGAAACACATCACAAACATATCCACAATTCCCTATCTTGACACCATCACCCACACCAATTCAAGGGATAGGGAAAAACACTTCATTGACCACATCAACTCTTAATCAACTAAATCAAGTCAACCCCCCAAACAAAAATAAAATCAACATATCTATCACATCGAATCCTCCAAATGTGCCGCTAATATTGCAACACCAAGTGGCATCATCCAAAATATATCAACCACTAATCACATCATCTACAACACCTCAAATATCCCAAAGTCTAGTCTCACAAGGGATAAACACGTCAAATATAATTCCAAATCCACCATGTACCACTCAACCCCTCGTCATCACTCAACAAACACCTCAAAAACCACCCCAAAAACCTCTTGGCACACCATCTCACACCATTACCCAAAATCCCCCACCTCCACCTCGAAATCCCAATGCAACAAATCGATATAGTATCACATTGCAAGCAACGCATCAAGTTTACTAGAAGGAATTGGAACAATTACAAGCCCAACAAGCTCAAGCACAAGCTTTGCTACAACAACAACAACAACAACAACAACAATAACAAGCTCAAGCACAAGCCCAAGCACAAGCTCAAGTAGAGGTTCAATACCAAGCACAACAAGCGCAAGCACAAGCCTTGTTACAACAACAAGCCTATGAAAAATCTCTACAATAACATCAGGCACAACAAGCATTTATAACAAAATAGTAGAAAACAACAACAACAACAATAATAAGCCCAACAAAAAGCATTGCTGGCACAACAATTAAAACATGCATATCAACAGGTGTTACTTGCAGAGCAACAAAAAATCTACATGACCGAACAATAAAATTCCTCAAACCATAACATGTAAGGAACCTACACCACCCCATCATTCACCCAAAAAACCATACCATCCCAAAACACATACATTCCACCACCTGATCCACAAAATGATCTTTCCACACATGTCAAATTTCTCTCATAGTAAATATAGGGCATATAATCAAGGAAGATGAAAAAATCACATGCGCAATGGGATTTGTGCCCCTATCCATTTGATAGGAATATCACCATGGTTCCATTCCCACCAAGATTTGAAATACCAAAATTCAATAAATACAAAGGAAAAGGAAATCCTAAGGACCATATTAGAGAATTTCATGTACATTTCATGGAAGTGGCATATGATGACTCCTATCTAATGTGAATCTTCCCCTAAAGCTTGGATGGTCCTACCATTAAATGGTTCGCTTGCTTACCTCTTGGAATCAAAAAGTTCCAAGAAGTCATAGAACTATTCATAGAAAACTACTAATTTAATCTAGACATGGATGTAAGCTTGGAGGAACTATCTGGCCTAAAGCAAGCTAAGGGAGAAAAATTTGTGACCTTACAACGATGGAGATCTAAAGCCAATAAAATCAAATGGTCCATGCCAAAGGAGCAAAAAAATGGAACCATCATCTCTAACCTCGAAGGGGAATTGTCCTTCCATTTGAAAATGTAATGCATCAAAACATATGACCAACTAATCCCCAAGGATTTTAACATAGAAAGAGCTCTCACGATACAAGGGAAAACACCCATCTACCAAGACAATAGACCATCGACAAGCTATAATGACAAACCTCGCATGTGGCACAAAAATAAAAATGTCACCAATGATGGTGTTGTTGATGCTAAAGTTGTTATTAGTGGTCCAAGGAAAAACACACAAACATACCCACAACCTAACACCCATCAACCGCAAATCAACACAAAACAACCCATTCATCAAAACACCTCACAAAAAAACCCATCACAACAACAACCGAATAATCAAACAATTAACAATGCTAATGCTCAAGGAGGACCACCCCCAAGGAACAAATATCCACAAAAATGCAAATATACACCTTTAGGGGAGCCCATCAAATATGTTATGAAAAAATTAGTGCAAGAAAATATCATCACACTTCCCATTTATGAAAATTACCAAGAACCCCAAGTCAAACCCCCTTGATATAATGATAATCACCTTTGTGACTATCAAAAAATCAAGGGACATAGAACAAATAGCTACATGAGATTGAAAAACCTTATCCAAGACCTCATTGAGAGTAGAGATATCATTGTAGACCAACAAGCCAAAAACCAGGATTTAAAGATATACAAGAATTCGATGCCTGACCACAACAAAGGAAAAGACAAAGGTAAGGGAAAAAATTACAAAAAATTCAACCATATCTATGACCATGTGGTAGTATCCTTTGATGAGTTCATAATAGTTGTCAACACCAAAGGAACTAGCACAGAGTGTGGAGTCACCACACATAGAGGCACGATAACCATCCAAGGACCATCCCCAACACCTAGAGGATCCTCTACTATTTCAAAATTAAATCCAAATGACTACAGTGTCCTAGATCAGTTGAAAAAACCTCGCTCAAATCTCCATTTTGGAGAAAGCATTATTTACATCCATTGTTCCCACTGACATTGATGCAAATCAATTCCAAGCCATGGTCGAACACATCACTATGCCCCATCTTCTCACATTTTTGGAACACGACCTCTCAAAAAAACCATCCCATAATTGTGCATTACATCTTGATGTCCTTTTTCACAAGAATAAAGTTGAGAGTCCCAGTGGATGGAGGTGCTAGTCTTAATATTTGTACCTTGTAGTTGATCAATAATCTAGGGTTCTCCAAGGATGTTATTAAAAAAGGGAAAGGTATCACCATCAGGGCTTATGACAATCAAGAATGGGTGTCCCAAGGCATCATCCAACTTCCCATTCAATTGGGATTGACCATCATGGAAATCACCTAGCAAGTTCTTGATCTAGAGCTTCCATACAATATCCTCCTAGGGAATCCATGGATCTATGGGATGCAAGATATTGCATCTAATTTCCACCAATGTATCAAATTCCCCTATCAAGATAAGGAAGTAACAATCCATGGAAACCTCGAGCCATTTTACTATTGTAGGAATTTGGAAGTCAAATACTATAAAATCCCACAAGTTACTAAGAATGATGAGGGACCCACAACTCCCTATGTTGATCCATCCACTTTAGCCTCCACCTCTGAGAAAAAGACATCTTCCATCCAGAACATCCCAAACATCAAAGCTATAATCAAAGATAATGGTTGTGGGGACTATAACTTGTAGAAGGGAACATTTGTGTTAGGAGAGCTACCCCAATCTCCTAAATCTCATGGAAAACCACAACCTATTGATGGCTTATCATCCCAAACATTCACAACATCACCTACCACTTTCAAAAAGTGGGGATACTTAAGCAAAGATATTGTGGATGAAAAGGATGTATCAAGCTTGCTCTACCAAGATGAAAGACCCATACCTGCTCTTCCTATGGAGGATGACAATAAGGCTCTATAGTTGATGTTTGGGTGGGGTTATAACAAGAATGAAAAGTTGGGACATAATCACAATGAATTACTAGAACCCCTCATTCTGGAAAAATATATAAAGAATCTTGGCCTTGGTTGTACCACAAGTAAGGTGACCATTCTTGACAAACATACCCCTATCAAAACGGTCAAGGCTTCCCCTTAGTTACTGGTATCCACTGGCCTCTCCCTTGATAACTATACTTTTGATATAACTGACCTATACTAGGAGGATACTAATGTTTTCATGATCACCACCACATCATTTGAGCTAAACCCCCATAACATTGAGCTGCAACTTGTGTATCCCCAACTTGTAAAATGGGACCAACAAGGACTACCGATCTTGGATTCATTCAAAAATGATGAGGCTCTCTCTAAATTAATGGGACTAAGAGATAACATACCATACAAAGATCACAAAACTGGGTTCAAAATTGAGCTGGATACACATGTGTACTATGGGGAAATGATTGAATCTCTTAGTCAAAAAATTGAAAATCTAAGAGTAACGTCTTGATCCTTAAGTGAAAACCACATTGTGGCACTTATCGATCCTAAAATAGTAAAAAAAAAGGACGTATCCGATGGTGAAAACCTTTCTAAGGTGGCAAAGGATGAGGGATTAAATCTTCCCTTTAGTGTTATTCATCGAGAAAAATCAACAGTCCTAGCAGAGAAGTGTAACCCAGTGAACATAGGAACCAAAGAGGCACCACAAATCACCTTCTATGCAGAGTCACTTTTGATTGAAGAGCAAGAAAATCTAGCAATATTTCTAAAAGAAAGGAAGGTGAACTTTGCATGGACATACACTGGCATGCCAGGCATTGATCCTAGAATGGTTGTCCATCATCTAGTAGTGTATCTTGAGGAAAAACCTATTAGACAAAAGTTGAGGAAGATGCATCCACAAATCACCTTACTGGTCAAATTTGAGCTACAAAAAATTCTTGATGCCAGATTCATTCGACCCATCGATTATCTAGAATGGGTTTCAAACCTTGTACTAGTTTCCAAGCCCACTAGGGGCATCCAAATCTACAATGACTTCAAAGACCTAAATAAAGAATGTCCCAAGGAAAATTTCCCTCTCCCCAACATAGATATAATTGTGGAATTGACTGCAAGGCATGAAATGTCATCATTAATGGACGACTTCTTAAGATACAACCAAATCATGATTGCAAAAGATGACCAACATAAAACAACTTTCACTTGTTTGTGGGGCACCTATTGTTGGAATATGATGCCATTTGGGCTAAAGAACACCAGAGCTACATACCAAAGGGCTATGACTTTGATCTTTCATTATATGATTCACAAGATTGTGGAAGACTATGTGGATGAAATACTAGGGAAATCAAGAAAGCATCAAGATCATATATCAACACTAGGCCCAATTTTTGATAGACTAGAAGAGTATAAAGTATGGCTTAATCCCAAGAAATGTGTCTTTCATGTAACTTCAGGAAAGCTCTTGGGATATATTGTGTCAATGAGGGGAATTGAGATTGATCTCACAAAAGTCAATTAAATCCTCAACATGGGGGCTCCATGAACATTGAAACAACTAAGAGGCTTGCATGGAAGGCTACAATCCATCCAATGATTCATGGCACAACTTGCAGATAAAACTATCCCTTATTCCCATTTTCTTCACAAAGGGGTAACATACAAATGGGATGAGAAGTGTGAAAAGGCATCCAACCATATCAAGGAATATCTACTAACACCGCTCGTCCTTATGCCATTAATCCCGAACAAACCATTGATATTATACATCTCAGCTACAACAACTCTTGGTGCTCTTTTGTCTCAACATGATGAAACAAGGAAAGAGGGAGCTATCTACTACATCTATAGAACCTTAGTGGGGCATGAGCTAAACTAGACTTTTATTGAAAAATATATCCTTGCAGTTTTATTTGCCTCAAAAATTTAGGAACTACATGCTAGCTCATTAGATAAAGCCAATTGCCAAGATAGATCCCCTAAAGTATCTACTTTCTAAGGCAATGCTCATAGGATAGATGGCCAAGTGGGTCATGATCTTGATAGAGTATGACATTGAATTTGGAAAGCCATCAAAGGACAAGTGATTACATATCAATTGGTTGAAGCACCCACATATGCCAATAGCTCACTAGAATTAGAGTTTCCAAATGAATCAATCTTCTGAATGTCACAGACCATTGAAAAATGTATTTTGATGGCTTTTTCACACATGGGTTAGGAGCAGGAATCCTCTTCATCACACCACAAGGGGATTGTATTCCAAAATCATATAGATTGTCCTTCCCTTGCACCAATAATATTGTAGAATATGAAGCTCTTATCATAGAACTTTGAATAGTAGTACAATGGAAGATCATGGCATTGAAGGTCTATGGGGTTTCACAACTAGTTATCAATCAAGTCAATGATGAATATCAAACTAAGGATGAAAAAATCACCCCATACAAAAATCTAGTAGAGGATCTCAAGGAGTTCTTCATCAACATAACGTTTGAGCAGATACCAAGAGTCAACAACAGAGCAACGTATGCTATGGCCATGATTGGATTGTTACTAGACATCCTGAGGAATGTCCATAAACAAGAATTTATTGTATAACATCTTCTCATACTTGCTTTCGAGGTACCAAAATCTGAGATCATTTGTGAAGTCGTTGGTCCTGGTGATCCCTGGTACCATGATATATTCACCTACTTGAAAATAGGAGTCCTCCTTGCCGAAATCACCTCGAGCCTAAAGAAAACCTAAATGTTAAAAAGGTCATCCCAATTCATTATCCTAGGGGAAACCCTTTATTGTAGAAGTATCAAGGGGATCCTATTATGATTCCTTAACCCTAAGGAAGCCTTGACTACCTTGACTGAGGTACACAAGGGTATCTATGGATCACATTTGAGTGGTATGACCTTGACTAAGAAACTATTGAGGATGGGGTACTATTGGCCCACCATGGAGAAAGAAGATCACAACTATGTCAGGAAGTGCTTGCAATGCCAACAACATGGTGACCTTATCCATGCACCAACTCAAGAACTTTAACCTCTCATCACACCTTGGAATTTTTCATAGTGGGGACTTGACCTTGTAGGGAAGATCACACCAACCTCCTCCAATTTCCATAAGTTTATTATCACTGCCACTAAATACTTCACGAAGTGGGTAGAAGCCATTCCCATGACATATATCATGGGGAAACAAATTTCCAAGTTCATCCTCAATTACCTAATCTTCCATTATGGTGTTCCACAGACCCTTATCTCAGATAATGGGACACCTTTCAAGAATCAGGATGTTCGAGAGTTGTGTGAAAGATTCAATGTCCAACATAGGTTCTCCACCCATTATTACCCTCAAGGTAATAGCCAAGCTGAGGCTACAAACAAAACCATCTTGAAAATCCTAAAAAATATGGTCAATGAAGCTAGTTGTGATTGGCACTTACAGTTAAACCCTGCCTTATGGGCTTATCGAACTAGTATCCACACACCTACAAGTGCAACACCCTTCTAACTTGTGTATGGATCTAAGTCCATACTACCCATTGAGGTTGAGCTCCCATCCTTGAGAATATCATTGCAAAAACTTACCACTAATGAAGAATACATGGTGTCATAGTTGAATGAGCTAGAGATATTGGATGAGTGTCGCCTAGATGCTTTGAATGACCTACAAGTTTATCAGAACTGTCTAAAGAGGAGATATAACAAAAATATCAAAATTCAGTCCTTCTAGGTAGGAGAGCTCATGCTAAAGGAAAATCAAAAGAATTTTCCAAATCTAGACAATAAAGGTAAGTTTGAACCTAATTGGTTGGGACCCTTCATCATCATGGAAAGTTACAAATTAGGAGCATATCAGTTGTCCACACCGGAAGGTGATCCTTTGCAGGAGCCCATCAATAGCTCCCATTTGAAAAAAAATTATGCCTAAGCTTGTAGGTATAAATTTCAAAATACAAAAAAAATAAAATAAAATAAAATAAAAAAAATCAGAAAAAGGATTGAAAAATAGTAAAGCAAAAAAATCATCCTCTAGTGAAAACCACTTTGGTGGCGCTTTGGGCAGGTACCTTGGTGAAAACCTAGAAAATAGGTGCCTTGTGTAAATAAAGCACTTTCCATCCACCATGCATTCTTCGGCTTGTTTCATATCTCCTTCCATCACATTCACTCATCACATTTTATGGTTCTTTCCATCACCCATCTGCATCCGTACCATGGCTCAATTTTGCGTATGTATCATGTTCCATTATAGAAGTACTTAGTACATTCCTAAGGTTAGTTTGTCCTACCTATATCGAGGTATTATATCACATCACACTAGGGGAATTTCCTTATACCTACATCGGGTCGAATTTGTGTATATCCTTGAAGTCTTCCATAACATCAAAAAATCTAGAAACGTTCATAAAATCAAGAAAATCCAAAAAAATCCAAAACATATCAAAAAATCCAAAAACAGGTCAAAAACTTAAAATTTAAAAATATAGTAACCATGTCAAACTACAAGGCTTCTACGTGTATAACATAGGCAAGGATAATCTTTGATAAACCCTCGAGGCCCCTAGGATAGGTCCTATAGGTGTCCATCATAATAAACTGACAGTCCAATTGTTCATATTTCATCAATAAACAAGTCTGTTTCAGTTGAACTAAGTGGTCTCTGTGTATATAACGTAACTAAGGCTCATCTTTGATCAGCCCCCGAGGCCCTTAGGATAGGTTCTTGTTCAAAATCTCAAGAAACACAAAAACATTAGAAAATTGGAAAATTAAAACATTTGTAAAACATTTCAAAAATCTTAAAAATAGCCTCAAAACATTTCAAAATACCAAAAACATTAAAAAAACCCCAAAATCACCCATCCTATTTTTCTTTCACTCATAATAAAAATCCACTCACAATAAATGGATCATCACCCTCAAACTTTGGTAAATCAAGTAGGAACAAGTGTAGCAAATTTTGGATAAACTTAAATGTTAGGGTCTTGAGTCTAGGTCGGTAGGTAAAAAAGTTGGTCAAACTCTTGGTATCAATAGCTCATCATCCTGTTAGTTTCAAAATCATCTGATAAATTATGTCCTAGGATACATCTTTCCTACAATGGACATCAACATCAGGCATCACCGTAGTTTAGTCCTAGCTAGACGTATGAAGAACATTGGATTGTTCATTGATTTGATCTTTTCTTATAACCTATCTTATTGCACCTATTTCAATGACTTCTTGATGATGTCTATCAACATGATTTAGAGAGAAAGGAATAGGGCATTGATTATTATCTTTTGTTTGTTGTGCTTGTTGGAAGTTCTTGTAATATAAATTTGGAAAATACTTGCTTTGTTAGGTGTGTATGGAGGATGTTTTGGATAACTTGTTGACTATTACATTGGGAGGTTTTACCTTTCTGTGTTTTGGTTCAAGGTATTTGAAGCATCTAAAATACATCCTAGCAAGGTTTCCGTATGTCAGCTGTGAACAAGGATACTCCTATCTATTTTCCAAGTCAAAGTCCATCACACTAGATACCACACCATCTTGGTTGTCTATATCTTGATGTATCATATCTATGTGTGCTATCAAACATAAGGAAAGTTGTGTTGTTTATGTCCCAATCCATTGATAAGCAAATCATCTTCACTCATTATCATATCTAATAAAGTCTCAAAAAATCAAGGACTTGTTTGACTTCTACATCTTATTGGAATCAAGGGTTGATACCTCTCATTCTTCTATCTCCTTTCTACACTAACAAGGTACCATGACATTCAATATTAAAAAAAACATCAATGCATCCATCCTGCATCCATAAAATGTCAATGTATTATAACAATAGGAAACATGATCACATGTACTACATTATCATTTGAGTTGTTTAAAATAGTATAGATTTTTTATTCTATGCATCTTATAACATAAATCATTCATTACATCCATAGCATAAACATGTCACACATAAAAACATCCATACATACATCTTGCATCATCATGGCATATCACATAGAAAGATACTAAGAAAGGAGAAGTAAAACCATCCATTGCATTTGAATCCATGTCATACAACACCGCATAACATATACATCATAGAATAATCATAAATAATCATAAATCACATATATATCCATCACATATCATATGCATCCATACATCCATAAAGCATGAAAGAAAAACATCACATCATATAATGCAACATCAAAGCCATCTCATGTATATATATCAAAAATATCGAATGTCATGGTACAATCAGAATTAGGTGTGTAATTTCATGAAAAAATAATATATAAGAGGCTATCAAAACTTAGCCAATGAATGTATATACATCAAATAAATCAAGCTTTACATCTAAAAGAGTGTCTATGAATGAGGGCTATCCTGAGCTCACCTAATCTCTGTGGTTCTAATGATCACCACAATGAGAACTTGATGGATGCCTACTAATTGATGGTCCTCCATGGGACCTACTCGGTGCTACCTGGCTCATATAGGAAAAATCTAGCTCTCGCCGCTTCTGGGGGCATACTCGGTAGTAGCACATCCTATAATATGTGGTCTCCTGCATGGATAGCCCATACATTTGTGTTGGGACCATCGCCTACGCCTATGCTTGTTATGTCACAACCTCTAATTACTGCCAACATCCTATCTCCTATGCCAGGGCAAGATTAGAATCCTACCACATCTACCTCTCCTGTGCAACCTCTTATCTCACTTGGTCCCTCTCCTAAGTGACCACTTGTAACTATGTTGTGACCTACTATAGATGGCCTGTCAACTACTGAACCTGTGCCTGCAAGGCTACAATCTACGCGTCCCACTAATTTGGACCTGGTGGTGGACCTTGTAGTGGTTGTGGTGGCCTCTAACCCATTAGCTGTACCAATGGAACCTGCTTGTCCTGTCTGTCCTGCCCATCTTGCCTCTATGGCTGGTTTGGTACCTTCCCATCATGCCCATTGTGTACCCATGGCAGCACATGTGGTGGCTACTATTGCTGACCTATTTGAGGACCTCTCACTCATCCTCTCTTTGCTGCTAGACCACTGGCAGTGTAAGTCTAATCGGGGCATGGGCCTTCTAGTATGCATCATACGCCTGTGTAGTCTCGACATCTTGGGGACCTTCAAAGTATACCCACAACTGTGCCACCAGCTATCTAAACTCATTTATGACAACCTAGGGTTGGATCCTCTTCCCCATATAGTCTCTCATTATCACCAAGAAAATATTGTAGTATATCCATCTTGAGGTGCATCCTGCACCTCCCCAAATTGTCGGGCTACCCTATTAGGGAGGTAGCACTCAATCATCAAGTGGTCTCGCCCCTGCATATACGTAGTTTTGCGATAGTAGAACAACTGCTCATCATTTTCATGCCATACGTGGTAGTGAATCCAATGCCTCCACCTAAAAACTATCATCTCATCAATAACCCGCCTCCAGTGTAGGATGCCTATGATGCCTGTGTAGTGAAGGGTCATCATGGCACCATATTTATATACTACGGGATCGTCATGATCTATCTATATAAGTGTGATGGTGGGCTGCAACACTGCTATGTGCTTGTATGCCCAAATAAGTAGTAATGTTACTCCAACCCTAATACTGTGTGTACCACAATAGACTACCTGATGCATATCATGATATAAAGATACAAGAACAACTGACCCCCAAGTGTAGATGGTCATCTCCTCCATCATCTGAGCCCATACAATACCCCATCCAATGCTACAACCTCTAGCCCACCTATCAGGTGCCAACACCCTTAAGATAAGTTCTCCAACGAACAAAGTCAAATCTGAGGCAATGCCCTTGTAATGATGTAGGTCAATCTACCCATTATCTGCAATGTACTCATCAACCTTGAGCACCTGGAACATGGCATCACCTCCCACCTCCACATTGTATATGATCCTCTCATTGTGAATGGGGATCCATAGGATTTTCCATATGTCCTTGAGAGTAACAGAAGCCTCTCCAATCGGTAAATGAAAGGATGAAGTCTCACTCCACCATCGCTCAATGAGCATTGTCATCATTGCCAAGTGTGTACAGATAGTAGGCATCTGTGCCACATGCCCAAAACCAATCATGCTAAGGAAAAAAAATGCATCATCGATCAAGTGCCTCACCCAATGCAAAATTCTACATTGGTGCTCCTTTGAGTGGAGAATGTCAAGAACCTCCTACACTCAAAACGCGTATGATGTCAAAATTTTTGCAAAAATTGACAAAAAACCTAAAATTAAAATCTTTATCAAGCAAAGGTGGGTCAATTTAGTCAAAGGAAACACTTTTCTTTTAGAAAAAGTGACACTAGAATCAAAAGTGGTTCCCTATCACAAAATCAAATTGACATTTGAGGGCAGCCAAACCCATTTGGACTCGCGTGACTCTCTACAACAAAGGCGAGTCGGTATTTTTGGGCAACACTAAACCCATCCTAGGTCACATGACAGTTTTACAAAGATGATTTGGCATCTAAGGTGTGACTTTGGATCTGACCTGAGCCACACAATGCTCTACTACAAAGGCGACGTTCTAGTGTCAAAAGCAATGTTGACGAGAGTAGAAGCAACACTCTATAGGGCTGCTTTTGGCCAACACACCTAAACCCTAATATATGAATCAAAAACATGGAAAATGAGAAAAGTTTTGATTTGTGTACTGGGGGTCATATGTTTGGAGGCCATCTGAACTTGTGAACCTGCTCCATCTGATGTCCGGGAAGCACATGAGCAGCCATTTTGTCAGCAACTCAGACGAAAATCAAAGCAAATCTCTAAAGCATAGTGCACAAATGATTTGAAATTGAACTTGAACCTCCTATTTAAGCTTGAAAAATTAGGGTTTTATGTGAGGAATTAGGGTTTTTGTGCCTGTTCATTCATTTTGCAAGTTGTGAGGCCTACCTTGACTGTTTTGTGGAATCCCAAGACTCTTTTTGCATCCCATGGCTTATTTTCTGCAATTGGACTACGTTTTCACTTTTTCACGAGCTCGACCAAAAAAATTAATTTTTCATCTGATCTCTCAAGGGGGCAGTGTAATAGTGTAATTCCTTCTGCTGGGGCAATAGTGGGGCATCCAAAAAATAAAAAAAATGAATTTTGATCGCGACAATGTTATTCTTTGAACCTATGCAATGGGTACACCACTTCAAAGAGGGAAAAAATGTACACACTTAAATAGTCCTGATTAACATTATGCATCTTATTTTGATTAATTAACATCACTTCCTCCTAAATCACTTCCACATTAATCAATTAATAAATAATCTTTATTATTTAGTTAAAATCATCAATTTCTACTATTAATCAAATAATTAACTTTATTAGATTAATTCACCCTCTCCTAACTAATGTTCATGATATTTAATTAAATAAATCAATTTATTTAATTAAAACCCTAAAATCCTCTCATTTGATTAAGTAAATAAAATTATTTAAATTAAATGTCATAAAACCCCTAATCCATTCAAGTTGATTAATTCTGAATTAATTAACTCCTAGTCCTCATTACTCATTTCTCTAGCTTTTAATGCATCAAGGTTGAGCAAACCCATAGTGAACTAACCAAGTTGCACATGAAAATAATTTATTCTAATTAACTAAATAACCTATTTTCCTCACGATGTAATATTCCTAGGAATATTCCCCTCAACTACCCATTCATAAATTTCTCTCCAAAAGGATTTTAAAGCCTCTTACAAAGGTCTTAAATTCTCTTACAAGAGCCAACTTTACCTTAAATAGCCTCTTGCATGCCATCTTGTCCCTCTTACATCTCAACCATTTTCATTCAATTCTCTTACATTCTCTTACAAATCCATCTACCTGCCTTAAATTCTTCACATTCTTTAAAATGTGCTCCTCACACATCCCCATGACTTTAAATAGCCTTGTGACAAGTGTCACAATTCTATTGGTCCCCATTTTAGTGCCACATATTCCAATTTCACCCATTCTTCAACCCTTGAGTCCTATACGTAGAGGCCTCTTCTACTTGAAATGGATCCACAATCTCATGTAATCTTACTATAAGCATATTCACTCATAGAAATCACTCATTTTCATCATTTTTGTTAGATTATCAACAAATTTGCATCACAATCACATGCTCTTAGAATCATCTACATCTTAGAGCTTATCAAAGGGATTGGGAAAGGGTCACTTTCCACACCAAAGTGACACCAACCCCCCTACGGGATTGAGGTTTGGTCTAGTTAGATAGGTTTACATGTTTTCATTTGTGTCATTTCATGTTTTCCCATATTTTCTTATCTTTGTTTGATTAAGAATTTCATAGGGAATTGATTTTTGTGCTTTCTAACATGTCTAATATTTTCTTGTTTTGTCTATTGTTAGCTAGTTGTAGATCACCATTCATAATTATCGATGTATGCCTCCAATTTAAATTGGTTGCTAACACCATTTCTATGAGAAATTACTTTAAAGTAGCCAATGTTTAATCCTAAAACATGAGATATTCCTCAGAAAACCCTATGCCAATTCATATAATTCCTAAATGAATCTACATCATGAGAAAGGAAGGAGGGGTTTCTGTGAAAAATAAATAAGGGATCTATGGATTTTGGGTTAGTATATCTTTCTAAAATGTTGTTATAGAACTAGAAAATGTCATCATTCCCAAAATACTCATAGAATTAGAAGAATGAGATAAAAAGAGTGATAACAAAGAAAAATACTTTTAGGTTAACATGGAAGATACCTAAATGTCTCAATGCCTTGCACCATCCCCAAAAGGAAAAATGTTTATGACATATAGAAGAATGTAGGTACAAATAAGGGAATGCACATGAAGAGAGAGATACATAAAAAAACATTATGGGGGATCACATTATGCACATGAAATCACATAAAGAAGCATGAAAAATAAAACAAAGAAAAATACTAGTAAGAGACATCCGAGTCAACCTATAGCAGGTCATCCACATCCCAATCTTGATTAGTATATGCGAAAGGCAGACAATTAGCCAAAGGGACTGTTGGCCTCCTACAATGATTTTAATAACTAAGCCTTCACAACCATGATTCTGAGATTGGACATCTAACCTAAATAGCTATTTCAATTATCATGAAGGTGCATTTAACTTGTCAACCCAGGGATGTAAACTTGAAATGGGTCAGCACAATATGTGCACTAGGAACTAAAAGTAGCCATTTCATTCTACAACTAAGGAACACACAATACTGGAAGTAAATTGCTTGAAAAGGAATGAGAAAAATGCTGAATATCAATCAATTGACTATTCTAAGCAAAAATGCATAATATGAATAAAAATCTGAGTAACAAACAAGAAACTACTCTATTTGCTTTGGCTACAGGAACAGTCACAAAATGGAATTATAGTGGCTGTAGGAAGAGTTGGTGCTAGACTTCTAACTAAGTACTAAACAACAAGTAATACTAAAATAATGCTAAACTAAGAAGACAGATTACTCACCAAGTAGGTCCCCTTGGATAAGTATCCTCTAAAACTAATGAAAACTCAGATGCTCAAATTCAAAACTTTATTTTATTCACTGTGAATCATGAGTACAAAAGAGTAATGTATCTATATTACTGAAAACTAGAGAGTGCAAGTACAATATCAAATCTTGTAGCCTCCTTGAAGAAGGAGCATCATATCATTATTTATACTAATAGCTAAATAAGGAAATAAAATCCATGACTGGGAGGACACCATTTAGGGAAAATAGAGAAAATGGAGTGATGGTGGTTACACATGCATGAAATCTGGTTAGACATGCAAGTCCAAATGCAGATTCAACTCAGCAGTAATGCCTGTACATGTTCAATCATTAAAATCCACTACAAGGTGTTTATGTTTAGTTGCATGAAGAATCTTCTGCCATTGGCCTTCTTTGACTTGGAGCAATTCCTTTACTAGACGTTATGGTGCATGCCCAGCTGGCAGTGTCTTCCTCAACTTAGTATATTAAATTTGCATGGTAAAGTCAATATTCATAATAAATACACATTTATAACCACCTTAAGAAACATTCATTAACCATAAACAAAATCAATATAGATAATCCACATAATATGCCAAATGTCATTAAAGCTTGCAGAGATAGGATTAAGTCCAATGTCAATGGTTTGAGGGAAACATTATGAAAATACCAACATTTAACATTAAAGTCCATGACATCTATCAAAAAATAAACTATAGATTTTACCCAAAATTGGACCAAAAATTAGGCTCATCACTCCCCCCAACCTAACATTTTGCTGGTCCTCCAATAGGGGAAGGGTTGTTCTTTTGCTTCGTCAAAGATTTAAAATTTGCAACTAATAGCTGTCCAACATCAATGGCTATAGTGCGTGAATCAAGATCCCAATAGAATCCTCCCAATCTGTCAAATCTGTTCCATCTTTGTTTTTCTATAGCAATGTCATACTGGTAGAATATGAAGTTTGACATGAGCCACATGAGCATGGGTGGCGGGAAAGTCAGGGGAAGCCAAGATCACCCCTGTTTTATCCCAATCTGAATATACCTATCAATCCTTTTTAGTGCTGCAACATAATTGTGGATGGAATGAGGCTCAACCTGCTTCAACTCATTAATTAGAATAGTCCATCTTTGTGATAGACATCTTCTCATAGTTTCCTCCTTTGCTACTATCTTTAGCTCATACTCACTGTAAAATGCCTTAATCCAAGGCATAATCCTATTGCCATAACTAGTTCTGAGAAGCATTTTGTTCCATTCTTTGTAAATATCCCTTAGGTTGCTTGATTTAGCCCTTATAGGCAGAGGGATATCAAACTCCAATTGCTTATAAGCTCCATGTTGCTGTCCCCAACTAATCTCATTTTGTACCCAACATAAATGCCCTCAATTAGACATCCCCAACATATAACAATGGATTCCAATCATGGTATTGAGTTACAACATAATTATGTAAATAAAAGTCACATAGCAAGTTCTTCATTTCAGGGGAGGAAATCCTATAAGCATTGAAAAATTCAACAAGGGTGTCAATAGAAGGATTCAAACCTGAGGCAATCCTTGATAGCTTAAAACAGAGATATTTCTCTTTCAGGAGTAGAGCATAGACCCTTGGAGGGGTCCTACATTCTAAAATTTATGGTGCCAAAGCTTCCATATCATCCACCCTTTGCTTCAGGGTGGCAATTTCTGCATCTTTATCTTCAATCTCCTCATCCTTCTTTTGAATTTCCTTCTTCAATTTCTATTTTTCCTTTTTCCATTCTTCCTCCCTTATTTGTATTTCTTTCCATAAATTCAAAATTCTTGCATTGACTATAAAATTAGGAGGATTATGAATTCCTACTAGTCTTTTTGTTGATGGCGACTCCTCATATGGCACTATCTAAATGGACTCAAACTGTCTAGTTATCTCTGGCTGCAGGGGCACTGCTTCTTCTTTCACTTCTTACTATAGGGACTCTCGTTCTTGTTGTGGCTGCAAGAACTCCTGCTCTAGTTCTGGCTATTGCAATAGGAGTTCTTGCTCATGCTGTAGGAAATCCTGATTTTCCTCAAACTCTTCTGCAATGTTAGCAAGATCAGCCAGTGTTATATTCACTACTTTCCTAAATATGTCTTCTTCTTTGACATTCTCTTGCCCCATTGGAGCTTTAGAGTCCTCATGCGATGTCTCACTAGGCTTAGGGCTTTCCTGTGGAGGCATACCAATCACAAGCCTAGTTGGTCTTGATTTCCTGGGAGGTCTCTCAGGCTTTCCTTTGGTTGCAAGATGAAGAGTGTCATCCTTCCTCTTTTTAGAACTTGAAACCTTTCTTTCTACATGATACTTTTTGGCCTTTTATTTTCTCGTTTATACTTCTCTCTTCTGTGCCCTAGTTTTCATCAGGGTTTCAAGTGGAATGCCATCATCAGAATCGAAGGAAGAGCTTTCTTTTTCTGAGTGCTCTGTTCGAGAAGAATTAATTTCTATGGTTTTTTCTACTGTAGGAGGATTCACACAATAGCCAACACCAGAGGTTGAAGTGCCAAGAGGGGATTTAGCCATGCTCAATCTCCTGCTAAACCTATGAGGTTGAGGTAAAGCCCTAGGTTGCAAGTGCTCAGGTCTAATTTGACCAACATTTATAATTTTTTCCCAGGTAATTCCGGATACATCATGCAAAGATTTTTCAACTAGCAATTTAATCAGACAATGGTGGGAAACAAAATTATCCCTACCTTTTTTGGGTCTCAGCTGCCATGATTGAGAGAGGATTGTATAACACATTAGGCACATTCATCCTCCTTCTGTGCCTCATGTGATTCAAAAGCTTGAAGTGTACGAAATGAAAATTTGACTGGCGACCCTCACAGGTGATGTATTTGATAACATAAATGACTATCTGCTTCCATGGCTTAGGCAAAGAAATTCTCTTTGCACCCTATTTATCAATGCTAAATGGGGGGTTTTTCGGCTCTGTAAAATTGGCCCTGGCTGATCTGGCATCTTTGGAGGTAGGGTAATTTTTTCCATCAACCGGTAACCTTGTGACCTCTGTAATTCTTTCCTCAGTTGCCACAACTTCCAACCCTTTTACTGTGGCTTTCCCTTCAGAAAATGTCTAGCGAATTCAAGGGAAATGCTTTCATCAAAGCCATCCAACTTCAAGAAGTAATCTGACCATCCACAGTTTCTAAATTTGGCCAGGCATTGTGCATCTTGCAATAAAAGATCATGCACCATGGGTTCATTTCAAATCAACCCACTTCCCATTGTTTGCAATCAAACAAATGCTCTGCAACTTCTTTTCCACAATTCCTATATGAAAATAAAGCTCACTTTCCTATAGTACCTGCTAAATTTCCAGTGCCAATATTGATTGAATTTTATTTTCTTTGTTTCACCTTTTTGCTTGCAACTCAAGATTACGACATGGTCAATAATGGCAAGAAAATGAGTGATAAAGGGGAATTATGATGGGAAGAAATGGCGGGTGTAGTTAATGTCACTTCATACATGCAAGCTGTCCTCTCACTTATATTTCAAATTAGCTCATTTTAAATTTTCTGACGTAGCCTAGCATAAATTGGCACATGGGCAATATATTTACATCTTTTTCTTTCCCCTCCCCCCAACCTAAATTTGGACATGTGTCCACACATGCGACACAGGAGTGGTGATTTGACAAGGAATGATGGAATTTTATGTAAACATCTATACTAATGTACAATGATTAAATGAACACACTTAAAAGATGATTAAAGATAGCAATTAATACACACATACCTAAATGTGTGGAAGATATGCTATAAAGATCATGGAGAAAGTACCACTCACCTTTTAGGGAATAAATTGAGCAATTAATGAAAATGAAGTGGAATGAGGTGAGGTGGAATGAAGTGATGGAAGAGAGAGAAAGGTGGTGATGGATGGGTGGATGGGCGAATGGGTGAAGAATGGACTTCCATGTGAGCGAAAGTCTTTATTATGATAAGTACGTACCTTAATTAGCCAGAAGGAGGGACACTAGGTCCATTTCCTTCAGCTGCAGGAAGCTCAAGTGTTGAATGCTGGGTGAATTGCTGTAGGAACTCTTCTTTGGAAGCTGGCTTGTGATACAATCTGAGGCAATGACCATTAACAAGTAATTTGAACCTAACAAGGTCAATGGTAGCAAGTTGAACAACTCCATTAGGAAAGACCTTAGAAACTTCATATGGTCCTAGCCACCTTGTCTATAATTTTCCTGCATTGTCTTCGTATCTTGAGTCATAGAGCAGGGCCCAGTCTCCTTGTTGGAATTTCTTGTCCTTGATAAATTTGTCATGCCACTTGATTCTTTGATTTTGCACTACTTTTGTATGCTGCAGGGCTGCTCTTCTTATCTCATCCAAAGCATTTAGCTACATGATTCTTTCTCTTTGTGCCTCAGAAATATCCATCCCCAAATCTACTGCAGTCCGCAAAGTCTTATATTCAAATTCAACTAGCATCATAACTATCTTTCCATACATCAACTCAAATGGGGTGAATCTTGTAGTTGTTTTCCAAGTTTTCCTATAGGCCCAAACAAATTCTGGTAATCTATTTTCCTAATCCTTTCTATGAATAGCTACTATTTTAGTTAGAATGGCTTCAATTTTTTTGTTGGTCACCTCAACTTGGCCATTAGCCTATGGGTGATAAGGAGTAGACTTCTTGTGCCTTACGTTGTACTCATTAACTATTGCTGCAATAAGCATTTATGTGAATTGCACCCCTTGATCAGTCACTATTTCTCTTGGGACTCCATATCTTGTGAAAATATCCTCATAAAGAAATCCTACAACCTTGCTATCTCTTGCATGCTTCATGGCCTTAACTTCTACCCACTTTGTCACATAATTAGTGCATACCATGATATAAGATTACCATTTGATAAAGGGTCAATGGGTCTTACAAAATTTAATCCCCACTTGTCAAAGGGAGTGATTACTACCCAAGGGCACAATGACATCTCATCAGATTTGGTTGGTTTTCCCATTCTTTGACATCTATCACATTTTCTGGTATACCTTCCTGCATCCTTATGGAGTGCTGGCTAGTAATATCCTATGTTCAAAACCTTTATTGCTGTCCTCTTGGCTGCAAGTGTCCTCCACATGGTTCATTGTGACATGCATGCAAAATTTCATATGTCTCATCTTCTTTCACACATCTCCTCATGACATGGTCAGGTCTAGTATAAAACAAACGTACAACAATCCAAGATAAAGGAAAAGATCTTTCAATGAGTGCCCTTTTCTATTTTGGAGAGAAGTGAGAAGGAAATCTACCTATGACCAAGTAATTAGCTATGTTAGCATACTAGGGTATTTGTACACTAAGGGAGAATAGATTCTCATCATGGAAAGAGTCATTTATGGGTTGATTGTCTTTTGATGTAGTTAGCCTTGAAAGAAAATCTGTAACATTGGCCTTCCTTAGCTTATCCACAATGGTTACATCAAACTCCTGTATCAACAATAACCATTTTAGCAATCTACCTATGATAAAAATTTTATTCATGAGATATCTAATGGCTTCATGATTAGTGTGCACAAAGATTTGGTAGCCTATAATGTAATGTCTGAATTTTTTTAGTGCATAGATTACTGCTAGCATTTCTTTTTCTATCACTGTATAATTGAATTCAACTCCTTGTAAATTTTTGCTGACAAAGTAAATGACATTTTCAATAGCTCCTTGTTTTCCTAAGACTTCTCCTATGGAATAATCTAATGCATCAGTATGGATGTGGAAAGGAAGCTCCTAATTAGGCCCTTTGAGTACAGGAGCATGAGTCAAAACTACCTTCAAGTCAGAAAATGCCTTATCATAGACTTTAGTCCACTGAAATTCAACATCTTTAGTGAGAAGAGTGTACAATGGTGCTGATTCCTTGCTAAAATCCTTGATGAAATTCCTATAATATCCTGCATGACCCAAGAAACTCCTAACATCCTTCTATTTTGCAGGTGTGGATAGATTTGTGATTACCTCAATCTTTGCAAGATCTACTTGAATTCCCTTATGGGAGATGTAGTGGCAAAAAAACTACACCTTCCTACATCATCATGAAGCACTTTTCACTATTTAAGGACAAGTTTTGGTCTTCACATCTCTATAGGACCCTTATGATATTTTCCAATGCTTGATTAAAATCAACACCATAAGTGGTAAAGTCATCCATATAAATTTTCATGCAATCATGAGAAATGTCTAAGAATATGCTAATGACTGCCCTCTAAAAATTTGTAGGTGCATTGCATAAGCCAAATGGGAGCACCGAATAGACATAGGTCCCCCATGGATAGGTAAATGTAGTCTTCTCCTGGTCCTCTAGTGCAATTTGGATATGGTTGTAGTTGCTGAACCCATCTAGAAAAGAGAAGTATTGCTTCCCTGCAAGTGTGTCCAAAACTTGATCAATGAAGGGTAAAGGAAATCGGTCCTTCTTGGTGGCAACATTAAGTTCCCTATAATCAACAAAAACTTGCCATTTCCCTCCTTTCTTGGGCACAATCACTAATGGAGATACCCATTGACTATCTAAAATGGGGTAGATAAATCCTGCATCTAGTAATTTCTACAGTTCTCCTTTCACAATCTCTCTTAGCGCAGGGTTAATTCTTCTCTATGGCTATCTTACTGGGGTGCAATCATCTTTGATGTAAATTCTATGTGTACAAAGTTTAGGATCCAATCCCTTCATATCATGATAATCCCATGCAAATGCATGCTGATGGGTCCTTAATAGGTTTTCGAATAACAATTGCTGTTCTTCATTCAATTTACTATTAACATTCAAATATTTTTCTTCTGACACCTTTACTTGTGTAGTTAACTCTATTATGGATGCTTCATTAATACATGGTACCTTTGGTTCATATGGAAGCAATGTATGGGACATACCTATTGCTGTAGGAAGTCTGTCTGTAGGAACAATGGCTGCAAGAAGAGTGGCTACATGAAGTATGTCTATAGGAACAGTGGCTATAGGAAGAGCATCTGTAGGAAGAACGTCTGTAGGAATAGTGGCTACAGGAAGAGTAGATAAAAGTGTCTTGACTGGAGTAGCAAAATGAGAAGATGATGCTTCCTCCACTTCACAATGGTTCTGAATGATGTTAGCCAATACTTCATCCTCATCTTGAAGCTACATGAAAGAGATTCTACCTAGCATCATAAGTTGTGCTACAGAGTTAACTTCCTTAGCATCTTCACCAACATGTGGCCATACGGGATTATCTTCATCATGAGATGGCTGAGTAGGCGGATAAAGAATTTTTTTTTAGTGCTCCTCCCATTTGAAATGGTCATGTCACCTGACTAACATCCAATGTATGCATATTCAGTTGCTAACCATGGCCTTCCAAGAATAATGGGATACCCACCTAGTGTAGCTTTAGGAGAAAGAATCATAAAGTCTGCTGGGTACTCCCAGGAATCTAGAACTACCACAAGATCCTCCACTACACCATCAGGATTAATAGTAGAGTTATCAACAAGTTGTAGGATAATAGGAGTAGATCTCATGCTTGTGATATTTAATTGTTGTAGGATGTCTTTGGTAATTACATTTATTGCTACCCCTAAATCAATCAGAGCATTCTTTACTTGGGCCCTGTTTATAAAAAGTGCTACCACAAGACTACCTGGGTCATTATACTTGGGGATAGTCACTTTTCCTAGCATGATGTCAGCTAGCTGTCCCACCACGTGAACTATGGTTGGGTCCTTTTTCCTACCTGGCTTCTTGATACATGCTTCCTTGATTACCTTTTTGTAGATTGGAACATCCTTTATGGCCTAAAATAGAGGTATCTGGACACATATGTGCTTCAACTGATCCAAGATATCGAAAGTTGTATCCTCCTTTTCTTCCTTCTTCTTGGAAACTTCCAATCTCTAAGAAAATGGTGGTTCTTTTTCAGTCTACTTGACTAGGACTAGTTCAGGATTTTTAGGTACACTAGGTTGAATGGGATCATTTAGAGGCTCCTCTTCCTCTTCCACAAGAAGCTCAGTGATAATGGGCTTGGAAGGGGCTGGTAGAGTAGTACCTGAACACAAGTGGATATCACTTACACTCACAACATATGTAAGGAATTGATTTGAATTAGTAGAGTAGGCAGGCTGCTGATATGGTTTGTTATTTGGATTGGGTGTGGGATGAGCTGGTAGTTGAGTAGATTTAGGTGCATTTGAGCTTGGATTAGTAGGTGGAGGTATTATAACAAGCTACTAGGGTTGAGAAGGTGAATGCATGTAATTGGTTGTTTGAGTAGGCCATTGCTGCCCTCCTCTCCATTGAATTTTTTACTACCAATTTCCTGGAGGTGGCTGCTAATGCCCTTGAAATTGCTGCGAATTCCCTTATGGTTGCTACCACTGGGGTGGAGAACTCTAATGACTGGGCCAAGAATTTGGAGGGTTACTCCAAGGCAGTGGATATGGGGGCTACCATTGGTTACCAGATGAATAAGAATTAAAATATGGCCCAACATAGGATAGTGGATCTGGTGGCATACCTTGTCTTGGAGCCCAAGAATTCCTTTGTGTAACATAGTAGACTTGGTCTTCTTCAATCTGGATTGGCTTGAACTCAGGTGGAACTTGCTTTCTTTCAAGATTAGCTACCATCTTACATCTACAGTCCTTTTTATTTTGTCTGTAGTGGGGACAATACTCAGTCAACATTTCCTCTACCTCCTCTTGCTTCTTCTTGGCCTGAAGTGTATCTAGCTGAGTAGCTAGATTATTGATAATGTCTTGCTTAGAGTCTACCAACAAATGAGTAATCTCCATTCTTGAAACTCCACTGGTAGTTGACTTACCAATGGAAGATTGGTAAGCTCTCCCTTTCTTTGAAGCTTCCCTAGAGTAGTTCTAGCATATTTTCTTGATATCTTCCCAAGGAGCTTGGGAGATATCTCCTCCTCCCATGAGGTCCAAGGAATCAATGCAACTATCATTGATTCCTCTCAAGAAAAACAACTTTTTTGAGTCTTCATTAATAGTATGGTGTGGAGATTTTTGTAGGAAAAACTTAAACCTTGGAATGTAACCTTCTAGGCTCTCATCTTCCTTTTGCTGCATCCTAAAAATGTCACCTCCTCTCATGTCACTACCTCTGCAATATTCCTTGTATTTATCAAGGAATTTTGTATTCATTTCTTCCCAAATTTCCATAGTATCTCTTCCTAGGCTCATGAACCATATTAATGTAGCCTCTTTCAAAGTGGTAGGAAATAGATTAAGCCTATGGGAATTAGTAGTATAATCATAACTCCTACAGAGTATGTCAAACTCAATAAAAAGGTATCAGGATCTTCTATGACAAGTCCATAAAACTTTGGGAGTGCTGAGGCAAGAATATTCTTGATGTTGTCAACTTCATTCTAATGGGCAATGGGGAACGAAAAAGCTGGTTGGTTAGGTCTATTCCTATTTACATCACCCATGCCTGCTTGATGTGGTTCCAAAGCAAAGGGGTTCTCAACCTAATTTTGATCTTCAAAGGAGAATTTAGAACTAGTCAGATCAAGATATGCATCAGCAAAGGGGTGTGGATCTTCTTCTTCTTCTTCTAGTAGATTTTGATATTCAACTAGCTAGAATGGATTAGGATTCTTAGGAAGGAATATCCCATAAGCATCCCTTATCCTTCCTCTATGCATGCGGTATCAATCCCTATTAGTCAACTCACACAAAGAATTGGTAAAGAATAAGGGGGGTCATTACTTCCTAAATGAGGATATACTGAGAGCAACTTCCAAAAACACTACAACAAGAAAAACTACCAATGAATCCAAAAGATTCCTTAGTTTGACACCATCCCCAACAACGACACCAAAAATGTTGGTGCCCTACAATGATTTTAATAACTAAGCCTTCACAGCCATGATTCAGAGATTGGATATCTGACCTGATTAGCTATTTCAATCATCATGAAGGTGCATTTAACTTGTCAACCCAGGGACATAAACTTGAAATGGGTCAACACAGTATGTGCACTAGGAACTGAAAGTAGCCATTTCATTCTACAACTAAAGAACACACAATACTGAAAGTAAATTGCTTGAAAAGGAATGAGACAAATGCTGAATATCAATCAATCGACTATGCTAAGAAAAAATGCATAATAAGAATAAAAATATGAGCAACAAATAGGAAACTACTCTATCTACTTTGGCTATAGGAACATTTACAAAATGGAATTCTACTGGATGCAGGAACAGTCATTGCAAGACTTCTAACTAAGTACTAAACAACAAGTAATTTACTAAACTAATGCTAAACTAAGAAGATGAATTACTCACCAAGTGGGCCTCCTTGGATAAGTATCCTCTAAAACTAATGAAAAGTAAGATGCTCGAACTCAGAAAATCATGAGTACAAAAGAGTAATGTATCTATATTACTAAAAACTGGAGAGTTCAAGTACAATATCAAATCATGCAACCTCCTTTAAGAAGGATCATTAGATCATTATTTATAATAGTAGCTAAACAAGGTAGTCAACTCCAAGACTGGGAGGATGCCATTTAGGGAAAACAAAGAAAATTGAGTGATGGTAGTTACGCATGCATGAAATCTGGTTAGACATGCAAGTCCAAATGTAGATTCAACTCAACAGTAATGCTTGTGCATGCTTGATCATTAAAGTCCACTACAAGGCGGTTACATTTAGTTGCATGAAGAATCTTCTACCATCAACCTCCTTTGACTTGGAGCAATTCCTTTACTCGATGTTATGGTGCATGCCCAGCTGGTGGTGTCTTCCTCAACTTAGTATATTAAATCTACATGGTAAAGTCAGTACACATAATAACTGCACATCTATAACCACCTTAAGGAACATTCATTAACCATATGCAAAATCAATATAGATAATCCACATAATATGTCAAATGTCATTAAAGCTTGCAGAGATAAGATTAAGTCCAATGTTAATGGTTTGAGGGAAACATTATGAAAATATCAAAATTTAACATTAAATTCCATGACATCTATTAGCAAATAAAATATAGATTCTACCCAAAATTAGACCAAATACTAGGCTCATCAGGGACAACATCAAGTTCCAAACTAGGACATGCACCAAGTTCAACACTCTTATTAGCATAATTGTTATTAAAACTCATGGAAGAGGAGAACAATGAATTCAACTCATTATGCACTTGTTCATCATTCTTTGCAATATCAATGTCATCATCTAAGTTAATCACAAAAAGAGGTCGAATGATAATTTACATGTAAGGTTCTTGGTTATGTTGTACCGAAGGTATAGAGTCATCATGCATTGCTTCAGGTAAGTTCAGGTTTTGATTTTCTATGTTTCTCTTTTCTTCTTTAGTTTGTAACATATGAACAATAGCACAATGTTTATGCCTATGCTCTCTAGCATTTTGATTTCTTCTCATTTTGTTTTCACTTTTTGATTGTGTAGAAGCTGGTTTATCAACCATAGGTTTCTTTTCTTTCCTTAGGGGAGGAATGAAAGGAACCATAGGAGGTTGTTCAACCACTTTCTCTTTAGCTTTGTAAACTTGTTTGACTTTAGGAGGCACAACGAGATTGTTTTGATTGTCTTATGGTCTCTTATAGGAAATGGGTGAAGTATTTATCTTAGGTTGTTCTTGGATGTTTGTAAGGGATTTTTTAATTCAATCATGGTTTCATCAAGGATAGGTGGCTCAATCATGGGTTGAGGCGTATTTCTAAGGGATAATTGTACTATACACTTTTCCTTAAACTTTTTGTATTTTTTGAAAAAGAAGTCTTCATGAGGTCTAATAGGTTCAATAGGCTTGAGCCAAAATAAATGCAATGAAAAGTTCCCATAGGAAGACACATGATTAAAGCCACTATGGTGCACAGTAAAGATATCATTGCTAAAGGGAAACTTTAAACATTTATGGACAACCAATGAGACAAAATTCATGGAGTGAAGCCATAGATATCCTAACTTCACATGAAATTGGTATGATGATGGGATGATGGTGAATGGGACATTTAATGTTTTCAGTCTGACCTTTAGAGGGAGATTTATTGAGCCAATCATAGGGAAAGAAAAACCATTATTCATTTTGATCCATGCTTTCGGTCTTTCATATGTATCTTGATATAGTTCATGCACAAATAGGAATTCTTCACTGATCACATTCTCCACATAGGTGGGATCAATTAATATCCCATTATTAGGCTTGTTATTGATTCTTCCAACTATGTAAAGAGGACCATCAAGTGCATGTTATTGTTTCTTCCAACTATGCCTCATCCATTTTTCTTATGCTTTCTTGTGGGATATGAGCAACATCATGCACATTAGTTTTAAGGAAGTAATTGGAAATGAGGTATGTCAAATATGATCCATAGAGGGTTGATTATCAACACTATTAGAAAGAGAGTTAGAAAACCCAAGATCCATGGTGAATAGTGTATCACAGGATGACATGAGTCTTGAACTACATCTCACAATGGTATTGCTAATAGGACACCAAGTTGTAAAGCTCATACAAGATTCACAAACTCAATATCAAATCAAAATGGAAAGAGGGTAAAATGCAATGCAATGACCTAAAATGTAATATGTAAATGCAATTTTTAGATTCTAAACAAGGTAATTTTTTTATTACACTATGCAGAATCTTGAAAAATAAAGTCTTGTAAATGAAATTTTGAAATCACACAATGTAATAAATTTATCAAATGAAGCTAAATAATACCAAATTGAAGAAATAATTTTTTTGCAAATAGAAACAAAAATCTGATAACAACAAACGGGAATGCAAAAATGAATGTTTTAATGCCTAGAAAATTAGGAAATGACCCTGATTAGGGACTCATTTTCCCTAGGGTGAATGGGTCCTAGATGAGGGTTTTGTAATTTTTTCTTTTTACATATTTTTGAGTTAATTTCAGTGGTTTCCAGATTCTGATTTGATGCAACAAGTTACTGTTTGAATTTTCCATGAATTCAATGTTGAATGCAAATGAAAAATGTGACAAAATGACAACCTAGAAAACCCAATTTGATATGAAATTTTGCTTCAATTTTCAAATTAAAATGAATTTTATGCAATACTATGTAAATGATATGCAAGATGACTATTTTTTTGTATTTTTCAAATTTAAAGAATGAAAATATGCAATTCTAAAAACCCTAGATGCAATGCAAGGTTAAATGAAAACCAAACACCTTAAATGAGGCTCAATTCAATGCAAAGAAATGCAAATGAATGAAAAATATAAATCTAGGGTGAAAGAGGACTCCAAAATAAAAAAAAATGTAATGATCAAACTCAAGTTCACCAAAATGAAACATAGGAAAATGGGTGGTGGGGTGTAGTAATGGGGGTTCACAACAAAGAACCTATTTCCATAATTTCATTCAAGGAAATGAGATTCAAAAAATGAGATGAATTACACCTAAAAGGTGAGTCAAATCAAGGTATGAATCAACAAATTTCCTCTCTATGCAATGATAGGGGTATGAGTCAAATAGCACTTTGGGGAGAAAGATTACAATCATCAAACAAACTCCAAAATGCAAGCCATAAAATGTAAATGAAGAACAATATTCAAAATTGATAGAAACAACAATCAAAAGGCAGATCTAGAAATGGGAAAATGATATGTACCTTTCACCAAAAGTCACCTTTTGGAGCTCACTGAGGACCCATTCGTCCTATGGCGAATAAGACCTGGCTAGGTTCTTTGAAATCTGTTTCTGGGTTCTCTTTTGCTATGTCTGCACTCCCAGATTCCCGATTCTCACTGTTAGATAGCCAAAAATAAATTTTGTAGAGTTTCTGTGATATGACAAATTTTCTTGCAACTTTGACAACTTTGCAACTTCAATTTTTCTCTTCAAAGGATCTTTCACCTAAAATCTACAATCACACATGAAAAAGGGAAAAATGTTGTTTGTTAGGTGAATGGGGGTTTGCGTTGGTCAAACCCTATTTTGGTAATTAAACCTTGAAATGAAATAGAACATGAAAGAAGGAATGATGAATGAACAACACTATCTAACAAGTCACCAAACCTTTATTTGAACCTTGGATTGTAGATATGCAAGTAGCATGAATTGGCTTCAATGAATGTGGATCTTGATCATGAAACTTGTCTTGAAACAATGCCTTTGAATACTTGAATAGATCTTGAACACTACATCACTATATTAGCTCAAACAACATGCACAATGCAAGAAATCTTTGACATGATGATATGAATCTTGATTGTTGCAATAATCCTCAATAATTTTTCCTTTGAATTCCTTGAAAATGCTCTTGATGATAAATTTTTCTATAATGATGCTCTCATCAAAATTGATAGGTGAAACATAGTGAAATGACATCTTGTTTATACATATCTCAAGATTTATTCCTGAAATTCAAATATCACAAGCTAAAATTGAATTGTGGATTTGAAATCATTAAAATACCACTAGAAACATAGTTTGAATTTAGGTCCTAGGTGCAAGTGAGGACCCATTCTCCCTATGGTGAATGGGTCCTAGGTCACTTACCTAGGACACACATTGCTCAATGTTAAACATTATGTTATGGCATTTATAAGTGTCATGTTTTATCCCTTAGAAATTGTAATTAATTAGGCTTGGATTTGAATTAAAGGGGCCAATTAAGGAAAATTAGCCTCAATTAATTAATAAAGCCCTAGATTAATGTGAAAGCATAAAGGTACACCTTACAACACCAAAAACAAGGCACAATTAAGTCCATTTTAATCTAAAGGTCCCTAAACTTAATGTGAATATGTAAAATACATATTACAACACTAAATTAAGGCATCATTAAGCTCATTTTATTATTAATTATTTATTCCCAAATTAAGTGTGAAAAAGGGATACTTTTTCCTACACTATATTTTATTAAAACCAAAAAATCTATTGCTCAATTGGATTACACAATCAGTCTATTATTAGCTCTCTCCCCAACATCCTCAACACACTAAAAAAAAATCAATTTAAACATTTTTCATTTTATTAGTTTGTGCACACTTTAGTATCATAATTGATTGGATATAAAAACATAATGGGATATTGTAAAATACATTCTTAGACACTCATATATGAAAGTATATGTTATAAGAAGGTATTTAACCTTGGTTCTCTCAAACTAGCATATAGGCATAGAGTGACAACCATAATTGGGGTGCACTATGCAATGGGTATGGTTTGTGTCAAGGTGAATATTGTGTTCTTATATTAAAATCTATTACACTACCTTAGGGAAACTCCATTGGTCTTGTAGAGCCATAAGTGAAGGAATTCTTACCAAACTCAACAATTGGTCCTACGTTATCCAACCTAAAAATATGTTGGTGGTAATCTTCCTTGATTTGACACTCCTAACACTTAGGATATTATCAAACCTTAGGGATTTGGGGCCTACATTTCAAATCATAAACAAATCACATAGAAAACCTCTATGTATTGACTAGACTTAAGGTGATTCTATTGAAGGGGAGTATGCATGTCAATGAAAGCTCCTAGTGGCTAAATCATATATGGAAAACAACAAAAATAACATAAGACCTCTAGGAATTGTATGCTCCAAATCTAGATCAATTTTTAGCCTTAGGTGATGTCATTGAGGGGAAGTGTGTGTATCAATGACACCACCTAATGGATAAATGCTAGATGCAAGACCTAACAGGCATAACATAAGACCACTAGACATTATATGTATAATTACTTTGAACATATTATAATTTTTTTGTCTATAAATCTTCCACATGTAAAAACATTATATTATATATACCATTTTATAATTAATAATATAATAATTAATATGTTATTAATCATTTACCAATGGTTGTTTTGGAAAGGTGTGAATAATACCTCTCTAGGTTTTTTTCCACTCCTCCTATATATAAGGAGGTTCCCTCTCATTAAGGGGTGTGTTTGAATTTGGAGATTTAAAAGGAATTCTATCTATGTGCAAGGAAAATTTCTTCACAAGATGAATGAAATTGCAATAAAAATGAACTAAAACACAAAGACCATGCAAAAATTTAATTAGGAAATAACCTCATACTCAACTATGTTATTTATGCACAATTTGTTTTTTGAATGATTTAGGTATGAAATCGTCTTGAGGGGTGATGAAGAGAATACCTACATGACATCCATGTTGTATAAATGAACCATCAAAATACAATTTATATTATTCTTGTTCTGTGATGGTGAAGATGGACTCATCAGGGAAGTCTATAACCAATGGATAGGCATCAATAAGAGGGGATTGTCCATTTGATATGTGATGAATTGGACTTTGATACACTTCCTATCTGTGTACTCTATATCAAACTCACTTAGCCATACAACTTGTTGAGGATATTCTTAATAAATATGCTTGAGTGGATCAACTTATATAAGCTTGATAGGATGACTGGGAATGTAATTCCTAAGTTGCTAAAAACTAAACATTATTGCAAGGCATGCTTTTTACACATGAGTATATTTTATCTCATAGCCAACTAGAGTATGAACTATGTAGTATATTTCTCTTTCCTTCCCATTCTCATCATCTTGAGTAAGAAGTGCCCCTAATACAATTGAGGTAGCAGACATGTACAACAATAAATTTTTTCCTAATGTAGGAGACGTGATAATAGGTGGGTTGGCCAAATATTCCTTGATCCTATTGAAAAATTGTTGATAAGAGGAATCCCATTTGGATGTGGTATCCTTGTGAAGAAAATGATTGAAAGGTTGGCACGTATCCTCAAGTTGATCTATGAACCATCTGATAGATTGCAATTTACCTTGGAGACTTCTCAATTATTTTTCTTATGAGGAGTCATATCCAAGATATTATTGACTTTATCAAGGCCAACTTTTATGCATCTCCTAGATAGAATGAAGCCCAAAAATTTATGTAATGTAACTCTAAACACACACTTCTTGGGATTGAGCCTCAACTAATGTTATTCTAATCAGCCAAATATTTTCTTGAGGATGCTAGATGTTCTTCTAGTGTCTTGTATTTTCCTAGAAAATAATTCATATAGTCCCCCATGGTGATGTGAATTATTTCATGGAATATAACAATTTCTCTTTGATAGGTAGCACTAGTATTCTTCAAGAAAAAAGGCATGACTTGATTAAAAAAGTACCCCATGGGGTTGTGAAGGAAATTTTATGTTGGTCTTCTACCACGACATGGATTTGGTTATACCCTAAGATGTATTTCATGATGGACAACATTTCATGACATGTTGTTAGATATGCAAGCATATCTATGTCGGGGAATGAGAAGTCATCCTTTGGGAAAGACTTGTTAAAGTCTTTGAAGTATGTACAAATAGATATGCCCCTATTTAGTTTGGAAACTAGGATGATATTGGAAATCCATTCAAAGTAGTCAATAGGTTGCATAAAACATGCTTCAAGTATTTTTTCTAGTTCAACCTTTACTAATAATACAACTTGAGGATGCATATTCTAGAGCTTTTGTTTGATAGGTTTAACATCAAGATGAAAAACTAGATGATTTACAAAAAGAGCACAATCGAGCCTAAGAATATTAGAGTAATACACTAAAAAGTTGATGGAGGCCTTCTAGAGGATATTGGAAAATATTTGATACCCATCTATAGACAAACAAGTTGTAGCATATGTGACCTTGGGTTTAGTTGTGGTCCCCAAATTAATTTCCTTGGTTTCTTCTATTAGAATAGTGGACATTTCTGGTTGTTGTGTACCCACAAGGGGAAGATGAATGTCCTCATCTTATGATGCCTTAGAGATATTTTCATTAGAATATATGCCCTTTTTTTAATTTTTGATAAATCTAAAACTACCTTAGGGAGGTTTTCACTAGAATATTGTTTATTGTTATTTTTATTTTCACTTTTGTGGCTAAGGAAATCATATTACCTAAAATAGGCATATTGATCTAGTGTGTAGACGAAGCTAGATTTGTGCTCCCCAAGAGGCATGCCCTCATTTAAGCCCATGAATTATATGAGTGCTTCATCATTTTAGAATACATTAATATGTGTGGATCCATGTTGGTCCCAAGAAATAAGTCCGGGGTTGCAAAGTGGGAGATCAATGATAAGGATGGTGGTGGTGAAGATGGAGGATACATCTAATTCATCATAAGAAATGTTGATGTGGCGTTTTGCACACTTTCTCAACACAGGTAATGTGTAGGTACACTACCTCTCTTGAAAGGAAATTTCGAACAAGAAGTTGCTAAAAATGATCCGGGGGACAATTTTTCAGTGGAAATTGAAGTGTTCCCAATGCTCCAGATTTCAGCTTCATCAGAAAGAGAACGACGTCCTGGTTTCAACGCAACTTGAACGGGTCGAAAAGGACTCCGTTTGTGCAAGTTACGGCCAGTCAAACTGGCTTCAGGGGCGTCCAGAAGGTGAAAAAAATAATCATCTCGGAAGTCGACAAAAGCAGCGTCATCGCGAAGAGCTCGTCGAGACGATTCTGACGGTGTTCGTTTCGTCAAAATCCGACGTCGCATGCTCAAGATACAAGCAGTCAAAGTTTTGAGTTGATTTTTGAGCTGACTGTACGGATGATGACATCAGCAGATCGTCCGTACTGTACGGATTCGACATAGTCGAATTTCAGCGTAACACGTGGCATCTGAGTCATCTTGTACGGACCAATCACAGGTTGACACGTGTCCGTCCGTACAGTTGACTGGTCATTCCGTACGCATCCGTGGCGGACCTTAGCATCCAGTTGGCAGGTGACTGGGCATCCTCAGCGAATAGAAGCTCGACACGTCGGCGTCCTGGTCGGCGTACGATTGTCCTTGTTGGTGGACAGCGTGGCAGGTTCAGGCCAGTGGTGGCTCGACACGTGGCAGGCTTCTGCACATCAGCTGGTTGGCGGATTTGTTAGTTTGTTTCAACAAAAACTGTATGGGATTCGAACCCCGGATCTCGCGGGCGAAAGCCATCCCACACACCAGTAGGCCACCGCAATCTGCGCTACCAAGAATAGACCACGGGTTTCTTTTGTTAACATTTCAGTGGATATATGCTAAAAAAAGTTGGCGGGGGTTGGAACCCCCGACCAACAATATGCCAAAAGCCGTGCTCACCGTTACACCCGTCGGTGTTTTCCAATAGTATTCTGAGTCAGTTTTTTTTTAAGGTTTGTATTTATCAGTGATGAGCGATAAAACGTGGTCGGCAGGGTTGGAACCGCCGACCACCGTTGTAACAAAATATTAGTCCACCGATAGGCCACGAGACAATATCTAAATATTGAGTGGCCATAGTTTATTTTGTTGAGTTTTTGTTAGCCGAATGCCTACCAAAAAGGATATTAAGCCAAATCAGGCAATATTTATGCTAACCACCTGAAACAAGAAGATGTCAGAAGATAAAACAGACCTGATACGAGCTGATCAGGGAGATTATGCAATTAATTGGGAGGTTAGGCCTAATTAGGCAAACTTTTTGTATAAAAAGGGGGTATAGGCCTTTGATTTCCCAAGTCCAGGTGGAGATAGCGAGAGAATGCTCGAGAGTTCTTGAAGACGTTTCTGCATATCAGAGTACTGTCATGCTGCTGAATGCTTGAAGGAGATAGTCTTGAAGCCATTGTAATTGATTTTTGGAGCTAATCGGATCGGTCCTCCATTGGAGAGGGACCCGGAGACGTAGTCCTTAGGGACGAACTTCGTTATCAACTTTGGTTTCGTCTCTCTATTCTTCTCTCTTTTCTTTCTCAGTTTATTCTTGGCATTTAATTATTTTATGTTCATTTATTTCATTTGAGCATTTAATTTGTAATCATTTAAATTAAGCGTTGTAATAATTGATCTTTTAACGTTAAGCATTCTGTAAGCAACTAGTCCTAGATCCTTAAATAGATCAAGTTGGTATCAGAGCTATGTATGTGGCTTGTATTGCAATTTGAATGCTAACGAGATCCAGGTTGCAACGAGGCGAAGGAGAACTCGAAGAATACAATCCAGAGATCGGAAGACGAAGAGTTAATCAACCGTCACAGATGGAAGAAAAAGAAGGTGGCAAAGTTCAGAGCTTAGTGTCAAGGATTTCCAGAAGCTATTTCTTGACATGAAGGCAATGGTGGACGAACTTTATGCTGAAAAGAAGAAGCACGAAAAGGGAGGTTCTTCAAAGCACAAGAAGCAGGAAGATCAGAAAGACACAGAGGGGAAAGCTCCAAAAACTCCTTCTCCTCCATCTTCTCCCTCTTCTTCTTCTCTCCCCTTCTTCTCCTCCTTCTCCTTCTCCTTCTTCTAATGTAAATCCATTTAAGAGCAAGTCTAAGCCTGTAATTAAGCTTGATGTAAAATTTGAGTTACCTAAATACTGTGGGGAGTTAAATGCTGAGAAGTCAGACGATTGGGTCCAACAAGTAGAAGTATACTTAGGATACAAGGCCTAGTAGAAGATGCTTCTAGGATTCAATTAGCAACTCTCCGGTTGGGAGGTACAGCTCTCACCTAGTGGGAGAGTAAAACTCGTGAAGAAATTGCTCGCCATGGTCAAGTTAACATGTCTTGGATGGAGTTTGTTGCTGCCCTTAGGAAACAATTCTACCCTTTAGGTTACATGCAACAGTTAACCATGAATTGGCAAACCTTTAGGCAAGGTAAGGGGCAGTCTGTCCAGGAGTATACTCATGAGTTTAGGAAACGGGCCATTGCTCTAAATGTTCCCTTGTATACCCAAGACACATTACTTAAGTATATTGGTGGTTTACATTCTTACCTTAGGCACACTATTTTGATGTTGAGTCCCAACAATCTAGACGAGGTGTCTGTTCAAGCTACTCATATAGAGTCAAGGGGTAAGAATACATTTAGTGATAACTTTTCAAGAAGCCATCTAAGTTCGAGGGTAAGTCTAAAGGGAAAGACAAAGACAAAGATAAAGGCAAAGGGAAGAAAACAGCTACAGCTAAGAAAGAGGGTGAGAAACCTATATGCTCCCATTGCAAGAAAGAGGGGCATGATGATTCAAGATGCTGGAAGCTTCATCCTGAGTTGAGGCCAAAAAGATATGGAGGTGATAAAGGCAAGAAGACTACTGCAGTGATTCAACAGGATCTTGGTTCAGACTCCGGAGATGAGTCAAAGATTGTTGCTACCGGAATCCAAGGTAAAGGGAAAGGTATATCTCTCTCATCTGATGCAAGTTTTTCTAATGCCAGTGCAAGTACAAGTAAAGAATCTTCTCCTAAGGTTGATAAGCAAAGAAATGAATTGTTTCATATTCGTGTTGTAACAAAACATACTAAGATTGATACTCTGTTTGATACGGGTTCACAAGTCAACTTAATATCTGAAGAAGTTGTAAAGAAACTTAATTTGGCTACAACACCTCATCCAAAACCATATCCACTCGGATGGGTTTGCGATGATGCTCAACTACAAGTAACTAAACAATGTAAATTGAGATTTGCTATCACTGCAAACTTTGTAGATGAGGTAGAAGTCGATGTGGTCCCTTTGGATATTTGTGGGCTTGTGTTAGGGAGTCCTTATCTTTATGACAGAAAAGCAATCTTTTATAGGGAGGAGAATAAGTATCATCTTTTTAAAGATGGGGTAGAATACATTGTACGGGCACATAAGGTGAAGACTAATCTTACACTAGTTAATGCTGGTCAAATGAAGAGGTTGGTCAACTCAAGTAAAAACTTTGTATTGATGCTTGTAAAAGCCAAAGAAGATGATAAATCTGAGGTATTCAGTCGAACTTTGAAAGATCATGTAAGTCATGTAAAGAAAGTCTTTGATGTATTGAGAAAAGAAAAATTGTATGTAAAGATGTCTAAATGTGAATTTGCTAAGACATCCTTGGTGTACTTAGGCTATGTCGTAGGGAGTGGTCAATTGAAAGTAGACCCTGCGAAGGTCGAAGCTATTGTAAAATGGCCTAAGCCAAGTACAGTCACAGAGGTCAGAAGTTTCCTAGTTGCAGTTCAGTACTGGAGAAAGTTTATTGCAAACTTCTCTTTTATAGCATCACCATTGTATGCATTAACCAGTACAAGGGCAACTTTTCAGTGGGGAGGTCAACAACAGAAGGCTTTCGACACTTTGAAGGGAAAGTTGAGCACCGCACCAATTTTGGCCTTACCAGATCTATATCAACCATTTGAGATCGAGACAGATGCGAGTGGGTTTGCCATGGGAGCAGTACTCATGCAAGGAGGTAAACCAGTTTGCTATCACTCTGAAACCTTTTCAGGAGCAGTAAGTAACTATCCCACGTATGATAAAGAACTTTATGCTTTAGTTCAGAGTGTTAAAAAATGGAAACATCACATAATGGGGAAAGAAACTGTAATCCACACTGATCACCAACCACTACAATACTTGCACTCACAAACTAAACTGCAACAAAGTAGGCACTTTCGGTGGATGGGTTTTCTACAACAGTTTCATTTGGTTATTAAGTATAAGAAAGGAACCCATAACAAAGTAGCAGATATGCTCTCTAGACCTCCTATGATGAATGCTTTGATAATCCTTCAGAATAGTTCTATGGTTCATGAAAGTTTTCAGGAACAATATGCTAATGATGAGAACTTTAAGGATATCTATGCTGCTTTAATGAATGGTAAACATGTAGAAGAGAAAGATTATTATGTGCAGGATAAACTGTTATATCACTTGGGTAAATTATGTGTTCCAAAAGATGAACAAGCACAGGTGATTAGAGAAGCACATACCTCATTGATTGCAGGACACTTTGGGGTAAACAAAACATTGACTCAGCTGCAGAAGTATTGTTATTGGCCTAATATGCAAGAAACTGTAACTAAGTATATTAGAGGTTGTGTTATGTGTGCAACTAGTAAGCCTAGTAACAGGAAATTGGGTTTGTACACACCTCTACCTGTACCTTCTCGTCCATGGGAAAGTGTGTCAATGGACTTTGTAGGGGGTTACCTATGTCTAGGAAGGGACATGATTATTTGTATGTAGTAGTTGATCTGGTTCAGCAAAATGTGTATCTTAATGCCATGTAAAAGCAAGTCACTGCTGAACTGACAGCTCATTTGTACTTTCAATTTGTATGGGTTCATTTTGGGTTACCTACTTCTATTGTATCAGATCGAGATTCTCGATTCTTGGGGGAATTTTGGTCAACTTTGTGGGGACTCATGGACACCAAACTAAAGAAGAGTACAGCCTTCCATCCGCAAATCGACGGACAGACAAAGGTTGTAAACAGGATAGCTTGTGCATCTACTCGTGAGGTTACCGCAGTGAAGCATCCTAAGTTGTGGGATGAGAGTCTTCATTATGTGCAGCATGCCTACAACCATGCAGCACACTCTTCTATTAAGAGGTCTCCTTTTGAGACATGCTTTGGTTATGTGCCCAAGACACCGATGGATTTTGCTTTTGGGAAAGATGATGTTGAAGATGGACGCCATGACACAGAGAAGGCTTTGAAGTTCATCCAGAAAGTCCAAGCAATTCATCAGGCAGTGGAAGCACGGTTGGAACAAAGCCAAGCAAAATACAAGGTTCGCCATGACAAGCATCGCACTGATCATCATTTTCAGGTTGGAGACAGAGTTTGGTTACATATCAGCAAGGAAAGGATGCAAGGTGAAGGTAAAAAGCTTAAGCCAATTAGATATGGTCCTTTTGAGATCCTTGAGAAGATTGGCAAAGTGAGGGAACTTTTACCCTCACTTACTTTTCCATAATCAAGCTTTCGGAGGTCCTAAAGCTCTCCAGTGGGGAGGCCTGATCCGGGGGACAATTTTTCAGTGGAAATTGAAGTGTTCCCAATGCTCCAGATTTCAGCTTCATCAGAAAGAGAACGACGTCCTGGTTTCAACGCAACTTGAACGGGTCGAAAAGGACTCCGTTTGTGCAAGTTACGGCCAGTCAAACTTTCAGTCAAACTGGCTTCAGGGGCCAGAAGGTGAAAAAAATAATCATCTCGGAAGTCGACAAAAGCAGCGTCATCGCGAAGAGCTCGTCGAGACGATTCTGACGGTGTTCGTTTCGTCAAAATCCGACGTCGCATGCTCAAGATACAAGCAGTCAAAGTTTCGAGTTGATTTTTGAGCTGACTGTACGGATGATGACATCAGCAGATCGTCCGTACTGTACGGATTCGACATAGTCGAATTTCAGCGTAACACGTGGCATCTGAGTCATCTTGTACGGACCAATCACAGGTTGACACGTGTCCGTCCGTACAGTTGACTGGTCATTCCGTACGCATCCGTGGCGGACCTTAGCATCCAGTTGGCAGGTGACTGGGCATCCTCAGCGAATAGAAGCTCGACACGTCGGCGTCCTGGTCGGCGTACGATTGTCCTTGTTGGTGGACAGCGTGGCAGGTTCAGGCCAGTGGTGGCTCGACACGTGGCAGGCTTCTGCACATCAGCTGGTTGGCGGATTTGTTAGTTTGTTTCAACAAAAACTGTATGGGATTCGAACCCCGGATCTCGCGGGCGAAAGCCATCCCACACACCAGTAGGCCACCGCAATCTGCGCTACCAAGAATAGACCACGGGTTTCTTTTGTTAACATTTCAGTGGATATATGCTAAAAAAAGTTGGCGGGGGTTGGAACCCCCGACCAACAATATGCCAAAAGCCGTGCTCACCGTTACACCCGTCGGTGTTTTCCAATAGTATGCTGAGTCAGTTTTTTTTTAAGGTTTGTATTTATCAGTGATGAGCGATAAAACGTGGTCGGCAGGGTTGGAACCGCCGACCACCGTTGTAACAAAATATTAGTCCACCGATAGGCCACGAGACAATATCTAAATATTGAGTGGCCATAGTTTATTTTGTTGAGTTTTTGTTAGCCGAATGCCTACCAAAAAGGATATTAAGCCAAATCAGGCAATATTTATGCTAACCACCTGAAACAAGAAGATGTCAGAAGATAAAACAGACCTGATACGAGCTGATCAGGGAGATTATGCAATTAATTGGGAGGTTAGGCCTAATTAGGCAAACTTTTTGTATAAAAAGGGGGTATAGGCCTTTGATTTCCCAAGTCCAGGTGGAGATAGCGAGAGAATGCTCGAGAGTTCTTGAAGACGTTTCTGCATATCAGAGTACTGTCATGCTGCTGAATGCTTGAAGGAGATAGTCTTGAAGCCATTGTAATTGATTTTTGGAGCTAATCGGATCGGTCCTCCATTGGAGAGGGACCCGGAGACGTAGTCCTTAGGGACGAACTTCGTTATCAACTTTGGTTTCGTCTCTCTATTCTTCTCTCTTTTCTTTCTCAGTTTATTCTTGGCATTTAATTATTTTATGTTCATTTATTTCATTTGAGCATTTAATTTGTAATCATTTAAATTAAGCGTTGTAATAATTGATCTTTTAACGTTAAGCATTCTGTAAGCAACTAGTCCTAGATCCTAAATAGATCAAAAAATCACCCCAAGGTCTCTTGGGTGTCAGGTCATGACTTGTAGGGAATTCCTTAGTTGATGTTTGATGTGATTTTGCTAGTAATCACAGGGTAGACTTACAAAATTGGATGAAACAAAGTGGATCTTGTAATGGAGCTCCTAAGATAGGAAGTTGATGTGCACTTTGTTGTAGGTTCAAACACCAGTTTGAAACTCCAATGTTTTCTCAAGGTTTGACTTTACAATGCACAATGAACCTTAGCATAGGCTATTTATAAAAAAAAGGAAAAGGGTAGGGAAGAGAGGAGGTTCCTAGATTTGTAACTAACCATGAACATTGATCATGGAGGTTTCCACTATGGATAGCTTCCTTAAAACAAAAATTCACTTAACCAAAAATTCATAGTATCATGAAATCTGTGCTATCTTCTAAGGACTAAAAATATTTTACCATTAATTTACCATGTACATGCATGAATAAAGATAAAATTTTGGGGCAGTTTTGAATTTAAGTCCAGACCAACTTTACACAACCATCTACCAGTAGTAAAAAACAAAAAGTATGGACAAGAAAGTCATCTACACAACAAAAATCTTCACAACCATAGAACAACATTACCAAATCTATCAAAGCAATCTAAGATTAACTTAAATAGCAAAGAAAATTTAACTAGATCATCTAACTATTGGATATGATTCATGAAACATGCAAAGAACCTCAAAAATGCACCAAAGTCAATGTATTTCTATTAGAATTTCAGCAGCATGTCATTACAACAACTCAACTCTCTTTTGAAAATGAGAGGAGACCCCCTATTTATAGTGTCCAAAAACTAGACTGAATGGAGAAGATTTATTCTCATTGTGTGGCCAAGATTCACTACAAATTAGGGTTCTACCTATCCCCAAATATATTACATTTTAAAATGCATTCTTGTCCTTATCCCTATTTTGTCTTCTAGTGGCAATACTGTAGCATTTTGTCCTTTTGCTGATTGCCTTTTGCTACAGCTATTCCTTAAGGAATTCCTCATTAATAATAGGGTTGCCTTCCTGCCTCTTCAAAGTAGCATACTCCATGAACTTCAAAATTAGTAGCTGGAGCTTATCAACTTCCAAAATCTCGGATCATAGCACTTGGTAGCTTGACTCCTTGGATCTATTGGTGAGCTTTTCCCAGTCTTCATCATGTTTGGCAGTGTGGTATCTAAATAGCTCAGATTGGGTGAAGGATCAGGGAAAAAAACTCATGAAGTTGGTAGTGATCTCGTCTGACATCCCATCCTCCATCCTCTTCTAGAAATGAGGCTTTATCTTCTCTAGATCAATTTATACGACATGCATATCATACCTCGTCATCACCTTCAAATATCGACTATAATCCGCCCAAATTTCCTTGGACTAATTGATATTTGGATCCACCTTATCAATCACTTGGTCTAACCTTTCCTTTCAATTTTTGAAGTCCCACTTCCACACATCCATCAGCCAATGATTATTCTTCTTGAATGCAAGATCCTTTTCCCAATTCTCGCTCGACAGTTTGAGGATAGCCTCAATCTTTGAGTAAGTAGACTCATACCTCCTCAGAAAGTTGACATAGAGTTTCCTTGTGCCCTCAAGATATTTTTGTACATCTAAGAACTTATTTGCTATCCTAACAGCATGACTGATGCCCATGCTTCCAGCGAACAAGACTTGCTGGAACTAGCTCTCTGTGGTCTTATCCAAGTTCTTTCTCTTTTCAAGCTTGTCTATTTGTTCTTTGGACAACAACTGGGGTGGAGTCGAAGATGTGGTAGGCTATTCCACTACTGATGACCACTACTAGATGTAAGCTAATTAGAAGGGTCTGTATATTCCATAGCTATTGAGAGAGTTCCAACAATATAATCTGGTCATTAGGATACTAGGGCAGCTTATTCGGTCTTTCTGAAAACCCCTAGGTGCATATGTATGTGAATTTTGGGTACTGAATGAATAGGAAAGCATATTGCTTGAGGAAGGTCTGTGCATTGTAGGAGACTCTCCTCTCAAAATCACCCCCGAGTAGCCTAATAATATGACCTATGAAAGCGTCATTGACCCTACAATAATCCCTTTAAAAATTTCTAAACTGCAGCTCAGGGTACCTATCGTAGACTTTAGCTCTCTTCCTTGTTCTTCATTTGGAGCTCTGAACATGCCATTGTATTGCCTCTATTCAACCAATGAATATACTAGGTAGGATGTCATGTAAAACTTGGAGGTCTTCTTGACATTCATGAATTGCTCATGAAAGCAGTCACTAATGATCTCGCCCCAATAGAATGTGGTCTTCGTGGCATCATCCTCTTTCCCACGAAGAATATTTTCAATAAAATAGACCATCCATTCCTAGAAGTATGTAGCGGTGGGAAGGCCCATTACTCTACTTAGCAAGGTCTCCAGGTCATGATAATTTTCATAGAAATCGCTGTGGAATAGTTCCTAGGGAACCTTAGCAGCACTGCCTCGCTTCTCTTTTAGCCAATATTGATTTATAAGCTTTTTACATTGCAAGGGATCTTTGTCCCACATTGCCTTGCAATATGCAATGGTTGGTACTTCCATTTCCCTAAAGGTAGGGATGTGAAATGTCTTTGTTATTGCTCTTGGGGACATCTTGGCTAGAATGCTTCCATCTCTATCTACTATTGTCTAGGTCTCTAGTTGATATGTTACCTGACAAGCCATTACTAGCTCATGGGCGACAAGAGATGGGGGGAAGCTTGCAGCCTTAGCAATTCTGCTGCTTTTGATTAACCTAGCATTTTTTGTGGTTAGATTGACTCTGACCCTCTGCTTAAATTCATCTATATCAATATGCCCAATGTTGGTGTCTGTAATCTCTTTCCATGCAATGGTAACCTTGGAATGTAGTGGTTCCCCTTGGAACTGGTATTTCATCTGATCCTTGCCTTCTTTTCTATGAGGAGCTCTGCTTGTTTTCTTCCCTTTGTATTTCTCTATGGTAGACCCCAAGGGTCTAGCACCTGATTCCATATATCCCGTAGATAGAGGCAGGGTGAGCACAATCAAGCATGAAACATAACATGTTAGCCAAATCCCTACAAAACATTGTTAGATTGGATAATACAACAATCAAGAAATTTAACATTTATTCTAGGTGGTCATTAGTAGTTCACAAAGGGACTTTGGATAGTCTAAGTCCCAAGGGTCAGACTTTCCTGGCAGGATGGCTAATTTGAAGGTCAAACAGGGTAGGGCAATCTGCATGGTTTCTCCCACCTTTAGATTTAGATGATTTGAAAGATCCAAGCAGGAGAGGGGTTAATTTGAGCATGTAGGTGAATATTTGTTTCTAGATTGGAGGTCATTTAGATCATCATTGGGGAAATTAGAGTCATGAGGAGGGAAAGCCGTTTGGATTTTTCCATTTGGAATGGTTCCAATGACAAAACGTTCTTGGGGCGAAGTTCCGGAGTTCGGGACCCGCGAGGTTGAAGGACAACTAGCATGATTCCTTAATCACCTAAGTGTTTGGATTTAAAAGGGTTGGGAAGTTGTTTGAGGATGACCATTTTGAAATGGTGGGAAATGAGCGGAAGTCTAGTGGGAGCAACCCGATGGATCAGACCCAGACTTGAACTTTACTTCCATGTTTCTTCGTTAATAGTTCTATTGGTGGTCGAAGTACTGGGCCTCAGAGGTTAGAAGGACGGTCTTGGTTTTCCTTTCGTGACAGTTGAGGTAGGACAAAGTCTTGATGGAAGAAATCCAGAGGAGGGGACTCGACGAAGGATTTGAACACTTAAGATCATTGTTTTGTTCACTCGACCGAGGGATGATCGAGGTCAATGGGCCAGAAAGTAGTCCCTTGGAAGCTGTGAGGAACGACAATGCTATAATGATGGCCTGCGAATGGAAGTCTGCGGACTGGGACTCAAAGGTTGTTAGGATGTGGCAATTTTATCTTCCAACCTAGGCAATGAACAGAAGGGCAGAGCTTGAAGGATAGACGACAAGAAGCAAGATGCTGTTGAGAAACCGTGGAAGATGAATAACATCCTAGGGATAGAATCCCATGAGAACGGGCTCGAAAGCTGGGTCAAAAGGATGAAGTTTAATTTTTGTTGTCCAAATGGTGAACTGGTAAGGGCACTTCAGGGTCTCGGACCTGAGAAGGAATTTCACCACTTTTAAAGTTGTTTGAAATTTGAAGTTTTATCGATGACGACGGGGAGGTTCGGGCCCGAAGGGCACTAACGTTCAGTGTGAAGAATAGTGCTGGGGCAGTGAAGTTCTAGATTTAATTACAGGGTGATTTGTAGAGGTTTCTCAAGATTTTATCACATGGATTTCTTAGACCTTACTTTCCTCTATCTAATGAATGCATTTTTATCCCTTATTATAACACAAAATCACCAAAAAGCATAGCAGGAGGGTGTATGAAAAACTTACCACAAGAACTTGGTGAATGAAGTTGCTGAATCCATGAAGAAATGATGAAGGAAGGTAGTGCGCTTGAGGGTGGTGGGTGACGAAGGCTATGGGTCTCTACAATTGCTCTGGCTAACTTGACATGTGAAAATGACATGTCAAACTAGCCTATTTATATCCTTTAAGTGTATTAAATTCCCTCAATTAATGCATGTATGAAAACCCAAAAGTTGGTGAATTCAAAATTTGAAAATGACTGTGAGGGGTCTAGAACCCAGAGGTTGGAAAGACGCGAGCCGATGGCCATTTTAAATGTCAAGTGGAAAATCACCGATAAAGAGGATCTCAGGGTTCGACAGGCGGGACTCCAGCAGAGGACGACCGTCGAGAAGAGCCAAAGCATAACAGAGTTCTAGGCAGGGAGATTTGGTAGACTGAGCTGATGTGAGTGAAGGGTGATCCATTGAACCATCAAAGTCATGAGGAAGGCGCTCAATGAGGTGGGCCCTAGAACATGGAAAGATGAAGCCTTTTGGCTATTTTTAAATAACAAATGCAACCCAGAAATCCGGAGAGGGAAACCCACCATGGGAAACCTAGGAGGCTGGGCCTAGAGGGTTTCAAGGATGCTGGTAGAGGAAAAATGTCAAGGGAACTTTGTGAAGACCCAAGACTTAGAAAATTTGGAGAGGTGGAATATGGTCAACTTGAGATAGGACCTTAAAGGTGCATTGATCATATAGGACACTAAAACAGGGGTGCCACACAAAATGAGGCGACATTAAAATGACCCGACAAGGAAAAGGAAAGAGGGGGTTCCCGTTCTGAACAGGGTGTGTGTGCTGAGGGCACAACAAGAAACTTTAATGACCTCTTCCACAACATCTTCCATAATAACATAATTTGTTTCAACATTATGGGAAGTACTTAGTGATGTAGT